>OV049926.1:20469268-20981727 GCA_920104205.1 Eupeodes latifasciatus | reverse complement strand
ACAATCCTGAAATTTCAGCCATCTAGGTGGTCCTAGATCGAGAAATATTGGAGTTCAAAAATTGCCCTTTGGGAGCCGACTTTTAAGCCCCTAGGACGCATATTAAGCGAGATATTCGCATTTTAAGTTTGAACTTTAATGTTTGCCCATAACTTGTTGTATAATTGGTCTTATTCAAAGATAAGCACAGCAATGGAAAGGGAATGATTCCTAGATCACAATCCTGAAATTTCAGCCATCTAGGTGGTCTAGATCGAGAAATATTGGAGTTCAAAAATTGCCCTTTGGGAGCCGACTTTTAAGCCCCTAGGATGCATATTAAGCGAGATATTCGCATTTTAAGTTTGAACTTTAATGTTTGCCCATAACTTATTGTAAAATTGGTCTTATTCAAAGATAAGCACAGCAATGGAAAGGGAATGATTCCTAGATCACAATCCTGAAATTTCAGCCATCTAGGTGGTCTAGATCGAGAAATATTGGAGTTCAAAAATTGCCCTTTGGGAGACGACTTTTAAGCCCCTAGGACGCATATTAAGCGAGATATTCGCATTTTAAGTTTGAACTTGGATTTTTGTCCATAACTTGTTGTAAAATTGGTCTTATTCAAAGATAGGCACAGCAATGGAAAGGAAATGATTCCTAGATCACAATCCTGAAATTTCAGCCATCTAGGTGGTCTAGATCGACAAATATTGGAGTTCAAAAATTGCCCTTTGGGAGCCGACTTTTAAGCCCCTAGGACGCATATTAAGCGAGATATTCGCATGTTAAGTTTGAACTTGGATTTTGCCCATAACTTGTTGTAAAATTGGTCCTATTCAAAGATAGGCACAGCAATGGAAAGGGAATGATTCCTAGATCACAATCCTGAAATTTCAGCCATCTAGGTGGTCTAGATCGAGAAATATTGGAGTTCAAAAATTGCCCTTTGGGAGCCGACTTTTAAGCCCCTAGGACGCATATTAAGCGAGATATTCGCATTTTAAGTTTGAACTTGGATTTTTGCCCATAACTTGTTGTAAAGTTGGTCTTATTCAAAGTTAGGCACAGCAATGGAAAGGGAATGATTCCTAGATCACAATCCTGAAACTTCAGCCATCTAGGTGGTCTAGATCGAGAAATATTGGAGTTCAAAAATTGCCCTTTGGGAGCCGACTTTTAAGCCCCTAGGACGCATATTAAGGCGAGATATTCGCATTTTAAGTTTGAACTTGGATTTTTGCCCATAACTTGTTGTAAAATTGGTCTTATTCAAAGATAAGCACAGCAATGGAAAGGGAATGATGCCTAGATCACAATCCTGAAATTTCAGCCATCTAGGTGGTCTAGATCGAGAAATATTGGAGTTCAAAAATTGCCCTTTGGGAGCCGACTTTTAAGCCCCTAGGACGCATATTAAGCGAGATATTCGCATTTTAAGTTTGAACTTTAATGTTTGCCCATAACTTATTGTAAAATTGGTCTTATTCAAAGATAAGCACAGCAATGGAAAGGGAATGATTCCTAGATCACAATCCTGAAATTTCAGCCAGCTAGGTGGTCTAGATCGAGAAATATTGGAGTTCAAAAATTGCCCTTTGGGAGACGACTTTTAAGCCCCTAGGACGCATATTAAGCGAGATATTCGCATTTTAAGTTTGAACTTGGATTTTTGCCCATAACTTGTTGTAAAATTGGTCTTATTCAAAGATAAGCACAGCAATGGAAAGGGAATGATGCCTAGATCACAATCCTGAAATTTCATCCATCTAGGTGGTCTAGATCGAGAAATATTGGAGTTCAAAAATTGCCCTTTGGGAGCCGACTTTTAAGCCCCTAGGACGCATAGTAAGCGAGATATTCGCATTTTAAGTTTGAACTTGGATTTTTGCCCATAACTTGTTGTAAAATTGGTCTTATTCAAAGTTAGGCACAGCAATAGAAAGGGAATGATTCCTAGATTACAATCCTGAAATTTCAGCCATCTAGGTGGTCTAGATCGAGAAATATTGGAGTTCAAAAATTGCCCTTTGGGAGCCGACTTTTAAGCCCCTAGGACGCATATTAAGCGAGATATTCGCATTTTAAGTTTGAACTTGGATTTTTGCCCATAACTTGTTGTAAAATTGGTCTTATTCAAAGATAAGCACAGCAATGGAAAGGGAATGATGCCTAGATCACAATCCTGAAATTTCAGCCATCCAGGTGGTCTAGATCGAGAAATATGGAGTTCAAAAATTGCCCTTTGGGAGCCGACTTTTAAGCCCCTAGGACGCATATTAAGCGAGATATTCGCATTTTAAGTTTGAACTTTAATGTTTGCCCATAACTTATTGTAAAATTGGTCTTATTCAAAGATAAGCACAGCAATGGAAAGGGAATGATTCCTAGATCACAATCCTGAAATTTCAGCCAGCTAGGTGGTCTAGATCGAGAAATATTGGAGTTCAAAAATTGCCCTTTGGGAGACGACTTTTAAGCCCCTAGGACGCATATTAAGCGAGATATTCGCATTTTAAGTTTGAACTTGGATTTTTGTCCATAACTTGTTGTAAAATTGGTCTTATTCAAAGATAGGCACAGCAATGGAAAGGAAATGATTCCTAGATCACAATCCTGAAATTTCAGCCATCTAGGTGGTCTAGATCGAATAATATTGGAGTTCAAAAATTGCCCTTTGGGAGCCGACTTTTAAGCCCCTAGGACGCATATTAAGCGAGATATTGGCATGTTAAGTTTGAACTTGGATTTTTGCCCATAACTTGTTGTAAAATTGGTCCTATTCAAAGATAGGCACAGCAATGGGAAAGGGAATGATTCCTAGATCACAATCCTGAAATTTCAGCCATCTAGGTGGTCTAGATCGAGAAATATTGGAGTTCAAAAATTGCCCTTTGGGAGCCGACTTTTAAGCCCCTAGGACGCATATTAAGCGAGATATTCGCATTTTAAGTTTGAACTTGGATTTTTGCCCATAACTTGTTGTAAAGTTGGTCTTATTCAAAGTTAGGCACAGCAATGGAAAGGGAATGATTCCTAGATCACAATCCTGAAAGCTTCAGCCATCTAGGTGGTCTAGATCGAGAAATATTGGAGTTCAAAAATTGCCCTTTGGGAGCCGACTTTTAAGCCCCTAGGACGCATATTAAGCGAGATATTCGCATTTTAAGTTTGAACTTGGATTTTTTTGCCCATAACTTGTTGTAGAATCGGTCTTATTCAAAGATAGGCACAGCATTGGAAAGGGAATGATTCCTAGATCACAATCCTGAAATTTCAGCCCTCTAGGTGGTCTAGATCGAGAAATATTGGAGTTCAAAAACTGCCCTTGGGAGCCGACTTTTAAGCCCCTAGGACGCATATAAGCGAGATATTCGCATTTTAAGTTTGAACTTTAATTTTTTGCCCATAACTTGTTGTAAAATTGGTCTTATTCAAAGATAAGCACAGCAATGGAAAGGGAATGATGCCTAGATCACAATCCTGAAATTTCAGCCATCTAGGTGGTCTAGATCGAGAATATTGGAGTTCAAAAATTGCCCTTTGGGAGCCGACTTTTAAGCCCCTAGGACGCATATTAAGCGAGATATTCGCATTTTAAGTTTGAACTTGGATTTTTGCCCATAACTTGTTGTAAAATTGGTCCTATTCAAAGATAGGCACAGCAATGGAAAGGGAATGATTCCTAGATCACAATCCTGAAATTTCAGCCATCTAGGTGGTCTAGATCGAGAAATATTGGAGTTCAAAAATTGCCCTTTGGGAGCCGACTTTTAAGCCCCTAGGACGCATATTAAGCGAGATATTCGCATTTTAAAGTTTGAACTTGGATTTTTGCCCATAACTTGTTGTAAAGTTGGTCTTATTCAAAGTTAGGCACAGCAATGGAAAGGGAATGATTCCTAGATCACAATCCTGAAACTTCAGCCATCTAGGTGGTCCTAGATCGAGAAATATTGGAGTTCAAAAATTGCCCTTTGGGAGCCGACTTTTAAGCCCCTAGGACGCATATTAAGCGAGATATTCGCATTTTAAGTTTGAACTTGGATTTTTGCCCATAACTTGTTGTAGAATCGGTCTTATTCAAAGATAGGCACAGCAATGGAAAGGGAATGATTCCTAGATCACAATCCTGAAATTTCAGCCCTCTAGGTGGTCTAGATCGAGAAATATTGGAATTCAAAAACTGCCCTTTGGGAGCCGACTTTAAAGCCCCTAGGACGCATATTAAGCGAGATATTCGCATTTTAAGTTTGAACTTTAATTTTTGCCCATAACTTGTTGTAAAATTGGTCTTATTCAAAGATAAGCACAGCAATGGAAAGGGAATGATGCCTAGATCACAATCCTGAAATTTCAGCCATCTAGGTGGTCTAGATCGAGAAATATTGGAGTTCAAAAATTGCGCTTTGGGAGCCGACTTTTAAGCCCCTAGGACGCATATTAAGCGAGATATTCGCATTTTAAGTTTGAACTTGGATTTTTGCCCATAACTTGTTGTAAAATTGGTCTTATTCAAAGATAGGCACAGCAATGGAAAGGGAATGATTCCTAGATCACAATCCTGAAATTTCAGCCATCTAGGTGGTCTAGATCGAGAAATATTGGAGTTCAAAAATTGCCCTTTGGGAGCCGACTTTTAAGCCCCTAGGACGCATATTAAGCGAGATATTCGCATTTTAAGTTTGAACTTGGATTTTTGCCCATAACTTGTTGTAGAATCGGTCTTATTCAAAGATAGGCACAGCAATGGAAAGGGAATGATTCCTAGATCACAATCCTGAAATTTCAGCCATCTAGGTGGTCTAGATCGAGAAATATTGGAGTTCAAAAACTGCCCTTTATAAGCCGACTTTTAAGCCCCTAGGACGCATATTAAGCGAGATATTCGCATTTTAAGTTTGAACTTTAATTTTTGCCCATAACTTGTTGTAAAATTGGTCTTATTCAAAGATAAGCACAGCAATGGAAAGGGAATGATGCCTAGATCACAATCCTGAAATTTCAGCCATCTAGGTGGTCTAGATCGAGAAATATTGGAGTTCAAAAATTGCCCTTTGGGAGCCGACTTTTAAGCCCCTAGGACGCATATTAAGCGAGATATTCGCATTTTAAGTTTGAACTTGGATTTTTGCCCATAACTTGTTGTAGAATCGGTCTTATTCAAAGATAGGCACAGCAATGGAAAGGGAATGATTCCTAGATCACAATCCTGAAACTTTAGCCCTCTAGGTGGTCTAGATCGAGAAATATTGGAGTTCAAAAATTGCCCTTTGGGAGCCGACTTTTAAGCCCCTAGGACGCATATTAAGCGAGATATTCGCATTTTAAGTTTGAACTTGGATTTTTGCCCATAACTTGTTGTAAAATTGGTCTTATTCAAAGATAAGCACAGCAATGGAAAGGGAATGATGCCTAGATCACAATCCTGAAATTTCAGCCATCTAGGTGGTCTAGATCGAGAAATATTGGAGTTCAAAAATTGCCCTTTGGGAGCCGACTTTTAAGCCCCTAGGACGCATATTAAGCGAGATATTCGCATTTTAAGTTTGAACTTGGATTTTTGCCCATAACTTGTTGTAAAATTGGTCTTATTCAAAGATAAGCACAGCAATGGAAAGGGAATGATTCCTAGATCACAATCCTGAAATTTCAGCCATCTAGGTGGTCTAGATCGAGAAATATTGGAGTTCAAAAATTGCCCTTTGGGAGCCGACTTTTAAGCCCCTAGGACGCATATTAAGCGAGATATTCGCATTTTAAGTTTGAACTTGGATTTTTGCCCATAACTTGTTGTAAAATTGGTCTTATTCAAAGATAAGCACAGCAATGGAAAGGGAATGATTCCTAGATCACAATCCTGAAATTTCAGCCATCTAGGTGGTCTAGATCGAGAAATATTGGAGTTCAAAAATTGCCCTTTGGGAGCCGACTTTTAAGCCCCTAGGACGCATATTAAGCGAGATATTCGCATTTTAAGTTTGAACTTGGATTTTTGCCCATAACTTGTTGTAAAGTTGGTCTTATTCAAAGTTAGGCACAGCAATGGAAAGGGAATGATTCCTAGATCACAATCCTGAAACTTCAGCCATCTAGGTGGTCTAGATCGAGAAATATTGGAGTTCAAAAATTGCCCTTTGGGAGCCGACTTTTAAGCCCCTAGGACGCATATTAAGCGAGATATTCGCATTTTAAGTTTGAACTTGGATTTTTGCCCATAACTTGTTGTAGAATCGGTCTTATTCAAAGATAGGCACAGCAATGGAAAGGGAATGATTCCTAGATCACAATCCTGAAATTTCAGCCATCTAGGTGGTCTAGATCGAGAAATATTGGAGTTCAAAAACTGCCCTTTGGGAGCCGACTTTTAAGCCCCTAGGACGCATATTAAGCGAGATATTCGCATTTTAAGTTTGAACTTTAATTTTTGCCCATAACTTGTTGTAAAATTGGTCTTATTCAAAGATAAGCACAGCAATGGAAAGGGAATGATGCCTAGATCACAATCCTGAAATTTCAGCCATCTAGGTGGTCTAGATCGAGAAATATTGGAGTTCAAAAATTGCCCTTTGGGAGCCGACTTTTAAGCCCCTAGGACGCATATTAAGCGAGATATTCGCATTTTAAGTTTGAACTTGGATTTTTGCCCATAACTTGTTGTAAAATTGGTCTTATTCAAAGATAAGCACAGCAATGGAAAGGGAATGATTCCTAGATCACAATCCTGAAATTTCAGCCATCTAGGTGGTCTAGATCGAGAAATATTGGAGTTCAAAAATTGCCCTTTGGGAGCCGACTTTTAAGCCCCTAGGACGCATATTAAGCGAGATATTCGCATTTTAAGTTTGAACTTGGATTTTTGCCCATAACTTGTTGTAAAATTGGTCTTATTCAAAGATAAGCACAGCAATGGAAAGGGAATGATTCCTAGATCACAATCCTGAAATTTCAGCCATCTAGGTGGTCTAGATCGAGAAATATTGGAGTTCAAAAATTGCCCTTTGGGAGCCGACTTTTAAGCCCCTAGGACGCATATTAAGCGAGATATTCGCATTTTAAGTTTGAACTTGGATTTTTGCCCATAACTTGTTGTAAAGTTGGTCTTATTCAAAGTTAGGCACAGCAATGGAAAGGGAATGATTCCTAGATCACAATCCTGAAACTTCAGCCATCTAGGTGGTCTAGATCGAGAAATATTGGAGTTCAAAAATTGCCCTTTGGGAGCCGACTTTTAAGCCCCTAGGACGCATATTAAGCGAGATATTCGCATTTTAAGTTTGAACTTGGATTTTTGCCCATAACTTGTTGTAGAATCGGTCTTATTCAAAGATAGGCACAGCAATGGAAAGGGAATGATTCCTAGATCACAATCCTGAAATTTCAGCCATCTAGGTGGTCTAGATCGAGAAATATTGGAATTCAAAAACTGCCCTTTGGGAGCCGACTTTTAAGCCCCTAGGACGCATATTAAGCGAGATATTCGCATTTTAAGTTTGAACTTTAATTTTTGCCCATAACTTGTTGTAAAATTGGTCTTATTCAAAGATAAGCACAGCAATGGAAAGGGAATGATGCCTAGATCACAATCCTGAAATTTCAGCCATCTAGGTGGTCTAGATCGAGAAATATTGGAGTTCAAAAATTGCCCTTTGGGAGCCGACTTTTAAGCCCCTAGGACGCATATTAAGCGAGATATTCGCATTTTAAGTTTGAACTTGGATTTTTGCCCATAACTTGTTGTAAAATTGGTCTTATTCAAAGATAAGCACAGCAATGGAAAGGGAATGATGCCTAGATCACAATCCTGAAATTTCAGCCATCTAGGTGGTCTAGATCGAGAAATATTGGAGTTCAAAAATTGCCCTTTGGGAGCCGACTTTTAAGCCCCTAGGACGCATATTAAGCGAGATATTCGCATTTTAAGTTTGAACTTGGATTTTTGCCCATAACTTGTTGTAAAATTGGTCTTATTCAAAGATAGGCACAGCAATGGAAAGGGAATGATTCCTAGATCACAATCCTGAAATTTCAGCCATCTAGGTGGTCTAGATCGAGAAATATTGGAGTTCAAAAATTGCCCTTTGGGAGCCGACTTTTAAGCCCCTAGGACGCATATTAAGCGAGATATTCGCATTTTAAGTTTGAACTTGGATTTTTGCCCATAACTTGTTGTAGAATCGGTCTTATTCAAAGATAGGCACAGCAATGGAAAGGGAATGATTCCTAGATCACAATCCTGAAATTTCAGCCATCTAGGTGGTCTAGATCGAGAAATATTGGAGTTCAAAAATTGCCCTTTGGGAGCCGACTTTTAAGCCCCTAGGACGCATATTAAGCGAGATATTCGCATTTTAAGTTTGAACTTGGATTTTTGCCCATAACTTGTTGTAAAATTGGTCTTATTCAAAGATAAGCACAGCAATGGAAAGGGAATGATGCCTAGATCACAATCCTGAAATTTCAGCCATCTAGGTGGTCTAGATCGAGAAATATTGGAGTTCAAAAATTGCCCTTTGGGAGCCGACTTTTAAGCCCCTAGGACGCATATTAAGCGAGATATTCGCATTTTAAGTTTGAACTTGGATTTTTGCCCATAACTTGTTGTAAAATTGGTCTTATTCAAAGATAGGCACAGCAATGGAAAGGGAATGATTCCTAGATCACAATCCTGAAATTTCAGCCATCTAGGTGGTCTAGATCGAGAAATATTGGAGTTCAAAAATTGCCCTTTGGGAGCCGACTTTTAAGCCCCTAGGACGCATATTAAGCGAGATATTCGCATTTTAAGTTTGAACTTGGATTTTTGCCCATAACTTGTTGTAGAATCGGTCTTATTCAAAGATAGGCACAGCAATGGAAAGGGAATGATTCCTAGATCACAATCCTGAAATTTCAGCCATCTAGGTGGTCTAGATCGAGAAATATTGGAGTTCAAAAATTGCCCTTTGGGAGCCGACTTTTAAGCCCCTAGGACGCATATTAAGCGAGATATTCGCATTTTAAGTTTGAACTTGGATTTTTGCCCATAACTTGTTGTAAAATTGGTCTTATTCAAAGATAAGCACAGCAATGGAAAGGGAATGATGCCTAGATCACAATCCTGAAATTTCAGCCATCTAGGTGGTCTAGATCGAGAAATATTGGAGTTCAAAAATTGCCCTTTGGGAGCCGACTTTTAAGCCCCTAGGACGCATATTAAGCGAGATATTCGCATTTTAAGTTTGAACTTGGATTTTTGCCCATAACTTGTTGTAAAATTGGTCTTATTCAAAGATAAGCACAGCAATGGAAAGGGAATGATGCCTAGATCACAATCCTGAAATTTCAGCCATCTAGGTGGTCTAGATCGAGAAATATTGGAGTTCAAAAATTGCCCTTTGGGAGCCGACTTTTAAGCCCCTAGGACGCATATTAAGCGAGATATTCGCATTTTAAGTTTGAACTTGGATTTTTGCCCATAACTTGTTGTTAAATTGGTCTTATTCAAAGATAGGCACAGCAAAGGAAAGGGAATGATTCCTAGATCACAATCCTGAAATTTCAGCCATCTAGGTGGTCTAGATCGAGAAATATTGAAGTTCAAAAATTGCGCTTTGGGAGCCGACTTTTAAGCCCCTAGGACGCATATTAAGCGAGATATTCGCATTTTAAGTTTGAACTTGGATTTTTGCCCATAACTTGTTGTAAAATTGGTCTTATTCAAAGATAAGCACAGCAATGGAAAGGGAATGATGCCTAGATCACAATCCTGAAATTTCATCCATCTAGGTGGTCTAGATCGAGAAATATTGGAGTTCAAAAATTGCCCTTTGGGAGCCGACTTTTAAGCCCCTAGGAAGCATATTAAGCGAGATATTCGCATTTTAAGTTTGAACTTGGATTTTTGCCCATAACTTGTTGTAAAATTGGTCTTATTCAAAGTAAGGCACAGCAATAGAAAGGGAATGATTCCTAGATCACAATCCTGAAATTTCAGCCATCTAGGTGGTCTAGATCGAGAAATATTGGAGTTCAAAAATTGCCCTTTGGGAGCCGACTTTTAAGCCCCTAGGACGCATATTAAGCGAGATATTCGCATTTTAAGTTTGAACTTTAATGTTTGCCCATAACTTGTTGTAAAATTGGTCTTATTCAAAGATAAGCACAGCAATGGAAAGGGAATGATTCCTAGATCACAATCCTGAAATTTCAGCCATCTAGGTGGTCTAGATCGAGAAATATTGGAGTTCAAAAATTGGCCTTTGGGAGCCGACTTTTAAGCCCCTAGGACGCATATTAAGCGAGATATTCGCATTTTAAGTTTGAACTTGGATTTTTGCCCATAACTTGTTGTAAAATTGGTCTTATTCAAAGATAGTCACAGCAATGGAAAGGGAATGATTCCTAGATCACAATCCTGAAATTTGAGCCATTTAGGTGGTCTAGATCGAGAAATATTGGAGTTCAAAAATTGCCCTTTGGGAGCCGACTTTTAAGCCCCTAGGACGCATATTAAGCGAGATATTCGCATTTTAAGTTTGAACTTTAATTTTTGCCCATAACTTGTTGTAAAATTGGTCTTATTCAAAGATAAGCACAGCAATGGAAAGGGAATGATGCCTAGATCACAATCCTGAAATTTCAGCCCTCTACGTGGTCTAGATCGAGAAATATTGGAGTTCAAAAACTGCCCTTTATGAGCCGACTTTTAAGCCCCTAGGACGCATATTAAGCGAGATACTCGCATTTTAAGTTTGAACTTTAATTTTTGCCCATAACTTGTTGTAACATTGGTCTTATTCAAAGATAAGCACAACAATGGAAAGGGAATGATGCCTAGATCACAATCCTGAAATTTCAGCCATCTAGGTGGTCTAGATCGAGAAATATTGGAGTTCAAAAATTGCCCTTTGGGAGCCGACTTTTAAGCCCCTAGGACGCATATTAAGCGAGATATTCGCATTTTAAGTTTGAACTTGGATTTTTGCCCATAACTTGTTGTAAAATTGGTCTTATTCAAAGATAGGCACAGCAATGGAAAGTGAATGATTCCTAGATCACAATCCTGAAATTTCAGCCATCTAGGTGGTCTAGATCGAGAAATATTGGAGTTCAAAAATTGCCCTTTGGGAGCCGACTTTTAAGCCCCTAGGACGCATATTAAGCGAGATATTCGCATTTTAAGTTTGAACTTGGATTTTTGCCCATAACTTGTTGTAAAATTGGTCTTATTCAAAGATAAGCACAGCAATGGAAAGGGAATGATGCCTAGATCACAATCCTGAAATTTCAGCCATCCAGGTGGTCTAGATCGAGAAATATTGGAGTTCAAAAATTGCCCTTTGGGAGCCGACTTTTAAGCCCCTAGGACGCATATTAAGCGAGATATTCGCATTTTAAGTTTGAACTTGGATTTTTGCCCATAACTTGTTGTAAAATTGGTCCTATTCAAAGATAGGCACAGCAATGGAAAGGGAATGATTCCTAGATCACAATCCTGAAATTTCAGCCATCTAGGTGGTCTAGATCGAGAAATATTGGAGTTCAAAAATTGCCCTTTGGGAGCCGACTTTTAAGCCCCTAGGACGCATATTAAGCGAGATATTCGCATTTTAAGTTTGAACTTGGATTTTTGCCCATAACTTGTTGTAAAGTTGGTCTTATTCAAAGTTAGGCACAGCAATGGAAAGGGAATGATTCCTAGATCGCAATCCTGAAATTTCAGCCATCTACGTGGTCTAGATCGAGAAATATTGGAGTTCAAAAATTGCCCTTTGGGAGCCGACTTTTAAGCCCCTAGGACGCATATTAAGCGAGATATTCGCATTTTAAGTTTGAACTTGGATTTTTGCCCATAACTTGTTGTAAAATTGGTCTTATTCAAAGATAGGCACAGCAATGGAAAGGGAATGATTCCTAGATCACAATCCTGAAATTTCAGCCATCTAGGTGGTCTAGATCGAGAAATATTGGAGTTCAAAAATTGCCCTTTGGGAGCCGACTTTTAAGCCCCTAGGACGCATATTAAGCGAGATATTCGCATTTTAAGTTTGAACTTGGATTTTTGCCCATAACTTGTTGTAAAATTGGTCTTATTCAAAGATAAGCACAGCAATGGAAAGGGAATGATGCCTAGATCACAATCCTGAAATTTCAGCCATCCAGGTGGTCTAGATCGAGAAATATTGGAGTTCAAAAATTGCCCTTTGGGAGCCGACTTTTAAGCCCCTAGGACGCATATTAAGCGAGATATTCGCATTTTAAGTTTGAACTTGGATTTTTGCCCATAACTTGTTGTAAAATTGGTCCTATTCAAAGATAGGCACAGCAATGGAAAGGGAATGATTCCTAGATCACAATCCTGAAATTTCAGCCATCTAGGTGGTCTAGATCGAGAAATATTGGAGTTCAAAAATTGCCCTTTGGGAGCCGACTTTTAAGCCCCTAGGACGCATATTAAGCGAGATATTCGCATTTTAAGTTTGAACTTGGATTTTTGCCCATAACTTGTTGTAAAGTTGGTCTTATTCAAAGTTAGGCACAGCAATGGAAAGGGAATGATTCCTAGATCGCAATCCTGAAATTTCAGCCATCTACGTGGTCTAGATCGAGAAATATTGGAGTTCAAAAATTGCCCTTTGGGAGCCGACTTTTAAGCCCCTAGGACGCATATTAAGCGAGATATTCGCATTTTAAGTTTGAACTTGGATTTTTGCCCATAACTTGTTGTAAAATTGGTCTTATTCAAAGATAGGCACAGCAATGGAAAGGGAATGATTCCTAGATCACAATCCTGAAATTTCAGCCATCTAGGTGGTCTAGATCGAGAAATATTGGAGTTCAAAAATTGCCCTTTGGGAGCCGACTTTTAAGCCCCTAGGACGCATATTAAGCGAGATATTCGCATTTTAAGTTTGAACTTTAATTTTTGCCCATAACTTGTTGTAAAATTGGTATTATTCAAAGATAAGCACAGCAATGGAAAGGGAATGATGCCTAGATCACAATCCTGAAATTTCAGCCATCTAGGTGGTCTAGATCGAGAAATATTGGAGTTCAAAAATTGCCCTTTGGGAGCCGACTTTTAAGCCCCTAGGACGCATATTAAGCGAGATATTCGCATTTTAAGTTTGAACTTGGATTTTTGCCCATAACTTGTTGTAGAATCGGTCTTATTCAAAGATAGGCACAGCAATGGAAAGGGAATGATTCCTAGATCACAATCCTGAAATTTCAGCCCTCTAGGTGGTCTAGATCGAGAAATATTGGAGTTCAAAAACTGCCCTTTATGAGCCGACTTTTAAGCCCCTAGGACGCATATTAAGCGAGATATTCGCATTTTAAGTTTGAACTTTAATTTTTGCCCATAACTTGTTGTAAAATTGGTCTTATTCAAAGATAAGCACAGCAATGGAAAGGGAATGATGCCTAGATCACAATCCTGAAATTTCAGCCATCTAGGTGGTCTGGATCGAGAAATATTGGAGTTCAAAAATTGCCCTTTGGGAGCCGACTTTTAAGCCCCTAGGACGCATATTAAGCGAGATATTCGCATTTTAAGTTTGAACTTTAATTTTTGCCCATAACTTGTTGTAAAATTGGTCTTATTCAAAGATAAGCACAGCAATGGAAAGGGAATGATGCCTAGATCACAATCCTGAAATTTCAGCCATCTAGGTGGTCTAGATCGAAAAAAATTGGAGTTCAAAAATTGCCCTTTGGGAGCCGACTTTTAAGCCCCTAGGACGCATATTAAGCGAGATATTCGCATTTTAAGTTTGAACTTTAATTTTTGCCCATAACTTGTTGTAAAATTGGTCTTATTCAAAGATAGGCACAGCAATGGAAAGGGAATGATTCCTAGATCACAATCCTGAAATTTCAGCCATCTAGGTGGTCTAGATCGAGAAATATTGGAGTTCAAAAACTGCCCTTTATGACCCGACTTTTAAGCCCCTAGGACGCATATTAAGCGAGATATTTGCATTTTAAGTTTGAACTTTAATTTTTGCCCATAACTTGTTGTAAAATTGGTATTATTCAAAGATAAGCACAGCAATGGAAAGGGAATGATGCCTAGATCACAATCCTGAAATTTCAGCCATCTAGGTGGTCTAGATCGAGAAATATTGGAGTTCAAAAATTGCCCTTTGGGAGCCGACTTTTAAGCCCCTAGGACGCATATTAAGCGAGATATTCGCATTTTAAGTTTGAACTTGGATTTTTGCCCATAACTTGTTGTAAAATTGGTCTTATTCAAAGATAGGCACAGCAATGGAAAGGGAATGATTCCTAGATCACAATCCTGAAATTTCAGCCATCTAGGTGGTCTAGATCGAGAAATATTGGAGTTCAAAAATTGCCCTTTGGGAGCCGACTTTTAAGCCCCTAGGACGCATATTTAGCGAGATATTCGCATTTTAAGTTTGAACTTTAATTTTTGCCCATAACTTGTTGTAAAATTGGTATTATTCAAAGATAAGCACAGCAATGGAAAGGGAATGATGCCTAGATCACAATCCTGAAATTTCAGCCATCTAGGTGGTCTAGATCGAGAAATATTGGAGTTCAAAAATTGCCCTTTGGGAGCCGACTTTTAAGCCCCTAGGACGCATATTAAGCGAGATATTCGCATTTTAAGTTTGAACTTGGATTTTTGCCCATAACTTGTTGTAGAATCGGTCTTATTCAAAGATAGGCACAGCAATGGAAAGGGAATGATTCCTAGATCACAATCCTGAAATTTCAGCCCTCTAGGTGGTCTAGATCGAGAAATATTGGAGTTCAAAAACTGCCCTTTATGAGCCGACTTTTAAGCCCCTAGGACGCATATTAAGCGAGATATTCGCATTTTAAGTTTGAACTTTAATTTTTGCCCATAACTTGTTGTAAAATTGGTCTTATTCAAAGATAAGCACAGCAATGGAAAGGGAATGATGCCTAGATCACTATCCTGAAATTTCAGCCATCTAGGTGGTCTAGATCGAGAAATATTGGAGTTCAAAAATTGCCCTTTGGGAGCCGACTTTTAAGCCCCTAGGACGCATATTAAGCGAGATATTCGCATTTTAAGTTTGAACTTGGATTTTTGCCCATAACTTGTTGTAGAATTGGTCTTATTCAAAGATAGGCACAGCAATGGAAAGGGAATGATGCCTAGATCACAATCCTGAAATTTCAGCCATCTAGGTGGTCTAGATCGAGAAATATTGGAGTTCAAAAATTGCCCTTTGGGAGCCGACTTTTAAGCCCCTAGAATGCATATTAAGCGAGATATTCGCATTTTAAGTTTGAACTTGGATTTTTGCCCATAACTTGTTGTAAAATTGGTCCTATTCAAAGATAGGCACAGCAATGGAAAGGGAATGATGCCTAGATCACAATCCTGAAATTTCAGCCATCTAGGTGGTCTAGATCGAGAAATATTTTAGTTCAAAAATTGCCCTTTGGGAGCCGACTTTTAAGCCCCTAGGACGCATATTAAGCGAGATATTCGCATTTTAAGTTTGAACTTGGATTTTTGCCCATAACTTGTTGTAAAGTTGGTCTTATTCAAAGTTAGGCACAGCAATGGAAAGGGAATGATTCCTAGATCACAATCCTGAAATTCCAGCCATCTAGGTGGTCTAGATCGAGAAATATTGGAGTTCAAAAATTGCCCTTTGGGAGCCGACTTTTAAGCCCCTAGGACGCATATTAAGCGAGATATTCGCATTTTAAGTTTGAACTTGGATTTTTGCCCATAACTTGTTGTAAAATTGGTCTTATTCAAAGATAAGCACAGCAATGGAAATTGAATGATGCCTAGATCACAATCCTGAAATTTCAGCCATCTAGGTGGTCTAGATCGAGAAATATTGGAGTTCAAAAATTGCCCTTTGGGAGCCGACTTTTAAGCCCCTAGGACGCATATTAAGCGAGATATTCGCATTTTAAGTTTGAACTTTAATTTTTGCCCATAACTTGTTGTAAAATTGGTCTTATTCAAAGATAGGCACAGCAATGGAAAGGGAATGATTCCTAGATCACAATCCTGAAATTTCAGCCATCTAGGTGGTCTAGATCGAGAAATATTGGAGTTCAAAAATTGCCCTTTGGGAGCCGACTTTTAAGCCCCTAGGACGCATATTAAGCGAGATATTCGCATTTTAAGTTTGAACTTGGATTTTTGCCCATAACTTGTTGTAAAATTGGTCTTATTCAAAGATAAGCACAGCAATGGAAAGGGAATGATGCCTAGATCACAATCCTGAAATTTCAGCCATCTAGGTGGTCTAGATCGAGAAATATTGGAGTTCAAAAATTGCCCTTTGGGAGCCGACTTTTAAGCCCCTAGGACGCATATTAAGCGAGATATTCGCATTTTAAGTTTGAACTTGGATTTTTGCCCATAACTTGTTGTAAAGTTGGTCCTATTCAAAGATAGGCACAGCAATGGAAAGGGAATGATTCCTAGATCACAATCCTGAAATTTCAGCCATCTAGGTGGTCTAGATCGAGAAATATTGGAGTTCAAAAATTGCCCTTTGGGAGCCGACTTTTAAGCCCCTAGGACGCATATTAAGCGAGATATTCGCATTTTAGGTTTGAACTTTAATTTTTGCCCATAACTTGTTGTAAAATTGGTCCTATTCAAAGATAGGCACAGCAATGGAAAGGGAATGATTCCTAGATCACAATCCTGAAATTTCAGCCATCTAGGTGGTCTAGATCGAGAAATATTGGAGTTCAAAAATTGCCCTTTGGGAGCCGACTTTTAAGCCCCTAGGACGCATATTAAGCGAGATATTCGCATTTTAAGTTTGAACTTGGATTTTTACCCATAACTTGTTGTAAAGTTGGTCTTATTCAAAGTTAGGCACAGCAATGGAAAGGGAATGATTCCTAGATCACAATCCTGAAATTTCAGCCATCTAGGTGGTCTAGATCGAGAAATATTGGAGTTCAAAAATTGCCCTTTGGAAGCCGACTTTTAAGCCCCTAGGACGCATATTAAGCGAGATATTCGCATTTAAAGTTTGAACTTGGATTTTTGCCCATAACTTGTTGTAAAATTGGTCTTATTCAAAGATAAGCACAGCAATGGAAAGGGAATGATGCCTAGATCACAATCCTGAAATTTCAGCCATCTAGGTGGTCTAGATCGAGAAATATTGGAGTTCAAAAATTGCCCTTTGGGAGCCGACTTTTAAGCCCCTAGGACGCATATTAAGCGAGATATTCGCATTTTAAGTTTGAACTTGGATTTTTGCCCATAACTTGTTGTAAAATTGGTCTTATTCAAAGATAAGCACAGCAATGGAAAGGGAATGATGCCTAGATCACAATCCTGAAATTTCAGCCATCTAGGTGGTCTAGATCGAGAAATATTGGAGTTCAAAAATTGCCCTTTGGGAGCCGACTTTTAAGCCCCTAGGACGCATATTAAGCGAGATATTCGCATTTTAAGTTTGAACTTGGATTTTTGCCCATAACTTGTTGCAAAATTGGTCTTATTCAAAGATAAGCACAGCAATGGAAAGGGAATGATGCCTAGATCACAATCCTGAAATTTCAGCCATCTAGGTGGTCTAGATCGAGAAATATTGGAGTTCAAAAATTGCCCTTTGGGAGCCGACTTTTAAGCCCCTAGGACGCATATTAAGCGAGATATTCGCATTTTAAGTTTGAACTTGGATTTTTGCCCATAACTTGTTGTAAAATTGGTCCTATTCAAAGATAGGCACAGCAATGGAAAGGGAATGATTCCTAGATCACAATCCTGAAATTTCAGCCATCTAGGTGGTCTAGATCGAGAAATATTGGAGTTCAAAAATTGCCCTTTGGGAGCCGACTTTTAAGCCCCTAGGACGCATATTAAGCGAGATATTCGCATTTTAAGTTTGAACTTGGATTTTTGCCCATAACTTGTTGTAGAATCGGTCTTATTCAAAGATTGGCACAGCAATGGAAAGGGAATGATTCCTAGATCACAATCCTGAAATTTCAGCCCTCTAGGTGGTCTAGATCGAGAAATATTGGAGTTCAAAAACTGCCCTTTGGGAGCTGACTTTTAAGCCCCTAGGACGCATATTAAGCGAGATATTCGCATTTTAAGTTTGAACTTGGATTTTTGCCCATAACTTGTTGTAAAATTGGTCTTATTCAAAGATAAGCACAGCAATGGAAAGGGAATGATGCCTAGATCACAATCCTGAAATTTCAGCCATCTAGGTGGTCTAGATCGAGAAATATTGGAGTTCAAAAATTGCCCTTTGGGAGCCGACCTTTAAGCCCCTAGGACGCATATTAAGCGAGATATTCGCATTTTAAGTTTGAACTTGGATTTTTGCCCATAACTTGTTGTAGAATCGGTCTTATTCAAAGATAGGCACAGCAATGGAAAGGGAATGATTCCTAGATCACAATCCTGAAATTTCAGCCCTCTAGGTGGTCTAGATCGAGAAATATTGGAGTTCAAAAACTGCCCTTTGGGAGCCGACTTTTAAGCCCCTAGGACGCATATTAAGCGAGATATTCGCATTTTAAGTTTGAACTTGGATTTTTGCCCATAACTTGTTGTAAAATTGGTCTTATTCAAAGATAAGCACAGCAATGGAAAGGGAATGATGCCTAGATCACAATCCTGAAATTTCAGCCATCTAGGTGGTCTAGATCTAGAAATATTGGAGTTCAAAAATTGCCCTTTGGGAGCCGACTTTTAAGCCCCTAGGACGCATATTAAGCGAGATATTCGCATTTTAAGTTTGAACTTGGATTTTTGCCCATAACTTGTTGTAAAATTGGTCTTATTCAAAGATAGGCACAGCAATGGAAAGGGAATGATTCCTAGATCACAATCCTGAAATTTCAGCCATCTAGGTGGTCTAGATCGAGAAATATTGGAGTTCAAAAATTGCCCTTTGGGAGCCGACTTTTAAGCCCCTAGGACGCATATTAAGCGAGATATTCGCATTTTAAGTTTGAACTTGGATTTTTGCCCATAACTTGTTGTAGAATCGGTCTTATTCAAAGATAGGCACAGCAATGGAAAGGGAATGATTCCTAGATCACAATCCTGAAATTTCAGCCATATAGGTGGTCTAGATCGAGAAATATTGGAGTTCAAAAACTGCCCTTTATAAGCCGACTTTTAAGCCCCTAGGACGCATATTAAGCGAGATATTCGCATTTTAAGTTTGAACTTTAATTTTTTCCCATAACTTGTTGTAAAATTGGTCTTATTCAAAGATAGGCACAGCAATGGAAAGGGAATGATTCCTAGATCACAATCCTGAAATTTCAGCCATCTAGGTGGTCTAGATCGAGAAATATTGGAGTTCAAAAATTGCCCTTTGGGAGCCGACTTTTAAGCCCCTAGGACGCATATTAAGCGAGATATTCGCATTTTAAGTTTGAACTTGGATTTTTGCCCATAACTTGTTGTAAAATTGGTCCTATTCAAAGATAGGCACAGCAATGGAAAGGGAATGATTCCTAGATCACAATCCTGAAATTTCAGCCATCTAGGTGGTCTAGATCGAGAAATATTGGAGTTCAAAAATTGCCCTTTGGGAGCCGACTTTTAAGCCCCTAGGACGCATATTAAGCGAGATATTCGCATTTTAAGTTTGAACTTGGATTTTTGCCCATAACTTGTTGTAGAATCGGTCTTATTCAAAGATAGGCACAGCAATGGAAAGGGAATGATTCCTAGATCACAATCCTGAAATTTCAGCCCTCTAGGTGGTCTAGATCGAGAAATATTGGAGTTCAAAAACTGCCCTTTGGGAGCCGACTTTTAAGCCCCTAGGACGCATATTAAGCGAGATATTCGCATTTTAAGTTTGAACTTGGATTTTTGCCCATAACTTGTTGTAAAATTGGTCTTATTCAAAGATAAGCACAGCAATGGAAAGGGAATGATGCCTAGATCACAATCCTGAAATTTCAGCCATCTAGGTGGTCTAGATCTAGAAATATTGGAGTTCAAAAATTGCCCTTTGGGAGCCGACTTTTAAGCCCCTAGGACGCATATTAAGCGAGATATTCGCATTTTAAGTTTGAACTTGGATTTTTGCCCATAACTTGTTGTAAAATTGGTCTTATTCAAAGATAGGCACAGCAATGGAAAGGGAATGATTCCTAGATCACAATCCTGAAATTTCAGCCATCTAGGTGGTCTAGATCGAGAAATATTGGAGTTCAAAAATTGCCCTTTGGGAGCCGACTTTTAAGCCCCTAGGACGCATATTAAGCGAGATATTCGCATTTTAAGTTTGAACTTGGATTTTTGCCCATAACTTGTTGTAAAATTGGTCTTATTCAAAGATAAGCACAGCAATGGAAAGGGAATGATGCCTAGATCACAATCCTGAAATTTCAGCCATCTAGGTGGTCTAGATCGAGAAATATTGGAGTTCAAAAATTGCCCTTTGGGAGCCGACTTTTAAGCCCCTAGGACGCATATTAAGCGAGATATTCGCATTTTAAGTTTGAACTTGGATTTTTGCCCATAACTTGTTGCAAAATTGGTCTTATTCAAAGATAAGCACAGCAATGGAAAGGGAATGATGCCTAGATCACAATCCTGAAATTTCAGCCATCTAGGTGGTCTAGATCGAGAAATATTGGAGTTCAAAAATTGCCCTTTGGGAGCCGACTTTTAAGCCCCTAGGACGCATATTAAGCGAGATATTCGCATTTTAAGTTTGAACTTGGATTTTTGCCCATAACTTGTTGTAAAATTGGTCCTATTCAAAGATAGGCACAGCAATGGAAAGGGAATGATTCCTAGATCACAATCCTGAAATTTCAGCCATCTAGGTGGTCTAGATCGAGAAATATTGGAGTTCAAAAATTGCCCTTTGGGAGCCGACTTTTAAGCCCCTAGGACGCATATTAAGCGAGATATTCGCATTTTAAGTTTGAACTTGGATTTTTGCCCATAACTTGTTGTAGAATCGGTCTTATTCAAAGATTGGCACAGCAATGGAAAGGGAATGATTCCTAGATCACAATCCTGAAATTTCAGCCCTCTAGGTGGTCTAGATCGAGAAATATTGGAGTTCAAAAACTGCCCTTTGGGAGCTGACTTTTAAGCCCCTAGGACGCATATTAAGCGAGATATTCGCATTTTAAGTTTGAACTTGGATTTTTGCCCATAACTTGTTGTAAAATTGGTCTTATTCAAAGATAAGCACAGCAATGGAAAGGGAATGATGCCTAGATCACAATCCTGAAATTTCAGCCATCTAGGTGGTCTAGATCGAGAAATATTGGAGTTCAAAAATTGCCCTTTGGGAGCCGACCTTTAAGCCCCTAGGACGCATATTAAGCGAGATATTCGCATTTTAAGTTTGAACTTGGATTTTTGCCCATAACTTGTTGTAGAATCGGTCTTATTCAAAGATAGGCACAGCAATGGAAAGGGAATGATTCCTAGATCACAATCCTGAAATTTCAGCCCTCTAGGTGGTCTAGATCGAGAAATATTGGAGTTCAAAAATTGCCCTTTGGGAGCCGACTTTTAAGCCCCTAGGACGCATATTAAGCGAGATATTCGCATTTTAAGTTTGAACTTGGATTTTTGCCCATAACTTGTTGTAAAATTGGTCTTATTCAAAGATAAGCACAGCAATGGAAAGGGAATGATGCCTAGATCACAATCCTGAAATTTCAGCCATCTAGGTGGTCTAGATCTAGAAATATTGGAGTTCAAAAATTGCCCTTTGGGAGCCGACTTTTAAGCCCCTAGGACGCATATTAAGCGAGATATTCGCATTTTAAGTTTGAACTTGGATTTTTGCCCATAACTTGTTGTAAAATTGGTCTTATTCAAAGATAGGCACAGCAATGGAAAGGGAATGATTCCTAGATCACAATCCTGAAATTTCAGCCATCTAGGTGGTCTAGATCGAGAAATATTGGAGTTCAAAAATTGCCCTTTGGGAGCCGACTTTTAAGCCCCTAGGACGCATATTAAGCGAGATATTCGCATTTTAAGTTTGAACTTGGATTTTTGCCCATAACTTGTTGTAGAATCGGTCTTATTCAAAGATAGGCACAGCAATGGAAAGGGAATGATTCCTAGATCACAATCCTGAAATTTCAGCCATATAGGTGGTCTAGATCGAGAAATATTGGAGTTCAAAAACTGCCCTTTATAAGCCGACTTTTAAGCCCCTAGGACGCATATTAAGCGAGATATTCGCATTTTAAGTTTGAACTTTAATTTTTTCCCATAACTTGTTGTAAAATTGGTCTTATTCAAAGATAGGCACAGCAATGGAAAGGGAATGATTCCTAGATCACAATCCTGAAATTTCAGCCATCTAGGTGGTCTAGATCGAGAAATATTGGAGTTCAAAAATTGCCCTTTGGGAGCCGACTTTTAAGCCCCTAGGACGCATATTAAGCGAGATATTCGCATTTTAAGTTTGAACTTGGATTTTTGCCCATAACTTGTTGTAAAATTGGTCCTATTCAAAGATAGGCACAGCAATGGAAAGGGAATGATTCCTAGATCACAATCCTGAAATTTCAGCCATCTAGGTGGTCTAGATCGAGAAATATTGGAGTTCAAAAATTGCCCTTTGGGAGCCGACTTTTAAGCCCCTAGGACGCATATTAAGCGAGATATTCGCATTTTAAGTTTGAACTTGGATTTTTGCCCATAACTTGTTGTAGAATCGGTCTTATTCAAAGATAGGCACAGCAATGGAAAGGGAATGATTCCTAGATCACAATCCTGAAATTTCAGCCCTCTAGGTGGTCTAGATCGAGAAATATTGGAGTTCAAAAACTGCCCTTTGGGAGCCGACTTTTAAGCCCCTAGGACGCATATTAAGCGAGATATTCGCATTTTAAGTTTGAACTTGGATTTTTGCCCATAACTTGTTGTAAAATTGGTCTTATTCAAAGATAAGCACAGCAATGGAAAGGGAATGATGCCTAGATCACAATCCTGAAATTTCAGCCATCTAGGTGGTCTAGATCTAGAAATATTGGAGTTCAAAAATTGCCCTTTGGGAGCCGACTTTTAAGCCCCTAGGACGCATATTAAGCGAGATATTCGCATTTTAAGTTTGAACTTGGATTTTTGCCCATAACTTGTTGTAAAATTGGTCTTATTCAAAGATAGGCACAGCAATGGAAAGGGAATGATTCCTAGATCACAATCCTGAAATTTCAGCCATCTAGGTGGTCTAGATCGAGAAATATTGGAGTTCAAAAATTGCCCTTTGGGAGCCGACTTTTAAGCCCCTAGGACGCATATTAAGCGAGATATTCGCATTTTAAGTTTGAACTTGGATTTTTGCCCATAACTTGTTGTAGAATCGGTCTTATTCAAAGATAGGCACAGCAATGGAAAGGGAATGATTCCTAGATCACAATCCTGAAATTTCAGCCATATAGGTGGTCTAGATCGAGAAATATTGGAGTTCAAAAACTGCCCTTTTTTTAAGCCGACTTTTAAGCCCCTAGGACGCATATTAAGCGAGATATTCGCATTTTAAGTTTGAACTTTAATTTTTGCCCATAACTTGTTGTAAAATTGGTCTTATTCAAAGATAAGCACAGCAATGGAAAGGGAATGATGCCTAGATCACAATCCTGAAATTTCAGCCATCTAGGTGGTCTAGATCGAGAAATATTGGAGTTCAAAAATTGCCCTTTGGGAGCCGACTTTTAAGCCCCTAGGACGCATATTAAGCGAGATATTCGCATTTTAAGTTTGAACTTTAATGTTTGCCCATAACTTGTTGTTAAATTGCTCTTATTCAAAGATAGGCACAGCAATGGAAAGGGAATGATTCCTAGATCACAATCCTGAAATTTCAGCCATCTAGGTGGTCTAGATCGAGAAATATTGGAGTTCAAAAATTGCCCTTTGGGAGCCGACTTTTAAGCCCCTAGGACGCATATTAAGCGAGATATTCGCATTTTAAGTTTGAACTTGGATTTTTGCCCATAACTTGTTGTAAAATTGGTCTTATTCAAAGATAAGCACAGCAATGGAAAGGG
The DNA here is from genome assembly GCA_920104205.1 of Eupeodes latifasciatus. Lineage (NCBI taxonomy): Eukaryota > Metazoa > Arthropoda > Insecta > Diptera > Syrphidae > Eupeodes > Eupeodes latifasciatus. The sequence goes on along the minus strand of OV049926.1, from coordinate 20,957,760 downwards.
AATGATGCCTAGATCACAATCCTGAAATTTCAGCCATCTAGGTGGTCTAGATCGAGAAATATTGGAGTTCAAAAATTGCCCTTTGGGAGCCGACTTTTAAGCCCCTAGGACGCATATTAAGCGAGATATTCGCATTTTAAGTTTGAACTTGGATTTTTGCCCATAACTTGTTGTAAAATTGGTCTTATTCAAAGATAAGCACAGCAATGGAAAGGGAATGATGCCTAGATCACAATCCTGAAATTTCAGCCATCTAGGTGGTCTAGATCGAGAAATATTGGAGTTCAAAAATTGCCCTTTGGGAGCCGACTTTTAAGCCCCTAGGACGCATATTAAGCGAGATATTCGCATTTTAAGTTTGAACTTGGATTTTTGCCCATAACTTGTTGTAAAATTGGTCCTATTCAAAGATAGGCACAGCAATGGAAAGGGAATGATTCCTAGATCACAATCCTGAAATTTCAGCCATCTAGGTGGTCTAGATCGAGAAATATTGGAGTTCAAAAATTGCCCTTTGGGAGCCGACTTTTAAGCCCCTAGGACGCATATTAAGCGACATATTCGCATTTTAAGTTTGAACTTGGATTTTTGCCCATAACTTGTTGTAGAATCGGTCTTATTCAAAGATTGGCACAGCAATGGAAAGGGAATGATTCCTAGATCACAATCCTGAAATTTCAGCCCTCTAGGTGGTCTAGATCGAGAAATATTGGAGTTCAAAAACTGCCCTTTGGGAGCTGACTTTTAAGCCCCTAGGACGCATATTAAGCGAGATATTCGCATTTTAAGTTTGAACTTGGATTTTTGCCCATAACTTGTTGTAGAATCGGTCTTATTCAAAGATAGGCACAGCAATGGAAAGGGAATGATTCCTAGATCACAATCCTGAAATTTCAGCCCTCTAGGTGGTCTAGATCGAGAAATATTGGAGTTCAAAAACTGCCCTTTGGGAGCCGACTTTTAAGCCCCTAGGACGCATATTAAGCGAGATATTCGCATTTTAAGTTTGAACTTGGATTTTTGCCCATAACTTGTTGTAAAATTGGTCTTATTCAAAGATAAGCACAGCAATGGAAAGGGAATGATGCCTAGATCACAATCCTGAAATTTCAGCCATCTAGGTGGTCTAGATCTAGAAATATTGGAGTTCAAAAATTGCCCTTTGGGAGCCGACTTTTAAGCCCCTAGGACGCATATTAAGCGAGATATTCGCATTTTAAGTTTGAACTTGGATTTTTGCCCATAACTTGTTGTAAAATTGGTCTTATTCAAAGATAGGCACAGCAATGGAAAGGGAATGATTCCTAGATCACAATCCTGAAATTTCAGCCATCTAGGTGGTCTAGATCGAGAAATATTGGAGTTCAAAAATTGCCCTTTGGGAGCCGACTTTTAAGCCCCTAGGACGCATATTAAGCGAGATATTCGCATTTTAAGTTTGAACTTGGATTTTTGCCCATAACTTGTTGTAGAATCGGTCTTATTCAAAGATAGGCACAGCAATGGAAAGGGAATGATTCCTAGATCACAATCCTGAAATTTCAGCCATATAGGTGGTCTAGATCGAGAAATATTGGAGTTCAAAAACTGCCCTTTATAAGCCGACTTTTAAGCCCCTAGGACGCATATTAAGCGAGATATTCGCATTTTAAGTTTGAACTTTAATTTTTGCCCATAACTTGTTGTAAAATTGGTCTTATTCAAAGATAAGCACAGCAATGGAAAGGGAATGATGCCTAGATCACAATCCTGAAATTTCAGCCATCTAGGTGGTCTAGATCGAGAAATATTGGAGTTCAAAAATTGCCCTTTGGGAGCCGACTTTTAAGCCCCTAGGACGCATATTAAGCGAGATATTCGCATTTTAAGTTTGAACTTGGATTTTTGCCCATAACTTGTTGTAAAATTGGTCTTATTCAAAGATAGGCACAGCAATGGAAAGGGAATGATTCCTAGATCACAATCCTGAAATTTCAGCCATCTAGGTGGTCTAGATCGAGAAATATTGGAGTTCAAAAATTGCCCTTTGGGAGCCGACTTTTAAGCCCCTAGGACGCATATTAAGCGAGATATTCGCATTTTAAGTTTGAACTTGGATTTTTGCCCATAACTTGTTGTAGAATCGGTCTTATTCAAAGATAGGCACAGCAATGGAAAGGGAATGATTCCTAGATCACAATCCTGAAATTTCAGCCATCTAGGTGGTCTAGATCGAGAAATATTGGAGTTCAAAAATTGCCCTTTGGGAGCCGACTTTTAAGCCCCTAGGACGCATATTAAGCGATATATTCGCATTTAAAGTTTGAACTTGGATTTTTGCCCATAACTTGTTGTAAAATTGGTCTTATTCAAAGATAAGCACAGCAATGGAAAGGGAATGATGCCTAGATCACAATCCTGAAATTTCATCCATCTAGGTGGTCTAGATCGAGAAATATTGGAGTTCAAAAATTGCCCTTTGGGAGCCGACTTTTAAGCCCCTAGGACGCATATTAAGCGAGATATTCGCATTTTAAGTTTGAACTTGGATTTTTGCCCATAACTTGTTGTAAAATTGGTCTTATTCAAAGTTAGGCACAGCAATGGAAAGGGAATGATTCCTAGATCACAATCCTGAAATTTCAGCCATCTAGGTGGTCTAGATCGAGAAATATTGGAGTTCAAAAATTGCCCTTTGGGAGCCGACTTTTAAGCCCCTAGGAAGCATATTAAGCGAGATATTCGCATTTTAAGTTTGAACTTTAATGTTTGCCCATAACTTGTTGTAAAATTGGTCTTATTCAAAGATAGGCACAGCAATGGAAAGGGAATGATTCCTAGATCACAATCCTGAAATTTCAGCCATCTAGGTGGTCTAGATCGAGAAATATTGGAGTTCAAAAATTGCCCTTTGGGAGCCGACTTTTAAGCCCCTAGGACGCATATTAAGCGAGATATTCGCATTTTAAGTTTGAACTTGGATTTTTGCCCATAACTTGTTGTAAAATTGGTCTTATTCAAAGATAGGCACAGCAATGGAAAGGGAATGATTCCTAGATCACAATCCTGAAATTTCAGCCATCTAGGTGGTCTAGATCGAGAAATATTGGAGTTCAAAAATTGCCCTTTGGGAGCCGACTTTTAAGCCCCTAGGACGCATATTAAGCGAGATATTCGCATTTTAAGTTTGAACTTGGATTTTTGCCCATAACTTGTTGTAAAATTGGTCTTATTCAAAGATAGGCACAGCAATGGAAAGGGAATGATTCCTAGATCACAATCCTGAAATTTCAGCCATCTAGGTGGTCTAGATCGAGAAATATTGGAGTTCAAAAATTGCCCTTTGGGAGGCCCCTAGGACGCATATTAAGCGAGATATTCGCATTTTAAGTTTGAACTTGGATTTTTGCCCATAACTTGTTGTAAAATTGGTCCTATTCAAAGATAGGCACAGCAATGGAAAGGGAATGATTCCTAGATCACAATCCTGAAATTTCAGCCATCTAGGTGGTCTAGATCGAGAAATATTGGAGTTCAAAAATTGCCCTTTGGGAGCCGACTTTTAAGCCCCTAGGACGCATATTAAGCGAGATATTCGCATTTTAAGTTTGAACTTGGATTTTTGCCCATAACTTGTTGTAAAGTTGGTCTTATTCAAAGTTAGGCACAGCAATGGAAAGGGAATGATTCCTAGATCACAATCCTGAAATTTCAGCCATCTAGGTGGTCTAGATCGAGAAATATTGGAGTTCAAAAATTGCCCTTTGGGAGCCGACTTTTAAGCCCCTAGGACGCATATTAAGCGAGATATTCGCATTTTAAGTTTGAACTTGGATTTTTGCCCATAACTTGTTGTAGAATCGGTCTTATTCAAAGAAAGGCACAGCAATGGAAAGGGAATGATTCCTAGATCACAATCCTGAAATTTCAGCCCTCTAGGTGGTCTAGATCGAGAAATATTGGAGTTCAAAAACTGCCCTTTGGGAGCCGACTTTTAAGCCCCTAGGACGCATATTAAGCGAGATATTCGCATTTTAAGTTTGAACTTTAATTTTTGCCCATAACTTGTTGTAAAATTGGTCTTATTCAAAGATAAGCACAGCAATGGAAAGGGAATGATGCCTAGATCACAATCCTGAAATTTCAGCCATCTAGGTGGTCTAGATCGAGAAATATTGGAGTTCAAAAATTGCCCTTTGGGAGCCGACTTTTAAGCCCCTAGGACGCATATTAAGCGAGATATTCGTATTTTAAGTTTGAACTTGGATTTTTGCCCATAACTTGTTGTTAAATTGTTCTTATTCAAAGATAGGCACAGCAATGGAAAGGGAATGATTCCTAGATCACAATCCTGAAATTTCAGCCATCTAGGTGGTCTAGATGGAGAAATATTGGAGTTCAAAAATTGCCCTTTGGGAGCCGACTTTTAAGCCCCTAGGACGCATATTAAGCAAGATATTCGCATTTTAAGTTTGAACTTGGATTTTTGCCCATAACTTGTTGTAAAATTGGTCTTATTCAAAGATAAGCACAGCAATGGAAAGGGAATGATGCCTAGATCACAATCCTGAAATTTCATCCATCTAGGTGGTCTAGATCGAGAAATATTGGAGTTCAAAAATTGCCCTTTGGGAGCCGACTTTTAAGCCCCTAGGACGCATATTAAGCGAGATATTCGCATTTTAAGTTTGAACTTGGATTTTTGCCCATAACTTGTTGTAAAATTGGTCTTATTCAAAGATAGGCACAGCAATGGAAAGGGAATGATTCCTAGATCACAATCCTGAAATTTCAGCCCTCTAGGTGGTCTAGATCGAGAAATATTGGAGTTCAAAAACTGCCCTTTGGGAGCCGACTTTTAAGCCCCTAGGACGCATATTAAGCGACATATTCGCATTTTAAGTTTGAACTTGGATTTTTGCCCATAACTTGTTGTTAAATTGTTCTTATTCAAAGATAGGCACAGCAATGGAAAGGGAATGATTCCTAGATCACAATCCTGAAATTTCAGCCATCTAGGTGGTCTAGATGGAGAAATATTGGAGTTCAAAAATTGCCCTTTGGGAGCCGACTTTTAAGCCCCTAGGACGCATATTAAGCGAGATATTCGCATTTTAAGTTTGAACTTGGATTTTTGCCCATAACTTGTTGTAGAATCGGTCTTATTCAAAGAAAGGCACAGCAATGGAAAGGGAATGATTCCTAGATCACAATCCTGAAATTTCAGCCCTCTAGGTGGTCTAGATCGAGAAATATTGGAGTTCAAAAACTGCCCTTTGGGAGCCGACTTTTAAGCCCCTAGGACGCATATTAAGCGAGATATTCGCATTTTAAGTTTGAACTTTAATTTTTGCCCATAACTTGTTGTAAAATTGGTCTTATTCAAAGATAAGCACAGCAATGGAAAGGGAATGATGCCTAGATCACAATCCTGAAATTTCAGCCATCTAGGTGGTCTAGATGGAGAAATATTGGAGTTCAAAAATTGCCCTTTGGGAGCCGACTTTTAAGCCCCTAGGACGCATATTAAGCGAGATATTCGCATTTTAAGTTTGAACTTGGATTTTTGCCCATAACTTGTTGTAAAATTGGTCTTATTCAAAGATAAGCACAGCAATGGAAAGGGAATGATGCCTAGATCACAATCCTGAAATTTCATCCATCTAGGTGGTCTAGATCGAGAAATATTGGAGTTCAAAAATTGCCCTTTGGGAGCCGACTTTTAAGCCCCTAGGACGCATATTAAGCGAGATATTCGCATTTTAAGTTTGAACTTGGATTTTTGCCCATAACTTGTTGTAAAATTGGTCTTATTCAAAGTTAGGCACAGCAATGGAAAGGGAATGATTCCTAGATCACAATCCTGAAATTTCAGCCATCTAGGTGGTCTAGATCGAGAAATATTGGAGTTCAAAAATTGGCCTTTGGGAGCCGACTTTTAAGCCCCTAGGACGCATATTAAGCGAGATATTCGCATTTTAAGTTTGAACTTGGATTTTTGCCCATAACTTGTTGTAAAATTGGTCTTATTCAAAGATAGGCACAGCAATGGAAAGGGAATGATTCCTAGATCACAATCCTGAAATTTCAGCCATCTAGGTGGTCTAGATCGAGAAATATTGGAGTTCAAAAATTGCCCTTTGGGAGCCGACTTTTAAGCCCCTAGGACGCATATTAAGCGAGATATTCGCATTTAAAGTTTGAACTTGGATTTTTGCCCATAACTTGTTGTAAAATTGGTCTTATTCAAAGATAAGCACAGCAATGGAAAGGGAATGATGCCTAGATCACAATTCTGAAATTTCAGCCATCTAGGTGGTCTAGATCGAGAAATATTGGAGTTCAAAAATTGCCCTTTGGGAGCCGACTTTTAAGCCCCTAGGACGCATATTAAGCGAGATACTCGCATTTTAAGTTTGAACTTGGATTTTTGCCCATAACTTGTTGTAAAATTGGTCTTATTCAAAGATAGGCACAGCAATGGAAAGGGAATGATTCCTAGATCACAATCCTGAAATTTCAGCCATCTAGGTGGTCTAGATCGAGAAATATTGGAGTTCAAAAATTGCCCTTTGGGAGCCTACTTTTAAGCCCCTAGGACGCATATTAAGCGAGATATTCGCATTTTAAGTTTGAACTTTAATTTTTGCCCATAACTTGTTGTAAAATTGGTCTTATTCAAAGATAGGCACAGCAATGGAAAGGGAATGATTCCTAGATCACAATCCTGAAATTTCAGCCATCTAGGTGGTCTAGATCGAGAAATATTGGAGTTCAAAAACTGCCCTTTATGAGCCGACTTTTAAGCCCCTAGGACGCATATTAAGCGAGATATTCGCATTTTAAATTTGAACTTTAATTTTTGCCCATAACTTGTTGTAAAATTGGTCTTATTCAAAGATAAGCACAGCAATGGAAAGGGAATGATGCCTAGATCACAATCCTGAAATTTCATCCATCTAGGTGGTCTAGATCGAGAAATATTGGAGTTCAAAAACTGCCCTTTATGGGCCGACTTTTAAGCCCCTAGGAAGCATATTAAGCGAGATATTCGCATTTTAAGTTTGAACTTTAATGTTTGCCCATAACTTGTTGTAAAATTGGTCTTATTCAAAGATAGGCACAGCAATGGAAAGGGAATGATTCCTAGATCACAATCCTGAAATTTCAGCCATCTAGGTGGTCTAGATCGAGAAATATTGGAGTTCAAAAATTGCCCTTTGGGAGCCGACTTTTAAGCCCCTAGGACGCATATTAAGCGAGATACTCGCATTTTAAGTTTGAACTTGGATTTTTGCCCATAACTTGTTGTAAAATTGGTCTTATTCAAAGATAGGCACAGCAATGGAAAGGGAATGATTCCTAGATCACAATCCTGAAATTTCAGCCATCTAGGTGGTCTAGATCGAGAAATATTGGAGTTCAAAAATTGCCCTTTGGGAGCCTACTTTTAAGCCCCTAGGACGCATATTAAGCGAGATATTCGCATTTTAAGTTTGAACTTTAATTTTTGCCCATAACTTGTTGTAAAATTGGTCTTATTCAAAGATAGGCACAGCAATGGAAAGGGAATGATTCCTAGATCACAATCCTGAAATTTCAGCCATCTAGGTGGTCTAGATGGAGAAATATTGGAGTTCAAAAATTGCCCTTTGGGAGCCGACTTTTAAGCCCCTAGGACGCATATTAAGCGAGATATTCGCATTTTAAGTTTGAACTTGGATTTTTGCCCATAACTTGTTGTAAAATTGGTCTTATTCAAAGATAAGCACAGCAATGGAAAGGGAATGATGCCTAGATCACAATCCTGAAATTTCATCCATCTAGGTGGTCTAGATCGAGAAATATTGGAGTTCAAAAACTGCCCTTTATGAGCCGACTTTTAAGCCCCTAGGAAGCATATTAAGCGAGATATTCGCATTTTAAGTTTGAACTTTAATGTTTGCCCATAACTTGTTGTAAAATTGGTCTTATTCAAAGATAGGCACAGCAATGGAAAGGGAATGATTCCTAGATCACAATCCTGAAATTTCAGCCATCTAGGTGGTCTAGATCGAGAAATATTGGAGTTCAAAAATTGCCCTTTGGGAGCCGACTTTTAAGCCCCTAGGACGCATATTAAGCGAGATATTCGCATTTTAAGTTTGAACTTGGATTTTTGCCCATAACTTGTTGTAAAATTGGTCTTATTCAAAGATAGGCACAGCAATGGAAAGGGAATGATTCCTAGATCACAATCCTGAAATTTCAGCCATCTAGGTGGTCTAGATCGAGAAATATTGGAGTTCAAAAATTGCCCTTTGGGAGCCGACTTTTAAGCCCCTAGGACGCATATTAAGCGAGATATTCGCATTTTAAGTTTGAACTTGGATTTTTGCCCATAACTTGTTGTAAAATTGGTCTTATTCAAAGATAGGCACAGCAATGGAAAGGGAATGATTCCTAGATCACAATCCTGAAATTTCAGCCATCTAGGTGGTCTAGATCGAGAAATATTGGAGTTCAAAAATTGCCCTTTGGGAGGCCCCTAGGACGCATATTAAGCGAGATATTCGCATTTTAAGTTTGAACTTGGATTTTTGCCCATAACTTGTTGTAAAATTGGTCCTATTCAAAGATAGGCACAGCAATGGAAAGGGAATGATTCCTAGATCACAATCCTGAAATTTCAGCCATCTAGGTGGTCTAGATCGAGAAATATTGGAGTTCAAAAATTGCCCTTTGGGAGCCGACTTTTAAGCCCCTAGGACGCATATTAAGCGAGATATTCGCATTTTAAGTTTGAACTTGGATTTTTGCCCATAACTTGTTGTAAAGTTGGTCTTATTCAAAGTTAGGCACAGCAATGGAAAGGGAATGATTCCTAGATCACAATCCTGAAATTTCAGCCATCTAGGTGGTCTAGATCGAGAAATATTGGAGTTCAAAAATTGCCCTTTGGGAGCCGACTTTTAAGCCCCTAGGACGCATATTAAGCGAGATATTCGCATTTTAAGTTTGAACTTGGATTTTTGCCCATAACTTGTTGTAGAATCGGTCTTATTCAAAGAAAGGCACAGCAATGGAAAGGGAATGATTCCTAGATCACAATCCTGAAATTTCAGCCCTCTAGGTGGTCTAGATCGAGAAATATTGGAGTTCAAAAACTGCCCTTTGGGAGCCGACTTTTAAGCCCCTAGGACGCATATTAAGCGAGATATTCGCATTTTAAGTTTGAACTTTAATTTTTGCCCATAACTTGTTGTAAAATTGGTCTTATTCAAAGATAAGCACAGCAATGGAAAGGGAATGATGCCTAGATCACAATCCTGAAATTTCAGCCATCTAGGTGGTCTAGATCGAGAAATATTGGAGTTCAAAAATTGCCCTTTGGGAGCCGACTTTTAAGCCCCTAGGACGCATATTAAGCGAGATATTCGTATTTTAAGTTTGAACTTGGATTTTTGCCCATAACTTGTTGTTAAATTGTTCTTATTCAAAGATAGGCACAGCAATGGAAAGGGAATGATTCCTAGATCACAATCCTGAAATTTCAGCCATCTAGGTGGTCTAGATGGAGAAATATTGGAGTTCAAAAATTGCCCTTTGGGAGCCGACTTTTAAGCCCCTAGGACGCATATTAAGCAAGATATTCGCATTTTAAGTTTGAACTTGGATTTTTGCCCTTAACTTGTTGTAAAATTGGTCTTATTCAAAGATAAGCACAGCAATGGAAAGGGAATGATGCCTAGATCACAATCCTGAAATTTCATCCATCTAGGTGGTCTAGATCGAGAAATATTGGAGTTCAAAAATTGCCCTTTGGGAGCCGACTTTTAAGCCCCTAGGACGCATATTAAGCGAGATATTCGCATTTTAAGTTTGAACTTGGATTTTTGCCCATAACTTGTTGTAAAATTGGTCTTATTCAAAGATAGGCACAGCAATGGAAAGGGAATGATTCCTAGATCACAATCCTGAAATTTCAGCCCTCTAGGTGGTCTAGATCGAGAAATATTGGAGTTCAAAAACTGCCCTTTGGGAGCCGACTTTTAAGCCCCTAGGACGCATATTAAGCGAGATATTCGCATTTTAAGTTTGAACTTGGATTTTTGCCCATAACTTGTTGTTAAATTGTTCTTATTCAAAGATAGGCACAGCAATGGAAAGGGAATGATTCCTAGATCACAATCCTGAAATTTCAGCCATCTAGGTGGTCTAGATGGAGAAATATTGGAGTTCAAAAATTGCCCTTTGGGAGCCGACTTTTAAGCCCCTAGGACGCATATTAAGCGAGATATTCGCATTTTAAGTTTGAACTTGGATTTTTGCCCATAACTTGTTGTAGAATCGGTCTTATTCAAAGATAGGCACAGCAATGGAAAGGGAATGATTCCTAGATCACAATCCTGAAATTTCAGCCCTCTAGGTGGTCTAGATCGAGAAATATTGGAGTTCAAAAACTGCCCTTTGGGAGCCGACTTTTAAGCCCCTAGGACGCATATTAAGCGAGATATTCGCATTTTAAGTTTGAACTTTAATTTTTGCCCATAACTTGTTGTAAAATTGGTCTTATTCAAAGATAAGCACAGCAATGGAAAGGGAATGATGCCTAGATCACAATCCTGAAATTTCAGCCATCTAGGTGGTCTAGATGGAGAAATATTGGAGTTCAAAAATTGCCCTTTGGGAGCCGACTTTTAAGCCCCTAGGACGCATATTAAGCGAGATATTCGCATTTTAAGTTTGAACTTGGATTTTTGCCCATAACTTGTTGTAAAATTGGTCTTATTCAAAGATAAGCACAGCAATGGAAAGGGAATGATGCCTAGATCACAATCCTGAAATTTCATCCATCTAGGTGGTCTAGATCGAGAAATATTGGAGTTCAAAAATTGCCCTTTGGGAGCCGACTTTTAAGCCCCTAGGACGCATATTAAGCGAGATATTCGCATTTTAAGTTTGAACTTGGATTTTTGCCCATAACTTGTTGTAAAATTGGTCTTATTCAAAGTTAGGCACAGCAATGGAAAGGGAATGATTCCTAGATCACAATCCTGAAATTTCAGCCATCTAGGTGGTCTAGATCGAGAAATATTGGAGTTCAAAAATTGGCCTTTGGGAGCCGACTTTTAAGCCCCTAGGACGCATATTAAGCGAGATATTCGCATTTTAAGTTTGAACTTGGATTTTTGCCCATAACTTGTTGTAAAATTGGTCTTATTCAAAGATAGGCACAGCAATGGAAAGGGAATGATTCCTAGATCACAATCCTGAAATTTCAGCCATCTAGGTGGTCTAGATCGAGAAATATTGGAGTTCAAAAATTGCCCTTTGGGAGCCGACTTTTAAGCCCCTAGGACGCATATTAAGCGAGATATTCGCATTTAAAGTTTGAACTTGGATTTTTGCCCATAACTTGTTGTAAAATTGGTCTTATTCAAAGATAAGCACAGCAATGGAAAGGGAATGATGCCTAGATCACAATTCTGAAATTTCAGCCATCTAGGTGGTCTAGATCGAGAAATATTGGAGTTCAAAAATTGCCCTTTGGGAGCCGACTTTTAAGCCCCTAGGACGCATATTAAGCGAGATACTCGCATTTTAAGTTTGAACTTGGATTTTTGCCCATAACTTGTTGTAAAATTGGTCTTATTCAAAGATAGGCACAGCAATGGAAAGGGAATGATTCCTAGATCACAATCCTGAAATTTCAGCCATCTAGGTGGTCTAGATCGAGAAATATTGGAGTTCAAAAATTGCCCTTTGGGAGCCGACTTTTAAGCCCCTAGGACGCATATTAAGCGAGATATTCGCATTTTAAGTTTGAACTTTAATTTTTGCCCATAACTTGTTGTAAAATTGGTCTTATTCAAAGATAGGCACAGCAATGGAAAGGGAATGATTCCTAGATCACAATCCTGAAATTTCAGCCATCTAGGTGGTCTAGATCGAGAAATATTGGAGTTCAAAAACTGCCCTTTATGAGCCGACTTTTAAGCCCCTAGGACGCATATTAAGCGAGATATTCGCATTTTAAGTTTGAACTTTAATTTTTGCCCATAACTTGTTGTAAAATTGGTCTTATTCAAAGATAAGCACAGCAATGGAAAGGGAATGATGCCTAGATCACAATCCTGAAATTTCAGCCATCTAGGTTGTCTAGATCGAGAAATATTGGAGTTCAAAAATTGCCCTTTGGGAGCCGACTTTTAAGCCCCTAGGACGCATATTAAGCGAGATATTCGCATTTTAAGTTTGAACTTGGATTTTTGCCCATAACTTGTTGTAAAATTGGTCTTATTCAAAGATAGGCACAGCAATGGAAAGGGAATGATTCCTAGATCACAATCCTGAAATTTCAGCCCTCTAGGTGGTCTAGATCGAGAAATATTGGAGTTCAAAAACTGCCCTTTGGGAGCCGACTTTTAAGCCCCTAGGACGCATATTAAGCGAGATATTCGCATTTTAAGTTTGAACTTGGATTTTTGCCCATAACTTGTTGTAAAATTGGTCTTATTCAAAGTTAGGCACAGCAATGGAAAGGGAATGATTCCTAGATCACAATCCTGAAATTTCAGCCATCTAGGTGGTCTAGATCGAGAAATATTGGAGTTCAAAAATTGCCCTTTGGGAGCCGACTTTTAAGCCCCTAGGACGCATATTAAGCGAGATATTCGCATTTTAAGTTTGAACTTTAATTTTTGCCCATAACTTGTTGTAAAATTGGTCTTATTCAAAGATAAGCACAGCAATGGAAAGGGAATGATGCCTAGATCACAATCCTGAAATTTCAGCCATCTAGGTGGTCTAGATCGAGAAATATTGGAATTCAAAAATTGCCCTTTGGGAGCCGACTTTTAAGCCCCTAGGACGCATATTAAGCGAGATATTCGCATTTTAAGTTTGAACTTGGATTTTTGCCCATAACTTGTTGTAAAATTGGTCTTATTCAAAGTTAGGCACAGCAATGGAAAGGGAATGATTCCTAGATCACAATCCTGAAATTTCAGCCATCTAGGTGGTCTAGATCGAGAAATATTGGAGTTCAAAAATTGCCCTTTGGGAGCCGACTTTTAAGCCCCTAGGACGCATATTAAGCGAGATATTCGCATTTTAAGTTTGAACTTGGATTTTTGCCCATAACTTGTTGTAGAATCGGTCTTATTCAAAGATAGGCACATCAATGGAAAGGGAATGATTCCTAGATCACAATCCTGAAATTTCAGCCGTCTAGGTGGTCTAGATCGAGAAATATTGGAGTTCAAAAACTGCCCTTTATGAGCCGACTTTTAAGCCCCTAGGACGCATATTAAGCGAGATATTCGCATTTTAAGTTTGAACTCGAATTTTTGCCCATAACTTGTTGTAAAATTGGTCTTATTCAAAGATAAGCACAGCAATGGAAAGGGAATGATTCCTAGATCACAATCCTGAAATTTCAGCCATCTAGGTGGTCTAGATCGAGAAATATTGGAGTTCAAAAATTGCCCTTTGGGAGCCGACTTTTAAGCCCCTAGGACGCATATTAAGCGAGATATTCGCATTTAAAGTTTGAACTTTAATTTTTGCCCATAACTTGTTGTAAAATTGGTCTTATTCAAAGATAAGCACAGCAATGGAAAGGGAATGATTCCTAGATCACAATCCTGAAATTTCAGCCATCTAGGTGGTCTAGATCGAGAAATATTGGAGTTCAAAAATTGCCCTTTGGGAGCCGACTTTTAAGCCCCTAGACGCATATTAAGCGAGATATTCGCATTTTAAGTTTGAACTTGGATTTTTGCCCATAACTTGTTGTAGAATCGGTCTTATTCAAAGATAGGCACAGCAATGGAAAGGGAATGATTCCTAGATCACAATCCTGAAATTTCAGCCCTCTAGGTGGTCTAGATCGAGAAATATTGGAGTTCAAAAACTGCCCTTTATGAGCCGACTTTTAAGCCCCTAGGACGCATATTAAGCGAGATATTCGCATTTTAAGTTTGAACTTTAATTTTTGCCCATAACTTGTTGTAAAATTGGTCTTATTCAAAGTTAGGCACAGCAATGGAAAGGGAATGATTCCTAGATCACAATCCTGAAATTTCAGCCATCTAGGTGGTCTAGATCGAGAAATATTGGAGTTCAAAAATTGCCCTTTGGGAGCCGACTTTTAAGCCCCTAGGACGCATATTAAGCGAGATATTCGCATTTTAAGTTTGAACTTGGATTTTTGCCCATAACTTGTTGTAAAATTGGTCTTATTCAAAGATAGGCACAGCAATGGAAAGGGAATGATTCCTAGATCACAATCCTGAAATTTCAGCCATCTAGGTGGTCTAGATCGAGAAATATTGGAGTTCAAAAACTGCCCTTTATGAGCCGACTTTTAAGCCCCTAGGACGCATATTAAGCGAGATATTCGCATTTTAAGTTTGAACTCGAATTTTTGCCCATAACTTGTTGTAAAATTGGTCTTATTCAAAGATAAGCACAGCAATGGAAAGGGAATGATTCCTAGATCACAATCCTGAAATTTCAGCCATCTAGGTGGTCTAGATCGAGAAATATTGGAGTTCAAAAATTGCCCTTTGGGAGCCGACTTTTAAGCCCCTAGGACGCATATTAAGCGAGATATTCGCATTTTAAGTTTGAACTTTAATTTTTGCCCATAACTTGTTGTAAAATTGGTCTTATTCAAAGATAAGCACAGCAATGGAAAGGGAATGATTCCTAGATCACAATCCTGAAATTTCAGCCATCTAGGTGGTCTAGATCGAGAAATATTGGAGTTCAAAAATTGCCCTTTGGGAGCCGACTTTTAAGCCCCTAGACGCATATTAAGCGAGATATTCGCATTTTAAGTTTGAACTTGGATTTTTGCCCATAACTTGTTGTAGAATCGGTCTTATTCAAAGATAGGCACAGCAATGGAAAGGGAATGATTCCTAGATCACAATCCTGAAATTTCAGCCCTCTAGGTGGTCTAGATCGAGAAATATTGGAGTTCAAAAACTGCCCTTTATGAGCCGACTTTTAAGCCCCTAGGACGCATATTAAGCGAGATATTCGCATTTTAAGTTTGAACTTGGATTTTTGCCCATAACTTGTTGTAAAATTGGTCTTATTCAAAGTTAGGCACAGCAATGGAAAGGGAATGATTCCTAGATCACAATCCTGAAATTTCAGCCATCTAGGTGGTCTAGATCGAGAAATATTGGAGTTCAAAAATTGCCCTTTGGGAGCCGACTTTTAAGCCCCTAGGACGCATATTAAGCGAGATATTCGCATTTTAAGTTTGAACTTGGATTTTTGCCCATAACTTGTTGTAAAATTGGTCTTATTCAAAGATAGGCACAGCAATGGAAAGGGAATGATTCCTAGATCACAATCCTGAAATTTCAGCCATCTAGGTGGTCTAGATCGAGAAATATTGGAGTTCAAAAATTGCCCTTTGGGAGCCGACTTTTAAGCCCCTAGGACGCATATTTAGCGAGATATTCGCATTTTAAGTTTGAACTTTAATTTTTGCCCATAACTTGTTGTAAAATTGGTCTTATTCAAAGATAAGCACAGCAATGGAAAGGGAATGATGCCTACATCACAATCCTGAAATTTCAGCCATCTAGGTGGTCTAGATCGAGATAATTGGAGTTCAAAAATTGCCCTTTGGGAGCCGACTTTTAAGCCCCTAGGACGCATATTAAGCGAGATATTCGCATTTTAAGTTTGAACTTTAATTTTTGCCCATAACTTGTTGTAAAATTGGTCTTATTCAAAGATAAGCACAGCAATGGAAAGGGAATGATGCCTAGATCACAATCCTGAAATTTCAGCCATCTAGGTGGTCTAGATCGAGATAATTGGAGTTCCAAAATTGCCCTTTGGGAGCCGACTTTTAAGCCCCTAGGACGCATATTAAGCGAGATATTCGCATTTAAAGTTTGAACTTTAATTTTTGCCCATAACTTGTTGTAAAATTGGTCTTATTCAAAGATAAGCACAGCAATGGAAAGGGAATGATTCCTAGATCACAATCCTGAAATTTCAGCCATCTAGGTGGTCTAGATCGAGAAATATTGGAGTTCAAAAATTGCCCTTTGGGAGCCGACTTTTAAGCCCCTAGACGCATATTAAGCGAGATATTCGCATTTTAAGTTTGAACTTGGATTTTTGCCCATAACTTGTTGTAGAATCGGTCTTATTCAAAGATAGGCACAGCAATGGAAAGGGAATGATTCCTAGATCACAATCCTGAAATTTCAGCCCTCTAGGTGGTCTAGATCGAGAAATATTGGAGTTCAAAAACTGCCCTTTATGAGCCGACTTTTAAGCCCCTAGGACGCATATTAAGCGAGATATTCGCATTTTAAGTTTGAACTTTAATTTTTGCCCATAACTTGTTGTAAAATTGGTCTTATTCAAAGTTAGGCACAGCAATGGAAAGGGAATGATTCCTAGATCACAATCCTGAAATTTCAGCCATCTAGGTGGTCTAGATCGAGAAATATTGGAGTTCAAAAATTGCCCTTTGGGAGCCGACTTTTAAGCCCCTAGGACGCATATTAAGCGAGATATTCGCATTTTAAGTTTGAACTTGGATTTTTGCCCATAACTTGTTGTAAAATTGGTCTTATTCAAAGTTAGGCACAGCAATGGAAAGGGAATGATTCCTAGATCACAATCCTGAAATTTCAGCCATCTAGGTGGTCTAGATCGAGAAATATTGGAGTTCAAAAATTGCCCTTTGGGAGCCGACTTTTAAGCCCCTAGGACGCATATTAAGCGAGATATTCGCATTTTAAGTTTGAACTTGGATTTTTGCCCATAACTTGTTGTAAAATTGGTCTTATTCAAAGTTAGGCACAGCAATGGAAAGGGAATGATTCCTAGATCACAATCCTGAAATTTCAGCCATCTAGGTGGTCTAGATCGAGAAATATTGGAGTTCAAAAATTGGCCTTTGGGAGCCGACTTTTAAGCCCCTAGAACGCATATTAAGCGAGATATTCGCATTTTAAGTTTGAACTTTAATTTTTGCCCATAACTTGTTGTAAAATTGGTCTTATTCAAAGATAAGCACAGCAATGGAAAGGGAATGATGCCTAGATCACAATCCTGAAATTTCAGCCATCTAGGTGGTCTAGATCGAGAAATATTGGAGTTCAAAAATTGCCCTTTCGGAGCCGACTTTTAAGCCCCTAGGACGCATATTAAGCGAGATATTCGCATTTTAAGTTTGAACTTGGATTTTTGCCCATAACTTGTTGTAAAATTGGTCTTATTCAAAGATAAGCACAGCAATGGAAAGGGAATGATGCCTAGATCACAATCCTGAAATTTCAGCCATCTAGGTGGTCTAGATCGATAAATATTGGAGTTCAAAAATTGCCCTTTGGGAGCCGACTTTTAAGCCCCTAGGACGCATATTAAGCGAGATATTCGCATTTTAAGTTTGAACTTGGATTTTTGCCCATAATTTGTTGTAGAATCGGTCTTATTCAAAGATAGGCACAGCAATGGAAAGGGAATGATTCCTAGATCACAATCCTGAAATTTCAGCCCTCTAGGTGGTCTAGATCGAGAAATATTGGAATTCAAAAACTGCCCTTTATGAGCCGACTCTTAAGCCCCTAGGACGCATATTAAGCGAGATATTCGCATTTTAAGTTTGAACTCGAATTTTTGCCCATAACTTGTTGTAAAATTGGTCTTATTCAAAGATAGGCACAGCAATGGAAAGGGAATGATTCCTAGATCACAATCCTGAAATTTCAGCCATCTAGGTGGTCTAGATCGAGAAATATTGGAGTTCAAAAATTGCCCTTTGGGAGCCGACTTTTAAGCCCCTATAACGCATATTAAGCGAGATATTCGCATTTTAAGTTTGAACTTGGATTTTTGCCCATAACTTGTTGTAGAATCGGTCTTATTCAAAGATAGGCACAGCAATGGAAAGGGAATGATGCCTAGATCACAATCCTGAAATTTCAGCCCTCTAGGTGGTCTAGATCGAGAAATATTGGAGTTCAAAAACTGCCCTTTATGAGCCGACTCTTAAGCCCCTAGGACGCATATTAAGCGAGATATTCGCATTTTAAGTTTGAACTCGAATTTTTGCCATAACTTGTTGTAAAATTGGTCTTATTCAAAGATAGGCACAGCAATGGAAAGGGAATGATTCCTAGATCACAATCCTGAAATTTCAGCTATCTAGGTGGTCTAGATCGAGAAATATTGGAGTTCAAAAATTGCCCTTTGGGAGCCGACTTTTAAGCCCCTAGGACGCATATTAAGCGAGATATTCGCATTTTAAGTTTGAACTTGGATTTTTGCCCATAACTTGTTGTAAAATTGGTCTTATTCAAAGATAGGCACAGCAATGGAAAGGGAATGATTCCTAGATCACAATCCTGAAATTTCAGCCATCTAGGTGGTCTAGATCGAGAAATATTGGAGTTCAAAAATTGCCCTTTGGGAGCCGACTTTTAAGCCCCTAGGACGCATATTAAGCGAGATATTCGCATTTTAAGTTTGAACTTTAATTTTTGCCCATAACTTGTTGTAAAATTGGTCTTATTCAAAGATAAGCACAGCAATGGAAAGGGAATGATGCCTACATCACAATCCTGAAATTTCAGCCATCTAGGTGGTCTAGATCGAGATAATTGGAGTTCAAAAATTGCCCTTTGGGAGCCGACTTTTAAGCCCCTAGGACGCATATTAAGCGAGATATTCGCATTTTAAGTTTGAACTTTAATTTTTGCCCATAACTTGTTGTAAAATTGGTCTAGGTGGTCTAGATCGAGAAATATTGGAGTTCAAAAATTGCCCTTTGGGAGCCGACTTTTAAGCCCCTAGGACGCATATTAAGCGAGATATTCGCATTTTAAGTTTGAACTTGGATTTTTGCCCATAACTTGTTGTAAAATTGGTCTTATTCAAAGTTAGGCACAGCAATGGAAAGGGAATGATTCCTAGATCACAATCCTGAAATTTCAGCCATCTAGGTGGTCTAGATCGAGAAATATTGGAGTTCAAAAATTGCCCTTTGGGAGCCGACTTTTAAGCCCCTAGGACGCATATTAAGCGAGATATTCGCATTTAAAGTTTGAACTTTAATTTTTGCCCATAACTTGTTGTAAAATTGGTCTTATTCAAAGATAAGCACAGCAATGGAAAGGGAATGATTCCTAGATCACAATCCTGAAATTTTAGCCATCTAGGTGGTCTAGATCGAGAAATATTGGAGTTCAAAAATTGCCCTTTGGGAGCCGACTTTTAAGCCCCTAGGACGCATATTAAGCGAGATATTCGCATTTTAAGTTTGAACTTTAATTTTTGCCCATAACTTGTTGTAGAATCGGTCTTATTCAAAGATAGGCACAGCAATGGAAAGGGAATGATTCCTAGATCACAATCCTGAAATTTCAGCCCTCTAGGTGGTCTAGATCGAGAAATATTGGAGTTCAAAAACTGCCCTTTATGAGCCGACTTTTAAGCCCCTAGGACGCATATTAAGCGAGATATTCGCATTTTAAGTTTGAACTTTAATTTTTGCCCATAACTTGTTGTAAAATTGGTCTTATTCAAAGTTAGGCACAGCAATGGAAAGGGAATGATTCCTAGATCACAATCCTGAAATTTCAGCCATCTAGGTGGTCTAGATCGAGAAATATTGGAGTTCAAAAATTGCCCTTTGGGAGCCGGCTTTTAAGCCCCTAGGACGCATATTAAGCGAGATATTCGCATTTTAAGTTTGAACTTGGATTTTTGCCCATAACTTGTTGTAAAATTGGTCTTATTCAAAGATAGGCACAGCAATGGAAAGGGAATGATTCCTAGATCACAATCCTGAAATTTCAGCCATCTAGGTGGTCTAGATCGAGAAATATTGGAGTTCAAAAATTGCCCTTTGGGAGCCGACTTTTAAGCCCCTAGGACGCATATTAAGCGAGATATTCGCATTTTAAGTTTGAACTTGGATTTTTGCCCATAACTTGTTGTAAAATTAGTCTTATTCAAAGTTAGGCACAGCAATGGAAAGGGAATGATTCCTAGATCACAATCCTGAAATTTCAGCCATCTAGGTGGTCTAGATCGAGAAATATTGGAGTTCAAAAATTGCCCTTTGGGAGCCGACTTTTAAGCCCCTAGGACGCATATTAAGCGAGATATTCGCATTTTAAGTTGAACTTGGATTTTTGCCCATAACTTGTTGTAAAATTGGTCTTATTCAAAGTTAGGCACAGCAATGGAAAGGGAATGATTCCTAGATCACAATCCTGAAATTTCAGCCATCTAGGTGGTCTAGATCGAGAAATATTGGAGTTCAAAAATTGCCCTTTGGGAGCCGACTTTTAAGCCCCTAGGACGCATATTAAGCGAGATATTCGCATTTTAAGTTTGAACTTGGATTTTTGCCCATAACTTGTTGTAAAATTGGTCTTATTCAAAGATAGGCACAGCAATGGAAAGGGAATGATTCCTAGATCACAATCCTGAAATTTCAGCCATCTAGGTGGTCTAGATCGAGAAATATTGGAGTTCAAAAATTGCCCTTTGGGAGCCGACTTTTAAGCCCCTAGGACGCATATTAAGCGAGATATTCGCATTTTAAGTTTGAACTTGGATTTTTGCCCATAACTTGTTGTAAAATTAGTCTTATTCAAAGTTAGGCACAGCAATGGAAAGGGAATGATTCCTAGATCACAATCCTGAAATTTCAGCCATCTAGGTGGTCTAGATCGAGAAATATTGGACCGTTCAAAAATTGCCCTTTGGGAGCCGACTTTTAAGCCCCTAGGACGCATATTAAGCGAGATATTCGCATTTTAAGTTTGAACTTGGATTTTTGCCCATAACTTGTTGTAAAATTGGTCTTATTCAAAGTTAGGCACAGCAATGGAAAGGGAATGATTCCTAGATCACAATCCTGAAATTTCAGCCATCTAGGTGGTCTAGATCGAGAAATATTGGAGTTCAAAAATTGCCCTTTGGGAGCCGACTTTTAAGCCCCTAGGACGCATATTAAGCGAGATATTCGCATTTTAAGTTTGAACTTTAATTTTTGCCCATAACTTGTTGTAAAATTGGTCTTATTCAAAGATAAGCACAGCAATGGAAAGGGAATGATGCCTAGATCACAATCCTGAAATTTCAGCCATCTAGGTGGTCTAGATCGAGAAATATTGGAGTTCAAAAATTGCCCTTTGGGAGCCGACTTTTAAGCCCCTAGGACGCATATTAAGCGAGATATTCGCATTTTAAGTTTGAACTTGGATTTTTGCCCATAACTTGTTGTAAAATTGGTCTTATTCAAAGATAGGCACAGCAATGGAAAGGGAATGATTCCTAGATCACAATCCTGAAATTTCAGCCATCTAGGTGGTTTAGATCGAGAAATATTGGAGTTCAAAAATTGCCCTTTGGGAGCCGACTTTTAAGCCCCTAGGACGCATATTAAGCGAGATATTCGCATTTTAAGTTTGAACTTGGATTTTTGCCCATAACTTGTTGTAAAATTGGTCTTATTCAAAGATAGGCACAGCAATGGAAAGGGAATGATTCCTAGATCACAATCCTGAAATTTCAGCCATCTAGGTGGTCTAGATCGAGAAATATTGGAGTTCAAAAATTGCCCTTTGGGAGCCGACTTTTAAGCCCCTAGGACGCATATTAAGCGAGATATTCGCATTTTAAGTTTGAACTTGGATTTTTGCCCATAACTTGTTGTAAAATTGGTCTTATTCAAAGTTAGGCACAGCAATGGAAAGGGAATGATTCCTCGATCACAATCCTGAAATTTCAGCCATCTAGGTGGTCTAGATCGAGAAATATTGGAGTTCAAAAATTGCCCTTTGGGAGCCGACTTTTAAGCCCCTAGGACGCATATTAAGCGAGATATTCGCATTTTAAGTTTGAACTTGGATTTTTGCCCATAACTTGTTGTAAAATTGGTCTTATTCAAAGTTAGGCACAGCAATGGAAAGGGAATGATTCCTAGATCACAATCCTGAAATTTCAGCCATCTAGGTGGTCTAGATCGAGAAATATTGGAGTTCAAAAATTGCCCTTTGGGAGCCGACTTTTAAGCCCCTAGGACGCATATTAAGCGAGATATTCGCATTTTAAGTTTGAACTTTAATTTTTGCCCATAACTTGTTGTAAAATTGGTCTTATTCAAAGATAAGCACAGCAATGGAAAGGGAATGATGCCTAGATCACAATCCTGAAATTTCAGCCATCTAGGTGGTCTAGATCGAGAAATATTGGAGTTCAAAAATTGCCCTTTGGGAGCCGACTTTTAAGCCCCTAGGACGCATATTAAGCGAGATATTCGCATTTTAAGTTTGAACTTGGATTTTTGCCCATAACTTGTTGTAAAATTGGTCTTATTCAAAGATAGGCACAGCAATGGAAAGGGAATGATTCCTAGATCACAATCCTGAAATTTCAGCCATCTAGGTGGTTTAGATCGAGAAATATTGGAGTTCAAATTGCCCTTTGGGAGCCGACTTTTAAGCCCCTAGGACGCATATTAAGCGAGATATTCGCATTTTAAGTTTGAACTTGGATTTTTGCCCATAACTTGTTGTAAAATTGGTCTTATTCAAAGATAGGCACAGCAATGGAAAGGGAATGATTCCTAGATCACAATCCTGAAATTTCAGCCATCTAGGTGGTCTAGATCGAGAAATATTGGAGTTCAAAAATTGCCCTTTGGGAGCCGACTTTTAAGCCCCTAGGACGCATATTAAGCGAGATATTCGCATTTTAAGTTTGAACTTGGATTTTTGCCCATAACTTGTTGTAAAATTGGTCTTATTCAAAGTTAGGCACAGCAATGGAAAGGGAATGATTCCTCGATCACAATCCTGAAATTTCAGCCATCTAGGTGGTCTAGATCGAGAAATATTGGAGTTCAAAAATTGCCCTTTGGGAGCCGACTTTTAAGCCCCTAGGACGCATATTAAGCGAGATATTCGCATTTTAAGTTTGAACTTGGATTTTTGCCCATAACTTGTTGAAAAATTGGTCTTATTCAAAGTTAGGCACAGCAATGGAAAGGGAATGATTCCTAGATCACAATTCTGAAATTTCAGCTATCTAGGTGGTCTAGATCGAGAAATATTGGAGTTCAAAAATTGCCCTTTGGGAGCCGACTTTTAAGCCCCTAGGACGCATATTAAGCGAGATATTCGCATTTTAAGTTTGAACTTGGATTTTTGCCGATAACTTGTTGTAAAATTGGTCTTATTCAAAGTTAGGCACAGCAATGGAAAGGGAATGATTCCTAGATCACAATCCTGAAATTTCAGCCATCTAGGTGGTCTAGATCGAGAAATATTGGAGTTCAAAAATTGCCCTTTGGGAGCCGACTTTTAAGCCCCTAGGACGCATATTAAGCGAGATATTCGCATTTTAAGTTTGAAATTTAATTTTTGCCCATAACTTGTTGTAAAATTGGTCTTATTCAAAGATAAGCACAGCAATGGAAAGGGAATGATGCCTAGATCACAATCCTGAAATTTCAGCCATCTAGGTGGTCTAGATCGAGAAATATTGGAGTTCAAAAATTGCCCTTTGGGAGCCGACTTTTAAGCCCCTAGGACGCATATTAAGCGAGATATTCGCATTTTAAGTTTGAACTTGGATTTTTGCCCATAACTTGTTGGAAAATTGGTCTTATTCAAAGATAAGCACACCAATGGAAAGGGAATGATGCCTAGATCACAATCCTGAAATTTCAGCCATCTAGGTGGTCTAGATCGAGAAATATTGGAGTTCAAAAATTGCCCTTTGGGAGCCGACTTTTAAGCCCCTAGGACGCATATTAAGCGAGATATTCGCATTTTAAGTTTGAACTTGGATTTTTGCCCATAACTTGTTGTAAAATTGGTCTTATTCAAAGTTAGGCACAGCAATGGAAAGGGAATTATTCCTCGATCACAATCCTGAAATTTCAGCCATCTAGGTGGTCTAGATCGAGAAATATTGGAGTTCAAAAATTGCCCTTTGGGAGCCGACTTTTAAGCCCCTAGGACGCATATTAAGCGAGATATTCGCATTTTAAGTTTGAACTTGGATTTTTGCCCATAACTTGTTGTAAAATTGGTCTTATTCAAAGTTAGGCACAGCAATGGAAAGGGAATGATTCCTAGATCACAATCCTGAAATTTCAGCCATCTAGGTGGTCTAGATCGAGAAATATTGGAGTTCAAAAATTGCCCTTTGGGAGCCGACTTTTAAGCCCCTAGGACGCATATTAAGCGAGATATTCGCATTTTAAGTTTGAACTTGGATTTTTGCCCATAACTTGTTGTAGAATCGGTCTTATTCAAAGTTAGGCACAGCAATGGAAAGGGAATGATTCCTAGATCACAATCCTGAAATTTCAGCCATCTAGGTGGTCTAGATCGAGAAATATTGGAGTTCAAAAATTGCCCTTTGGGAGCCGACTTTTAAGCCCCTAGGACGCATATTAAGCGAGATATTCGCATTTTAAGTTTGAACTTGGATTTTTGCCCATAACTTGTTGTAAAATTGGTCTTATTCAAAGATAGGCACAGCAATGGAAAGGGAATGATTCCTAGATCACAATCCTGAAATTTCAGCCATCTAGGTGGTCTAGATCGAGAAATATTGGAGTTCAAAAATTGCCCTTTGGGAGCCGACTTTTAAGCCCCTAGGACGCATATTAAGCGAGATATTCGCATTTTAAGTTTGAACTTGGATTTTTGCCGATAACTTGTTGTAAAATTGGTCTTATTCAAAGTTAGGCACAGCAATGGAAAGGGAATGATTCCTAGATCACAATCCTGAAATTTCAGCCATCTAGGTGGTCTAGATCGAGAAATATTGGAGTTCAAAAATTGCCCTTTGGGAGCCGACTTTTAAGCCCCTAGGACGCATATTAAGCGAGATATTCGCATTTTAAGTTTGAAATTTAATTTTTGCCCATAACTTGTTGTAAAATTGGTCTTATTCAAAGATAAGCACAGCAATGGAAAGGGAATGATGCCTAGATCACAATCCTGAAATTTCAGCCATCTAGGTGGTCTAGATCGAGAAATATTGGAGTTCAAAAATTGCCCTTTGGGAGCCGACTTTTAAGCCCCTAGGACGCATATTAAGCGAGATATTCGCATTTTAAGTTTGAACTTGGATTTTTGCCCATAACTTGTTGGAAAATTGGTCTTATTCAAAGATAAGCACACCAATGGAAAGGGAATGATGCCTAGATCACAATCCTGAAATTTCAGCCATCTAGGTGGTCTAGATCGAGAAATATTGGAGTTCAAAAATTGCCCTTTGGGAGCCGACTTTTAAGCCCCTAGGACGCATATTAAGCGAGATATTCGCATTTTAAGTTTGAACTTGGATTTTTGCCCATAACTTGTTGTAAAATTGGTCTTATTCAAAGTTAGGCACAGCAATGGAAAGGGAATTATTCCTCGATCACAATCCTGAAATTTCAGCCATCTAGGTGGTCTAGATCGAGAAATATTGGAGTTCAAAAATTGCCCTTTGGGAGCCGACTTTTAAGCCCCTAGGACGCATATTAAGCGAGATATTCGCATTTTAAGTTTGAACTTGGATTTTTGCCCATAACTTGTTGTAAAATTGGTCTTATTCAAAGTTAGGCACAGCAATGGAAAGGGAATGATTCCTAGATCACAATCCTGAAATTTCAGCCATCTAGGTGGTCTAGATCGAGAAATATTGGAGTTCAAAAATTGCCCTTTGGGAGCCGACTTTTAAGCCCCTAGGACGCATATTAAGCGAGATATTCGCATTTTAAGTTTGAACTTGGATTTTTGCCCATAACTTGTTGTAGAATCGGTCTTATTCAAAGATAGGCACAGCAATGGAAAGGGAATGATTCCTAGATCACAATCCTGAAATTTCAGCCCTCTAGGTGATCTAGATCGAGAAATATTGGAGTTCAAAAACTGCCCTTTATGAGCCGACTTTTAAGCCCCTAGGACGCATATTAAGCGAGATATTCGCATTTTAAGTTTGAACTCGAATTTTTGCCCATAACTTGTTGTAAAATTGGTCTTATTCAAAGATAGGCACAGCAATGGAAAGGGAATGATTCCTTGATCACAATCCTGAAATTTCAGCCATCTAGGTGGTCTAGATCGAGAAATATTGGAGTTCAAAAATTGCCCTTTGGGAGCCGACTTTTAAGCCCCTAGGACGCATATTAAGCGAGATATTCGCATTTTAAGTTTGAACTTGGATTTTTGCCCATAACTTGTTGTAAAATTGGTCTTATTCAAAGTTAGGCACAGCAATGGAAAGGGAATGATTCCTAGATCACAATCCTGAAATTTCAGCCATCTAGGTGGTCTAGATCGAGAAATATTGGAGTTCAAAAATTGCCCTTTGGGAGCCGACTTTTAAGCCCCTAGGACGCATATTAAGCGAGATATTCGCATTTTAAGTTTGAACTTGGATTTTTGCCCATAACTTGTTGTAAAATTGGTCTTATTCAAAGTTAGGCACAGCAATGGAAAGGGAATGATTCCTAGATCACAATCCTGAAATTTCAGCCATCTAGGTGGTCTAGATCGAGAAATATTGGAGTTCAAAAATTGCCCTTTGGGAGCCGACTTTTAAGCCCCTAGGACGCATATTAAGCGAGATATTCGCATTTTAAGTTTGAACTTGGATTTTTGCCCATAACTTGTTGTAGAATCGGTCTTATTCAAAGATAGGCACAGCAATGGAAAGGGAATGATGCCTGGATCACAATCCTGAAATTTCAGCCCTCTAGGTGGTCTAGATCGAGAAATATTGGAGTTCAAAAATTGCCCTTTGGGAGCCGACTTTTAAGCCCCTAGGACGCATATTAAGCGAGATATTCGCATTTTAAGTTTGAACTTGGATTTTTGCCCATAACTTGTTGTAAAATTGGTCTTATTCAAAGTTAGGCACAGCAATGGAAAGGGAATGATTCCTAGATCACAATCCTGAAATTTCAGCCATATAGGTGGTCTAGATCGAGAAATATTGGAGTTCAAAAATTGCCCTTTGGGAGCCGACTTTTAAGCCCCTAGGACGCATATTAAGCGATATATTCGCATTTTAAGTTTGAACTTGGATTTTTGCCCATAACTTGTTGCAAAATTGGTCTTATTCAAAGATAGGCACAGCAATGGAAAGGGAATGATTCCTAGATCACAATCCTGAAATTTCAGCCATCTAGGTAGTCTAGATCGAGAAATATTGGAGTTCAAAAATTGCCCTTTGGGAGCCGACTTTTAAGCCCCTAGGACGCATATTAAGCGATATATTCGCATTTTAAGTTTGAACTTGGATTTTTGCCCATAACTTGTTGTAAAATTGGTCTTATTTAAAGTTAGGCACAGCAATGGAAAGGGAATGATTCCTCGATCACAATCCTGAAATTTCAGCCATCTAGGTGGTCTAGATCGAGAAATATTGGAGTTCAAAAATTGCCCTTTGGGAGCCGACTTTTAAGCCCCTAGGACGCATATTAAGCGAGATATTCGCATTTTAAGTTTGAACTTGGATTTTTGCCCATAACTTGTTGTAGAATCGGTCTTATTCAAAGATAGGCACAGCAATGGAAAGGGAATGATTCCTAGATCACAATCCTGAAATTTCAGCCCTCTAGGTGATCTAGATCGAGAAATATTGGAGTTCAAAAACTGCCCTTTATGAGCCGACTTTTAAGCCCCTAGGACGCATATTAAGCGAGATATTCGCATTTTAAGTTTGAACTTGGATTTTTGCCCATAACTTGTTGTAGAATCGGTCTTATTCAAAGATAAGCACAGCAATGGAAAGGGAATGATGCCTAGATCACAATCCTGAAATTTCAGCCATCTAGGTGGTCTAGATCGAGAAATATTGGAGTTCAAAAATTGCCCTTTGGGAGCCGACTTTTAAGCCCCTAGGACGCATATTAAGCGAGATATTCGCATTTTAAGTTTGAACTTGGATTTTTGCCCATAACTTGTTGTAAAATTGGTCTTATTCAAAGTTAGGCACAGCAATGAAAAGGGAATGATTCCTAGATCACAATCCTGAAATTTCAGCCATCTAGGTGGTCTAGATCGAGAAATATTGGAGTTCAAAAATTGCCCTTTGGGAGCCGACTTTTAAGCCCCTAGGACGCATATTAAGCGAGATATTCGCATTTTAAGTTTGAACTTGGATTTTTGCCCATAACTTGTTGTAGAATCGGTCTTATTCAAAGATAGGCACAGCAATGGAAAGGGAATGATGCCTAGATCACAATCCTGAAATTTCAGCCATCTAGGTGGTCTAGATCGAGAAATATTGGAGTTCAAAAATTGCCCTTTGGGAGCCGACTTTTAAGCCCCTAGGACGCATATTAAGCGAGATATTCGCATTTTAAGTTTGAACTTGGATTTTTGCCCATAACTTGTTGTAAAATTGGTCTTATTCAAAGTTAGGCACAGCAATGGAAAGGGAATGATTCCTAGATCACAATCCTGAAATTTCAGCCATATAGGTGGTCTAGATCGAGAAATATTGGAGTTCAAAAATTGCCCTTTGGGAGCCGACTTTTAAGCCCCTAGGACGCATATTAAGCGATATATTCGCATTTTAAGTTTGAACTTGGATTTTTGCCCATAACTTGTTGCAAAATTGGTCTTATTCAAAGATAGGCACAGCAATGGAAAGGGAATGATTCCTAGATCACAATCCTGAAATTTCAGCCCTCTAGGTGATCTAGATCGAGAAATATTGGAGTTCAAAAACTGCCCTTTATGAGCCGACTTTTAAGCCCCTAGGACGCATATTAAGCGAGATATTCGCATTTTAAGTTTGAACTCGAATTTTTGCCCATAACTTGTTGAAAAATTAGTCTTATTCAAAGATAGGCACAGCAATGGAAAGGGAATGATTCCTAGATCACAATCCTGAAATTTCAGCCATCTAGGTGGTCTAGATCGAGAAATATTGGAGTTCAAAAATTGCCCTTTGGGAGCCGACTTTTAAGCCCCTAGGACGCATATTAAGCGAGATATTCGCATTTTAAGTTTGAACTTGGATTTTTGCCCATAACTTGTTGTAAAATTGGTCTTATTCAAAGTTAGGCACAGCAATGGAAAGGGAATGATTCCTAGATCACAATCCTGAAATTTCAGCCATCTAGGTGGTCTAGATCGAGAAATATTGGAGTTCAAAAATTGCCCTTTGGGAGCCGACTTTTAAGCCCTTAGGACGCATATTAAGCGAGATATTCGCATTTTAAGTTTGAACTTGGATTTTTGCCCATAACTTGTTGTAAAATTGGTCTTATTCAAAGTTAGGCACAGCAATGAAAAGGGAATGATTCCTAGATCACAATCCTGAAATTTCAGCCATCTAGGTGGTCTAGATCGAGAAATATTGGAGTTCAAAAATTGCCCTTTGGGAGCCGACTTTTAAGCCCCTAGGACGCATATTAAGCGAGATATTCGCATTTTAAGTTTGAACTTGGATTTTTGCCCATAACTTGTTGTAGAATCGGTCTTATTCAAAGATAGGCACAGCAATGGAAAGGGAATGATTCCTAGATCACAATCCTGAAATTTCAGCCATCTAGGTGGTCTAGATCGAGAAATATTGGAGTTCAAAAATTGCCCTTTGGGAGCCGACTTTTAAGCCCCTAGGACGCATATTAAGCGAGATATTCGCATTTTAAGTTTGAACTCGAATTTTTGCCCATAACTTGTTGTAAAATTGGTCTTATTCAAAGATAGGCACAGCAATGGAAAGGGAATGATTCCTAGATCACAATCCTGAAATTTCAGCCCTCTAGGTGATCTAGATCGAGAAATATTGGAGTTCAAAAACTGCCCTTTATGAGCCGACTTTTAAGCCCCTAGGACGCATATTAAGCGAGATATTCGCATTTTAAGTTTGAACTTGGATTTTTGCCCATAACTTGTTGTAGAATCGGTCTTATTCAAAGATAAGCACAGCAATGGAAAGGGAATGATGCCTAGATCACAATCCTGAAATTTCAGCCATCTAGGTGGTCTAGATCGAGAAATATTGGAGTTCAAAAATTGCCCTTTGGGAGCCGACTTTTAAGCCCCTAGGACGCATATTAAGCGAGATATTCGCATTTTAAGTTTGAACTTGGATTTTTGCCCATAACTTGTTGTAAAATTGGTCTTATTCAAAGTTAGGCACAGCAATGAAAAGGGAATGATTCCTAGATCACAATCCTGAAATTTCAGCCATCTAGGTGGTCTAGATCGAGAAATATTGGAGTTCAAAAATTGCCCTTTGGGAGCCGACTTTTAAGCCCCTAGGACGCATATTAAGCGAGATATTCGCATTTTAAGTTTGAACTTGGATTTTTGCCCATAACTTGTTGTAGAATCGGTCTTATTCAAAGATAGGCACAGCAATGGAAAGGGAATGATGCCTAGATCACAATCCTGAAATTTCAGCCATCTAGGTGGTCTAGATCGAGAAATATTGGAGTTCAAAAATTGCCCTTTGGGAGCCGACTTTTAAGCCCCTAGGACGCATATTAAGCGAGATATTCGCATTTTAAGTTTGAACTTGGATTTTTGCCCATAACTTGTTGTAAAATTGGTCTTATTCAAAGTTAGGCACAGCAATGGAAAGGGAATGATTCCTAGATCACAATCCTGAAATTTCAGCCATATAGGTGGTCTAGATCGAGAAATATTGGAGTTCAAAAATTGCCCTTTGGGAGCCGACTTTTAAGCCCCTAGGACGCATATTAAGCGATATATTCGCATTTTAAGTTTGAACTTGGATTTTTGCCCATAACTTGTTGCAAAATTGGTCTTATTCAAAGATAGGCACAGCAATGGAAAGGGAATGATTCCTAGATCACAATCCTGAAATTTCAGCCATCTAGGTGGTCTAGATCGAGAAATATTGGAGTTCAAAAATTGCCCTTTGGGAGCCGACTTTTAAGCCCCTAGGACGCATATTAAGCGAGATATTCGCATTTTAAGTTTGAACTTGGATTTTTGCCCATAACTTGTTGTAGAATCGGTCTTATTCAAAGATAGGCACAGCAATGGAAAGGGAATGATTCCTAGATCACAATCCTGAAATTTCAGCCCTCTAGGTGATCTAGATCGAGAAATATTGGAGTTCAAAAACTGCCCTTTATGAGCCGACTTTTAAGCCCCTAGGACGCATATTAAGCGAGATATTCGCATTTTAAGTTTGAACTCGAATTTTTGCCCATAACTTGTTGTAAAATTAGTCTTATTCAAAGATAGGCACAGCAATGGAAAGGGAATGATTCCTAGATCACAATCCTGAAATTTCAGCCATCTAGGTGGTCTAGATCGAGAAATATTGGAGTTCAAAAATTGCCCTTTGGGAGCCGACTTTTAAGCCCCTAGGACGCATATTAAGCGAGATATTCGCATTTTAAGTTTGAACTTGGATTTTTGCCCATAACTTGTTGTAAAATTGGTCTTATTCAAAGTTAGGCACAGCAATGGAAAGGGAATGATTCCTAGATCACAATCCTGAAATTTCAGCCATCTAGGTGGTCTAGATCGAGAAATATTGGAGTTCAAAAATTGCCCTTTGGGAGCCGACTTTTAAGCCCTTAGGACGCATATTAAGCGAGATATTCGCATTTTAAGTTTGAACTTGGATTTTTGCCCATAACTTGTTGTAAAATTGGTCTTATTCAAAGTTAGGCACAGCAATGAAAAGGGAATGATTCCTAGATCACAATCCTGAAATTTCAGCCATCTAGGTGGTCTAGATCGAGAAATATTGGAGTTCAAAAATTGCCCTTTGGGAGCCGACTTTTAAGCCCCTAGGACGCATATTAAGCGAGATATTCGCATTTTAAGTTTGAACTTGGATTTTTGCCCATAACTTGTTGTAGAATCGGTCTTATTCAAAGATAGGCACAGCAATGGAAAGGGAATGATTCCTAGATCACAATCCTGAAATTTCAGCCATCTAGGTGGTCTAGATCGAGAAATATTGGAGTTCAAAAATTGCCCTTTGGGAGCCGACTTTTAAGCCCCTAGGACGCATATTAAGCGAGATATTCGCATTTTAAGTTTGAACTCGAATTTTTGCCCATAACTTGTTGTAAAATTGGTCTTATTCAAAGATAGGCACAGCAATGGAAAGGGAATGATTCCTAGATCACAATCCTGAAATTTCAGCCATCTAGGTGGTCTAGATCGAGAAATATTGGAGTTCAAAAATTGCCCTTTGGGAGCCGACTTTTAAGCCCCTAGGACGCATATTAAGCGAGATATTCGCATTTTAAGTTTGAACTTGGATTTTTGCCCATAACTTGTTGTAAAATTGGTCTTATTCAAAGTTAGGCACAGCAATGAAAAGGGAATGATTCCTAGATCACAATCCTGAAATTTCAGCCATCTAGGTGGTCTAGATCGAGAAATATTGGAGTTCAAAAATTGCCCTTTGGGAGCCTACTTTTAAGCCCCTAGGACGCATATTAAGCGAGATATTCGCATTTTAAGTTTGAACTTTAATTTTTGCCCATAACTTGTTGTAGAATCGGTCTTATTCAAAGATAGGCACAGCAATGGAAAGGGAATGATTCCTAGATCACAATCCTGAAATTTCAGCCATATAGGTGGTCTAGATCGAGAAATATTGGAGTTCAAAAATTGCCCTTTGGGAGCCGACTTTTAAGCCCCTAGGACGCATATTAAGCGATATATTCGCATTTTAAGTTTGAACTTGGATTTTTGCCCATAACTTGTTGTAAAATTGGTCTTATTCAAAGATAGGCACAGCAATGGAAAGGGAATGATTCCTAGATCACAATCCTGAAATTTCAGCCATCTAGGTAGTCTAGATCGAGAAATATTGGAGTTCAAAAATTGCCCTTTGGGAGCCGACTTTTAAGCCCCTAGGACGCATATTAAGCGATATATTCGCATTTTAAGTTTGAACTTGGATTTTTGCCCATAACTTGTTGTAAAATTGGTCTTATTCAAAGTTAGGCACAGCAATGGAAAGGGAATGATTCCTCGATCACAATCCTGAAATTTCAGCCATCTAGGTGGTCTAGATCGAGAAATATTGGAGTTCAAAAATTGCCCTTTGGGAGCCGACTTTTAAGCCCCTAGGACGCATATTAAGCGAGATATTCGCATTTTAAGTTTGAACTTGGATTTTTGCCCATAACTTGTTGTAGAATCGGTCTTATTCAAAGATAGGCACAGCAATGGAAAGGGAATGATTCCTAGATCACAATCCTGAAATTTCAGCCCTCTAGGTGGTCTAGATCGAGAAATATTGGAGTTCAAATATTGCCCTTTATGAGCCGACTTTTAAGCCCCTAGGACGCATATTAAGCGAGATATTCGCATTTTAAGTTTGAACTTGGATTTTTGCCCATAACTTGTTGTAAAATTGGTCTTATTCAAAGTTAGGCACAGCAATGGAAAGGGAATGATTCCTAGATCACAATCCTGAAATTTCAGCCATCTAGGTGGTCTAGATCGAGAAATATTGGAGTTCAAAAATTGCCCTTTGGGAGCCGACTTTTAAGCCCCTAGGACGCATATTAAGCGAGATATTCGCATTTTAAGTTTGAACTTGGATTTTTGCCCATAACTTGTTGTAAAATTGGTCTTATTCAAAGTTAGGCACAGCAATGAAAAGGGAATGATTCCTAGATCACAATCCTGAAATTTCAGCCATCTAGGTGGTCTAGATCGAGAAATATTGGAGTTCAAAAATTGCCCTTTGGGAGCCGACTTTTAAGCCCCTAGGACGCATATTAAGCGAGATATTCGCATTTTAAGTTTGAACTTGGATTTTTGCCCATAACTTGTTGTAGAATCGGTCTTATTCAAAGATAGGCACAGCAATGGAAAGGGAATGATTCCTAGATCACAATCCTGAAATTTCAGCCATATAGGTGGTCTAGATCGAGAAATATTGGAGTTCAAAAATTGCCCTTTGGGAGCCGACTTTTAAGCCCCTAGGACGCATATTAAGCGATATATTCGCATTTTAAGTTTGAACTTGGATTTTTGCCCATAACTTGTTGTAAAATTGGTCTTATTCAAAGATAGGCACAGCAATGGAAAGGGAATGATTCCTAGATCACAATCCTGAAATTTCAGCCATCTAGGTAGTCTAGATCGAGAAATATTGGAGTTCAAAAATTGCCCTTTGGGAGCCGACTTTTAAGCCCCTAGGACGCATATTAAGCGATATATTCGCATTTTAAGTTTGAACTTGGATTTTTGCCCATAACTTGTTGTAAAATTGGTCTTATTCAAAGTTAGGCACAGCAATGGAAAGGGAATGATTCCTAGATCACAATCCTGAAATTTCAGCCATCTAGGTGGTCTAGATCGAGAAATATTGGAGTTCAAAAATTGCCCTTTGGGAGCCGACTTTTAAGCCCCTAGGACGCATATTAAGCGAGATATTCGCATTTTAAGTTTGAACTTGGATTTTTGCCCATAACTTGTTGTAAAATTGGTCTTATTCAAAGGTAGGCACAGGAAAGGGAATGATTCCTAGATCACAATCCTGAAATTTCAGCCATCTAGGTGGTCTAGATCGAGAAATATTGGAGTTCAAAAATTGCCCTTTGGGAGCCGACTTTTAAGCCCCTAGGACGCATATTAAGCGAGATATTCGCATTTTAAGTTTGAACTTGGATTTTTGCCCATAACTTGTTGTAAAATTGGTCTTATTCAAAGTTAGGCACAGCAATGAAAAGGGAATGATTCCTAGATCACAATCCTGAAATTTCAGCCATCTAGGTGGTCTAGATCGAGAAATATTGGAGTTCAAAAATTGCCCTTTGGGAGCCGACTTTTAAGCCCCTAGGACGCATATTAAGCGAGATATTCGCATTTTAAGTTTGAACTTGGATTTTTGCCCATAACTTGTTGCAGAATCGGTCTTATTCAAAGATAGGCACAGCAATGGAAAGGGAATGATTCCTAGATCACAATCCTGAAATTTCAGCCCTCTAGGTGGTCTAGATCGAGAAATATTGGAGTTCAAAAATTGCCCTTTGGGAGCCGACTTTTAAGCCCCTAGGACGCATATTAAGCGAGATATTCGCATTTTAAGTTTAAACTTGGATTTTTGCCCATAACTTGTTGTAAAATTGGTCTTATTCAAAGTTAGGCACAGCAATGGAAAGGGAATGATTCCTAGATCACAATCCTGAAATTTCAGCCATCTAGGTGGTCTAGATCGAGAAATATTGGAGTTCAAAAATTGCCCTTTGGGAGCCGACTTTTAAGCCCCTAGGACGCATATTAAGCGAGATATTCGCATTTTAAGTTTGAACTTGGATTTTTGCCCATAACTTGTTGTAGAATTGGTCTTATTCAAAGATAGGCACAGCAATGGAAAGGGAATGATTCCTAGATCACAATCCTGAAATTTCAGCCCTCTAGGTGATCTAGATCGAGAAATATTGGAGTTCAAAAACTGCCCTTTATGAGCCGACTTTTAAGCCCCTAGGACGCATATTAAGCGAGATATTCGCATTTTAAGTTTGAACTCGAATTTTTGCCCATAACTTGTTGTAAAATTGGTCTTATTCAAAGATAGGCACAGCAATGGAAAGGGAATGATTCCTAGATCACAATCCTGAAATTTCAGCCATCTAGGTGGTCTAGATCGAGAAATATTGGAGTTCAAAAATTGCCCTTTGGGAGCCGACTTTTAAGCCCCTAGGACGCATATTAAGCGAGATATTCGCATTTTAAGTTTGAACTTGGATTTTTGCCCATAACTTGTTGTAAAATTGGTCTTATTCAAAGGTAGGCACAGGAAAGGGAATGATTCCTAGATCACAATCCTGAAATTTCAGCCATCTAGGTGGTCTAGATCGAGAAATATTGGAGTTCAAAAATTGCCCTTTGGGAGCCGACTTTTAAGCCCCTAGGACGCATATTAAGCGAGATATTCGCATTTTAAGTTTGAACTTGGATTTTTGCCCATAACTTGTTGTAAAATTGGTCTTATTCAAAGTTAGGCACAGCAATGAAAAGGGAATGATTCCTAGATCACAATCCTGAAATTTCAGCCATCTAGGTGGTCTAGATCGAGAAATATTGGAGTTCAAAAATTGCCCTTTGGGAGCCGACTTTTAAGCCCCTAGGACGCATATTAAGCGAGATATTCGCATTTTAAGTTTGAACTTGGATTTTTGCCCATAACTTGTTGTAGAATCGGTCTTATTCAAAGATAGGCACAGCAATGGAAAGGCAATGATTCCTAGATCACAATCCTGAAATTTCAGCCCTCTAGGTGGTCTAGATCGAGAAATATTGGAGTTCAAAAATTGCCCTTTGGGAGCCGACTTTTAAGCCCCTAGGACGCATATTAAGCGAGATATTCGCATTTTAAGTTTGAACTCGAATTTTTGCCCATAACTTGTTGTAAAATTGGTCTTATTCAAAGATAGGCACAGCAATGGAAAGGGAATGATTCCTAGATCACAATCCTGAAATTTCAGCCATCTAGGTGGTCTAGATCGAGAAATATTGGAGTTCAAAAATTGCCCTTTGGGAGCCGACTTTTAAGCCCCTAGGACGCATATTAAGCGAGATATTCGCATTTTAAGTTTGAACTTGGATTTTTGCCCATAACTTGTTGTAAAATTGGTCTTATTCAAAGTTAGGCACAGCAATGGAAAGGGAATGATTCCTAGATCACAATCCTGAAATTTCAGCCATATAGGTGGTCTAGATCGAGAAATATTGGAGTTCAAAAATTGCCCTTTGGGAGCCGACTTTTAAGCCCCTAGGACGCATATTAAGCGAGATATTCGCATTTTAAGTTTGAACTTTAATTTTTGCCCATAACTTGTTGTAAAATTGGTCTTATTCAAAGATAAGTACAGCAATGGAAAGGGAATGATGCCTAGATCACAATCCTGAAATTTCAGCCATCTAGGTGGTCTAGATCGAGAAATATTGGAGTTCAAAAATTGCCCTTTGGGAGCCGACTTTTAAGCCCCTAGGACGCATATTAAGCGAGATATTCGCATTTTAAGTTTGAACTTGGATTTTTACCCATAACTTGTTGTAAAATTGGTCTTATTCAAAGATAAGCACAGCAATGGAAAGGGAATGATGCCTAGATCACAATCCTGAAATTTCAGCCATCTAGGTGGTCTAGATCGAGAAATATTGGAGTTCAAAAACTGCCCTTTGGGAGCCGACTTTTAAGCCCGTAGGACGCATATTAAGCGAGATATTCGCATTTTAAGTTTGAACTTGGATTTTTGCCCATAACTTGTTGTAGAATCGGTCTTATTCAAAGATAGGCACAGCAATGGAAAGGGAATGATTCCTAGATCACAATCCTGAAATTTCAGCCCTCTAGGTGGTCTAGATCGAGAAATATTGGAGTTCAAATACTGCCCTTTATGAGCCGACTTTTAAGCCCCTAGGACGCATATTAAGCGAGATATTCGCATTTTAAGTTTGAGCTTTAATTTTTGCCCATAACTTGTTTTAAAATTGGTCTTATTCAAAGTAAGGCACAGCAATGGAAAGGGAATGATTCCTAGATCACAATCCTGAAATTTCAGCCATCTAGGTGGTCTAGATCGAGAAATATTGGAGTTCAAAAATTGCCCTTTGGGAGCCGACTTTTAAGCCCCTAGGACGCATATTAAGCGAGATATTCGCATTTTAAGTTTGAACTTGGATTTTTGCCCATAACTTGTTGTAAAATTGGTCTTATTCAAAGGTAGGCACAGGAAAGGGAATGATTCCTAGATCACAATCCTGAAATTTCAGCCATCTAGGTGGTCTAGATCGAGAAATATTGGAGTTCAAAAATTGCCCTTTATGAGCCGACTTTTAAGCCCCTAGGACGCATATTAAGCGAGATATTCGCATTTTAAGTTTGAACTTTAATTTTTGCCCATAACTTGTTGTAAAATTGGTCTTATTCAAAGATAGGCACAGCAATGGAAAGGGAATGATTCCTAGATCACAATCCTGAAATTTCAGCCATCTAGGTGGTCTAGATCGAGAAATATTGGAGTTCAAAAATTGCCCTTTGGGAGCCGACTTTTAAGTCCCTAGGACGCATATTAAGCGAGATATTCGCATTTTAAGTTTGAACTTGGATTTTTGCCCATAACTTGCTATAAAATTGGTCTTATTCAAAGATAGGCACAGCAATGGAAAGGGAATGATTCCTAGATCACAATCCTGAAATTTCAGCCATCTAGGTGGTCTAGATCGAGAAATATTGGAGTTCAAAAATTGCCCTTTGGGAGCCGACTTTTAAGCCCCTAGGACGCATATTAAGCGATATATTCGCATTTTAAGTTTGAACTTGGATTTTTGCCCATAACTTGTTGTAAAATTGGTCTTATTCAAAGTTAGGCACAGCAATGGAAAGGGAATGATTCCTCGATCACAATCCTGAAATTTCAGCCATCTACGTGGTCTAGATCGAGAAATATTGGAGTTAAAAAATTGCCCTTTGGGAGCCGACTTTTAAGCCCCTAGGACGCATATTAAGCGAGATATTCGCATTTTAAGTTTGAACTTGGATTTTTGCCCATAACTTGTTGTAAAATTGGTCTTATTCAAAGTTAGGCACAGCAATGGAAAGGGAATGATTCCTAGATCACAATCCTGAAATTTCAGCCATCTAGGTGGTCTAGATCGAGAAATATTGGAGTTCAAAAATTGCCCTTTGGGAGCCGACTTTTAAGCCCCTAGGACGCATATTAAGCGAGATATTCGCATTTTAAGTTTGAACTTGGATTTTTGCCCATAACTTGTTGTAGAATCGGTCTTATTCAAAGATAGGCACAGCAATGGAAAGGGAATGATTCCTAGATCACAATCCTGAAATTTCAGCCCTCTAGGTGATCTAGATCGAGAAAAATTGGAGTTCAAAAACTGCCCTTTATGAGCCGACTTTTAAGCCCCTAGGACGCATATTAAGCGAGATATTCGCATTTTAAGTTTGAACTCGAATTTTTGCCCATAACTTGTTGTAAAATTGGTCTTATTCAAAGATAGGCACAGCAATGGAAAGGGAATGATTCCTAGATCACAATCCTGAAATTTCAGCCATCTAGGTGGTCTAGATCGAGAAATATTGGAGTTCAAAAATTGCCCTTTGGGAGCCGACTTTTAAGCCCCTAGGACGCATATTAAGCGAGATATTCGCATTTTAAGTTTGAACTTGGATTTTTGCCCATAACTTGTTGTAAAATTGGTCTTATTCAAAGTTAGGCACAGCAATGGAAAGGGAATGATTCCTAGATCACAATCCTGAAATTTCAGCCATCTAGGTGGTCTAGATCGAGAAATATTGGAGTTCAAAAATTGCCCTTTGGGAGCCGACTTTTAAGCCCCTAGGACGCATATTAAGCGAGATATTCGCATTTTAAGTTTGAACTAGGATTTTTACCCATAACTTGTTGTAAAATTGGTCTTGTTCAAAGATAAGCACAGCAATGGAAAGGGAATGATGCCTAGATCACAATCCTGAAATTTCAGCCATCTAGGTGGTCTAGATCGAGAAATATTGGAGTTCAAAAACTGCCCTTTGGGAGCCGACTTTTAAGCCCGTAGGACGCATATTAAGCGAGATATTCGCATTTTAAGTTTGAACTTGGATTTTTGCCCATAACTTGTTGTAGAATCGGTCTTATTCAAAGATAGGCACAGCAATGGAAAGGGAATGATTCCTAGATCACAATCCTGAAATTTCAGCCCTCTAGGTGGTCTAGATCGAGAAATATTGGAGTTCAAATACTGCCCTTTATGAGCCGACTTTTAAGCCCCTAGGACGCATATTAAGCGAGATATTCGCATTTTAAGTTTGAGCTTTAATTTTTGCCCATAACTTGTTTTAAAATTGGTCTTATTCAAAGTAAGGCACAGCAATGGAAAGGGAATGATTCCTAGATCACAATCCTGAAATTTCAGCCATCTAGGTGGTCTAGATCGAGAAATATTGGAGTTCAAAAATTGCCCTTTGGGAGCCGACTTTTAAGCCCCTAGGACGCATATTAAGCGAGATATTCGCATTTTAAGTTTGAACTTGGATTTTTGCCCATAACTTGTTGTAAAATTGGTCTTATTCAAAGATAGGCACAGCAATGGAAAGGGAATGATTCCTAGATCACAATCCTGAAATTTCAGCCATCTAGGTGGTCTAGATCGAGAAATATTGGAGTTCAAAAATTGCCCTTTATGAGCCGACTTTTAAGCCCCTAGGACGCATATTAAGCGAGATATTCGCATTTTAAGTTTGAACTTTAATTTTTGCCCATAACTTGTTGTAAAATTGGTCTTATTCAAAGATAGGCACAGCAATGGAAAGGGAATGATTCCTAGATCACAATCCTGAAATTTCAGCCATCTAGGTGGTCTAGATCGAGAAATATTGGAGTTCAAAAATTGCCCTTTGGGAGCCGACTTTTAAGCCCCTAGGACGCATATTAAGCGAGATATTCGCATTTTAAGTTTGAACTTGGATTTTTGCCCATAACTTGTTATAAAATTGGTCTTATTCAAAGATAGGCACAGCAATGGAAAGGGAATGATTCCTAGATCACAATCCTGAAATTTCAGCCATCTAGGTGGTCTAGATCGAGAAATATTGGAGTTCAAAAATTGCCCTTTGGGAGCCGACTTTTAAGCCCCTAGGACGCATATTAAGCGATATATTCGCATTTTAAGTTTGAACTTGGATTTTTGCCCATAACTTGTTGTAAAATTGGTCTTATTCAAAGTTAGGCACAGCAATGGAAAGGGAATGATTCCTCGATCACAATCCTGAAATTTCAGCCATCTAGGTGGTCTAGATCGAGAAATATTGGAGTTCAAAAATTGCCCTTTGGGAGCCGACTTTTAAGCCCCTAGGACGCATATTAAGCGAGATATTCGCATTTTAAGTTTGAACTTGGATTTTTGCCCATAACTTGTTGTAAAATTGGTCTTATTCAAAGTTAGGCACAGCAATGGAAAGGGAATGATTCCTCGATCACAATCCTGAAATTTCAGCCATCTACGTGGTCTAGATCGAGAAATATTGGAGTTAAAAAATTGCCCTTTGGGAGCCGACTTTTAAGCCCCTAGGACGCATATTAAGCGAGATATTCGCATTTTAAGTTTGAACTTGGATTTTTGCCCATAACTTGTTGTAAAATTGGTCTTATTCAAAGTTAGGCACAG
The DNA here is from genome assembly GCA_920104205.1 of Eupeodes latifasciatus. Classification (NCBI taxonomy): domain Eukaryota; kingdom Metazoa; phylum Arthropoda; class Insecta; order Diptera; family Syrphidae; genus Eupeodes; species Eupeodes latifasciatus. The sequence continues at coordinate 20,916,631 of OV049926.1, read as the reverse complement.
CAATGGAAAGGGAATGATTCCTAGATCACAATCCTGAAATTTCAGCCATCTAGGTGGTCTAGATCGAGAAATATTGGAGTTCAAAAATTGCCCTTTGGGAGCCGACTTTTAAGCCCCTAGGACGCATATTAAGCGAGATATTCGCATTTTAAGTTTGAACTTGGATTTTTGCCCATAACTTGTTGTAGAATCGGTCTTATTCAAAGATAGGCACAGCAATGGAAAGGGAATGATTCCTAGATCACAATCCTGAAATTTCAGCCCTCTAGGTGATCTAGATCGAGAAAAATTGGAGTTCAAAAACTGCCCTTTATGAGCCGACTTTTAAGCCCCTAGGACGCATATTAAGCGAGATATTCGCATTTTAAGTTTGAACTCGAATTTTTGCCCATAACTTGTTGTAAAATTGGTCTTATTCAAAGATAGGCACAGCAATGGAAAGGGAATGATTCCTAGATCACAATCCTGAAATTTCAGCCATCTAGGTGGTCTAGATCGAGAAATATTGGAGTTCAAAAATTGCCCTTTGGGAGCCGACTTTTAAGCCCCTAGGACGCATATTAAGCGAGATATTCGCATTTTAAGTTTGAACTTGGATTTTTGCCCATAACTTGTTGTAAAATTGGTCTTATTCAAAGTTAGGCACAGCAATGGAAAGGGAATGATTCCTAGATCACAATCCTGAAATTTCAGCCATCTAGGTGGTCTAGATCGAGAAATATTGGAGTTCAAAAATTGCCCTTTGGGAGCCGACTTTTAAGCCCCTAGGACGCATATTAAGCGAGATATTCGCATTTTAAGTTTGAACTTGGATTTTTACCCATAACTTGTTGTAAAATTGGTCTTGTTCAAAGATAAGCACAGCAATGGAAAGGGAATGATGCCTAGATCACAATCCTGAAATTTCAGCCATCTAGGTGGTCTAGATCGAGAAATATTGGAGTTCAAAAACTGCCCTTTGGGAGCCGACTTTTAAGCCCGTAGGACGCATATTAAGCGAGATATTCGCATTTTAAGTTTGAACTTGGATTTTTGCCCATAACTTGTTGTAGAATCGGTCTTATTCAAAGATAGGCACAGCAATGGAAAGGGAATGATTCCTAGATCACAATCCTGAAATTTCAGCCCTCTAGGTGGTCTAGATCGAGAAATATTGGAGTTCAAATACTGCCCTTTATGAGCCGACTTTTAAGCCCCTAGGACGCATATTAAGCGAGATATTCGCATTTTAAGTTTGAGCTTTAATTTTTGCCCATAACTTGTTTTAAAATTGGTCTTATTCAAAGTAAGGCACAGCAATGGAAAGGGAATGATTCCTAGATCACAATCCTGAAATTTCAGCCATCTAGGTGGTCTAGATCGAGAAATATTGGAGTTCAAAAATTGCCCTTTGGGAGCCGACTTTTAAGCCCCTAGGACGCATATTAAGCGAGATATTCGCATTTTAAGTTTGAACTTGGATTTTTGCCCATAACTTGTTGTAAAATTGGTCTTATTCAAAGATAGGCACAGCAATGGAAAGGGAATGATTCCTAGATCACAATCCTGAAATTTCAGCCATCTAGGTGGTCTAGATCGAGAAATATTGGAGTTCAAAAATTGCCCTTTATGAGCCGACTTTTAAGCCCCTAGGACGCATATTAAGCGAGATATTCGCATTTTAAGTTTGAACTTTAATTTTTGCCCATAACTTGTTGTAAAATTGGTCTTATTCAAAGATAGGCACAGCAATGGAAAGGGAATGATTCCTAGATCACAATCCTGAAATTTCAGCCATCTAGGTGGTCTAGATCGAGAAATATTGGAGTTCAAAAATTGCCCTTTGGGAGCCGACTTTTAAGCCCCTAGGACGCATATTAAGCGAGATATTCGCATTTTAAGTTTGAACTTGGATTTTTGCCCATAACTTGTTATAAAATTGGTCTTATTCAAAGATAGGCACAGCAATGGAAAGGGAATGATTCCTAGATCACAATCCTGAAATTTCAGCCATCTAGGTGGTCTAGATCGAGAAATATTGGAGTTCAAAAATTGCCCTTTGGGAGCCGACTTTTAAGCCCCTAGGACGCATATTAAGCGATATATTCGCATTTTAAGTTTGAACTTGGATTTTTGCCCATAACTTGTTGTAAAATTGGTCTTATTCAAAGTTAGGCACAGCAATGGAAAGGGAATGATTCCTCGATCACAATCCTGAAATTTCAGCCATCTAGGTGGTCTAGATCGAGAAATATTGGAGTTCAAAAATTGCCCTTTGGGAGCCGACTTTTAAGCCCCTAGGACGCATATTAAGCGAGATATTCGCATTTTAAGTTTGAACTTGGATTTTTGCCCATAACTTGTTGTAAAATTGGTCTTATTCAAAGTTAGGCACAGCAATGGAAAGGGAATGATTCCTAGATCACAATCCTGAAATTTCAGCCATCTAGGTGGTCTAGATCGAGAAATATTGGAGTTCAAAAATTGCCCTTTGGGAGCCGACTTTTAAGCCCCTAGGACGCATATTAAGCGAGATATTCGCATTTTAAGTTTGAACTTGGATTTTTGCCCATAACTTGTTGTAGAATCGGTCTTATTCAAAGATAGGCACAGCAATGGAAAGGGAATGATTCCTAGATCACAATCCTGAAATTTCAGCCCTCTAGGTGATCTAGATCGAGAAATATTGGAGTTCAAAAACTGCCCTTTGGGAGCCGACTTTTAAGCCCCTAGGACGCATATTAAGCGAGATATTCGCATTTTAAGTTTGAACTTGGATTTTTGCCCATAACTTGTTGTAAAATTGGTCTTATTCAAAGATAGGCACAGCAATGGAAAGGGAATGATTCCTAGATCACAATCCTGAAATTTCAGCCATCTAGGTGGTCTAGATCGAGAAATATTGGAGTTCAAAAATTGCCCTTTATGAGCCGACTTTTAAGCCCCTAGGACGCATATTAAGCGAGATATTCGCATTTTAAGTTTGAACTTTAATTTTTGCCCATAACTTGTTGTAAAATTGGTCTTATTCAAAGATAGGCACAGCAATGGAAAGGGAATGATTCCTAGATCACAATCCTGAAATTTCAGCCATCTAGGTGGTCTAGATCGAGAAATATTGGAGTTCAAAAATTGCCCTTTGGGAGCCGACTTTTAAGCCCCTAGGACGCATATTAAGCGAGATATTCGCATTTTAAGTTTGAACTTGGATTTTTGCCCATAACTTGTTATAAAATTGGTCTTATTCAAAGATAGGCACAGCAATGGAAAGGGAATGATTCCTAGATCACAATCCTGAAATTTCAGCCATCTAGGTGGTCTAGATCGAGAAATATTGGAGTTCAAAAATTGCCCTTTGGGAGCCGACTTTTAAGCCCCTAGGACGCATATTAAGCGATATATTCGCATTTTAAGTTTGAACTTGGATTTTTGCCCATAACTTGTTGTAAAATTGGTCTTATTCAAAGTTAGGCACAGCAATGGAAAGGGAATGATTCCTCGATCACAATCCTGAAATTTCAGCCATCTAGGTGGTCTAGATCGAGAAATATTGGAGTTCAAAAATTGCCCTTTGGGAGCCGACTTTTAAGCCCCTAGGACGCATATTAAGCGAGATATTCGCATTTTAAGTTTGAACTTGGATTTTTGCCCATAACTTGTTGTAAAATTGGTCTTATTCAAAGTTAGGCACAGCAATGGAAAGGGAATGATTCCTAGATCACAATCCTGAAATTTCAGCCATCTAGGTGGTCTAGATCGAGAAATATTGGAGTTCAAAAATTGCCCTTTGGGAGCCGACTTTTAAGCCCCTAGGACGCATATTAAGCGAGATATTCGCATTTTAAGTTTGAACTTGGATTTTTGCCCATAACTTGTTGTAGAATCGGTCTTATTCAAAGATAGGCACAGCAATGGAAAGGGAATGATTCCTAGATCACAATCCTGAAATTTCAGCCCTCTAGGTGATCTAGATCGAGAAATATTGGAGTTCAAAAACTGCCCTTTATGAGCCGACTTTTAAGCCCCTAGGACGCATATTAAGCGAGATATTCGCATTTTAAGTTTGAACTCGAATTTTTGCCCATAACTTGTTGTAAAATTGGTCTTATTCAAAGATAGGCACAGCAATGGAAAGGGAATGATTCCTAGATCACAATCCTGAAATTTCAGCCCTCTAGGTGGTCTAGATCGAGAAATATTGGAGTTCAAAAATTGCCCTTTGGGAGCCGACTTTTAAGCCCCTAGGACGCAAATTAAGCGAGATATTCGCATTTTAAGTTTGAACTCGAATTTTTGCCCATAACTTGTTGTAAAATTGGTCTTATTCAAAGATAGGCACAGCAATGGAAAGGGAATGATTCCTAGATCACAATCCTGAAATTTCAGCCCTCTAGGTGGTCTAGATCGAGAAATATTGGAGTTCAAATACTGCCCTTTATGAGCCGACTTTTAAGCCCCTAGGACGCATATTAAGCGAGATATTCGCATTTTAAGTTTGAGCTTTAATTTTTGCCCATAACTTGTTTTAAAATTGGTCTTATTCAAAGTAAGGCACAGCAATGGAAAGGGAATGATTCCTAGATCACAATCCTGAAATTTCAGCCATCTAGGTGGTCTAGATCGAGAAATATTGGAGTTCAAAAATTGCCCTTTGGGAGCCGACTTTTAAGCCCCTAGGACGCATATTAAGCGAGATATTCGCATTTTAAGTTTGAACTTGGATTTTTGCCCATAACTTGTTGTAAAATTGGTCTTATTCAAAGATAGGCACAGCAATGGAAAGGGAATGATTCCTAGATCACAATCCTGAAATTTCAGCCATCTAGGTGGTCTAGATCGAGAAATATTGGAGTTCAAAAATTGCCCTTTATGAGCCGACTTTTAAGCCCCTAGGACGCATATTAAGCGAGATATTCGCATTTTAAGTTTGAACTTTAATTTTTGCCCATAACTTGTTGTAAAATTGGTCTTATTCAAAGATAGGCACAGCAATGGAAAGGGAATGATTCCTAGATCACAATCCTGAAATTTCAGCCATCTAGGTGGTCTAGATCGAGAAATATTGGAGTTCAAAAATTGACCTTTGGGAGCCGACTTTTAAGCCCCTAGGACGCATATTAAGCGAGATATTCGCATTTTAAGTTTGAACTTGGATTTTTGCCCATAACTTGTTGTAAAATTGGTCTTATTCAAAGGTAGGCACAGGAAAGGGAATGATTCCTAGATCACAATCCTGAAATTTCAGCCCTCTAGGTGGTCTAGATCGAGAAATATTGGAGTTCAAATACTGCCCTTTATGAGCCGACTTTTAAGCCCCTAGGACGCATATTAAGCGAGATATTCGCATTTTAAGTTTGAGCTTTAATTTTTGCCCATAACTTGTTTTAAAATTGGTCTTATTCAAAGTAAGGCACAGCAATGGAAAGGGAATGATTCCTAGATCACAATCCTGAAATTTCAGCCATCTAGGTGGTCTAGATCGAGAAATATTGGAGTTCAAAAATTGCCCTTTGGGAGCCGACTTTTAAGCCCCTAGGACGCATATTAAGCGAGATATTCGCATTTTAAGTTTGAACTTGGATTTTTGCCCATAACTTGTTGTAAAATTGGTCTTATTCAAAGATAGGCACAGCAATGGAAAGGGAATGATTCCTAGATCACAATCCTGAAATTTCAGCCATCTAGGTGGTCTAGATCGAGAAATATTGGAGTTCAAAAATTGCACTTTATGAGCCGACTTTTAAGCCCCTAGGACGCATATTAAGCGAGATATTCGCATTTTAAGTTTGAACTTTAATTTTTGCCCATAACTTGTTGTAAAATTGGTCTTATTCAAAGATAGGCACAGCAATGGAAAGGGAATGATTCCTAGATCACAATCCTGAAATTTCAGCCATCTAGGTGGTCTAGATCGAGAAATATTGGAGTTCAAAAATTGCCCTTTGGGAGCCGACTTTTAAGCCCCTAGGACGCATATTAAGCGAGATATTCGCATTTTAAGTTTGAACTTGGATTTTTGCCCATAACTTGTTATAAAATTAGTCTTATTCAAAGATAGGCACAGCAATGGAAAGGGAATGATTCCTAGATCACAATCCTGAAATTTCAGCCATCTAGGTGGTCTAGATCGAGAAATATTGGAGTTCAAAAATTGCCCTTTGGGAGCCGACTTTTAAGCCCCTAGGACGCATATTAAGCGAGATATTCGCATTTTAAGTTTGAACTTGGATTTTTGCCCATAACTTGTTGTAAAATTGGTCTTATTCAAAGTTAGGCACAGCAATGGAAAGGGAATGATTCCTCGATCACAATCCTGAAATTTCAGCCATCTAGGTGGTCTAGATCGAGAAATATTGGAGTTCAAAAATTGCCCTTTGGGAGCCGACTTTTAAGCCCCTAGGACGCATATTAAGCGAGATATTCGCATTTTAAGTTTGAACTTGGATTTTTGCCCATAACTTGTTGTAAAATTGGTCTTATTCAAAGTTAGGCACAGCAATGGAAAGGGAATGATTCCTAGATCACAATCCTGAAATTTCAGCCATCTAGGTGGTCTAGATCGAGAAATATTGGAGTTCAAAAATTGCCCTTTGGGAGCCGACTTTTAAGCCCCTAGGACGCATATTAAGCGAGATATTCGCATTTTAAGTTTGAACTTGGATTTTTGCCCATAACTTGTTATAAAATTGGTCTTATTCAAAGATAGGCACAGCAATGGAAAGGGAATGATTCCTAGATCACAATCCTGAAATTTCAGCCATCTAGGTGGTCTAGATCGAGAAATATTGGAGTTCAAAAATTGCCCTTTGGGAGCCGACTTTTAAGCCCCTAGGACGCATATTAAGCGATATATTCGCATTTTAAGTTTGAACTTGGATTTTTGCCCATAACTTGTTGTAAAATTGGTCTTATTCAAAGTTAGGCACAGCAATGGAAAGGGAATGATTCCTCGATCACAATCCTGAAATTTCAGCCATCTAGGTGGTCTAGATCGAGAAATATTGGAGTTCAAAAATTGCCCTTTGGGAGCCGACTTTTAAGCCCCTAGGACGCATATTAAGCGAGATATTCGCATTTTAAGTTTGAACTTGGATTTTTGCCCATAACTTGTTGTAAAATTGGTCTTATTCAAAGTTAGGCACAGCAATGGAAAGGGAATGATTCCTAGATCACAATCCTGAAATTTCAGCCATCTAGGTGGTCTAGATCGAGAAATATTGGAGTTCAAAAATTGCCCTTTGGGAGCCGACTTTTAAGCCCCTAGGACGCATATTAAGCGAGATATTCGCATTTTAAGTTTGAACTTGGATTTTTGCCCATAACTTGTTGTAGAATCGGTCTTATTCAAAGATAGGCACAGCAATGGAAAGGGAATGATTCCTAGATCACAATCCTGAAATTTCAGCCCTCTAGGTGATCTAGATCGAGAAATATTGGAGTTCAAAAACTGCCCTTTATGAGCCGACTTTTAAGCCCCTAGGACGCATATTAAGCGAGATATTCGCATTTTAAGTTTGAACTCGAATTTTTGCCCATAACTTGTTGTAAAATTGGTCTTATTCAAAGTTAGGCACAGCAATGGAAAGGGAATGATTCCTAGATCACAATCCTGAAATTTCAGCCATCTAGGTGGTCTAGATCGAGAAATATTGGAGTTCAAAAATTGCCCTTTGGGAGCCGACTTTTAAGCCCCTAGGACGCATATTAAGCGAGATATTCGCATTTTAAGTTTGAACTTGGATTTTTGCCCATAACTTGTTGTAAAATTGGTCTTATTCAAAGGTAGGCACAGGAAAGGGAATGATTCCTAGATCACAATCCTGAAATTTCAGCCATCTAGGTGGTCTAGATCGAGAAATATTGGAGTTCAAAAATTGCCCTTTGGGAGCCGACTTTTAAGCCCCTAGGACGCATATTAAGCGAGATATTCGCATTTTAAGTTTGAACTTGGATTTTTGCCCATAACTTGTTGTAAAATTGGTCTTATTCAAAGTTAGGCACAGCAATGAAAAGGGAATGATTCCTAGATCACAATCCTGAAATTTCAGCCATCTAGGTGGTCTAGATCGAGAAATATTGGAGTTCAAAAATTGCCCTTTGGGAGCCGACTTTTAAGCCCCTAGGACGCATATTAAGCGAGATATTCGCATTTTAAGTTTGAACTTGGATTTTTGCCCATAACTTGTTGTAGAATCGGTCTTATTCAAAGATAGGCACAGCAATGGAAAGGGAATGATTCCTAGATCACAATCCTGAAATTTCAGCCCTCTAGGTGGTCTAGATCGAGAAATATTGGAGTTCAAAAATTGCCCTTTGGGAGCCGACTTTTAAGCCCCTAGGACGCAAATTAAGCGAGATATTCGCATTTTAAGTTTGAACTCGAATTTTTGCCCATAACTTGTTGTAAAATTGGTCTTATTCAAAGATAGGCACAGCAATGGAAAGGGAATGATTCCTAGATCACAATCCTGAAATTTCAGCCATCTAGGTGGTCTAGATCGAGAAATATTGGAGTTTAAAAATTGCCCTTTGGGAGCCGACTTTTAAGCCCCTAGGACGCATATTAAGCGAGATATTCGCATTTTAAGTTTGAACTTGGATTTTTGCCCATAACTTGTTGTAAAATTGGTCTTATTCAAAGGTAGGCACAGGAAAGGGAATGATTCCTAGATCACAATCCTGAAATTTCAGCCCTCTAGGTGGTCTAGATCGAGAAATATTGGAGTTCAAATACTGCCCTTTATGAGCCGACTTTTAAGCCCCTAGGACGCATATTAAGCGAGATATTCGCATTTTAAGTTTGAGCTTTAATATTTGCCCATAACTTGTTTTAAAATTGGTCTTATTCAAAGTAAGGCACAGCAATGGAAAGGGAATGATTCCTAGATCACAATCCTGAAATTTCAGCCATCTAGGTGGTCTAGATCGAGAAATATTGGAGTTCAAAAATTGCCCTTTGGGAGCCGACTTTTAAGCCCCTAGGACGCATATTAAGCGAGATATTCGCATTTTAAGTTTGAACTTGGATTTTTGCCCATAACTTGTTGTAGAATCGGTCTTATTCAAAGATAGGCACAGCAATGGAAAGGGAATGATTCCTAGATCACAATCCTGAAATTTCAGCCCTCTAGGTGGTCTAGATCGAGAAATATTGGAGTTCAAAAACTGCCCTTTATGAGCCGACTTTTAAGCCCCTAGGACGCATATTAAGCGAGATATTCGCATTTTAAGTTTGAACTCGAATTTTTGCCCATAACTTGTTGTAAAATTGGTCTTATTCAAAGATAGGCACAGCAATGGAAAGGGAATGATTCCTAGATCACAATCCTGAAATTTCAGCCATCTAGGTGGTCTAGATCGAGAAATATTGGAGTTCAAAAATTGCCCTTTGGGAGCCGACTTTTAAGCCCCTAGGACGCATATTAAGCGAGATATTCGCATTTTAAGTATGAACTTGGATTTTTGCCCATAACTTGTTGTAAAATTGGTCTTATTCAAAGGTAGGCACAGGAAAGGGAATGATTCCTAGATCACAATCCTGAAATTTCAGCCATCTAGGTGGTCTAGATCGAGAAATATTGGAGTTCAAAAATTGCCCTTTGGGAGCCGACTTTTAAGCCCCTAGGACGCATATTAAGCGAGATATTCGCATTTTAAGTTTGAACTTGGATTTTTGCCCATAACTTGTTGTAAAATTGGTCTTATTCAAAGTTAGGCACAGCAATGAAAAGGGAATGATTCCTAGATCACAATCCTGAAATTTCAGCCATCTAGGTGGTCTAGATCGAGAAATATTGGAGTTCAAAAATTGCCCTTTGGGAGCCGACTTTTAAGCCCCTAGGACGCATATTAAGCGAGATATTCGCATTTTAAGTTTGAACTTGGATTTTTGCCCATAACTTGTTGTAGAATCGGTCTTATTCAAAGATAGGCACAGCAATGGAAAGGGAATGATTCCTAGATCACAATCCTGAAATTTCAGCCCTCTAGGTGGTCTAGATCGAGAAATATTGGAGTTCAAAAATTGCCCTTTGGGAGCCGACTTTTAAGCCCCTAGGACGCAAATTAAGCGAGATATTCGCATTTTAAGTTTGAACTCGAATTTTTGCCCATAACTTGTTGTAAAATTGGTCTTATTCAAAGATAGGCACAGCAATGGAAAGGGAATGATTCCTAGATCACAATCCTGAAATTTCAGCCATCTAGGTGGTCTAGATCGAGAAATATTGGAGTTTAAAAATTGCCCTTTGGGAGCCGACTTTTAAGCCCCTAGGACGCATATTAAGCGAGATATTCGCATTTTAAGTTTGAACTTGGATTTTTGCCCATAACTTGTTGTAAAATTGGTCTTATTCAAAGGAGGTAGGCACAGGAAAGGGAATGATTCCTAGATCACAATCCTGAAATTTCAGCCCTCTAGGTGGTCTAGATCGAGAAATATTGGAGTTTCAAATACTGCCCTTTATGAGCCGACTTTTAAGCCCCTAGGACGCATATTAAGCGAGATATTCGCATTTTAAGTTTGAGCTTTAATTTTTGCCCATAACTTGTTTTAAAATTGGTCTTATTCAAAGTAAGGCACAGCAATGGAAAGGGAATGATTCCTAGATCACAATCCTGAAATTTCAGCCATCCAGGTGGTCTAGATCGAGAAATATTGGAGTTCAAAAATTGCCCTTTGGGAGCCGACCTTTTAAGCCCCTAGGACGCATATTAAGCGAGATATTCGCATTTTAAGTTTGAACTGGGGATTTTTGCCCATAACTTGTTGTAAAATTGGTCTTATTCAAAGATAGGCACAGCAATGGAAAGGGAATGATTCCTAGATCACAATCCTGAAATTTCAGCCATCTAGGTGGTCTAGATCGAGAAATATTGGAGTTCAAAAATTGCCCTTTATGAGCCGACTTTTAAGCCCCTAGGACGCATATTAAGCGAGATATTCGCATTTTAAGTTTGAACTTTAATTTTTGCCCATAACTTGTTGTAAAATTGGTCTTATTCAAAGATAGGCACAGCAATGGAAAGGGAATGATTCCTAGATCACAATCCTGAAATTTCAGCCATCTAGGTGGGTCTAGATCGAGACATATTGGAGTTCAAAAATTGCCCTTTTGGGAGCCGACTTTTAAGCCCCTAGGGACGCATATTAAGCGGAGATATTCGCATTTTAAGTTTGAACTTGGATTTTTGCCCATAACTTGTTGTAAAATTGGTCTTATTCAAAGGTAGGCACAGGAAAGGGAATGATTCCTAGATCACAATCCTGAAATTTCAGCCCTCTAGGTGATCTAGATCGAGAAATATTGGAGTTCAAATACTGCCCTTTATGAGCCGACTTTTAAGCCCCTAGGACGCATATTAAGCGAGATATTCGCATTTTAAGTTTGAGCTTTAATTTTTGCCCATAACTTGTTTTAAAATTGGTCTTATTCAAAGTAAGGCACAGCAATGGAAAGGGAATGATTCCTAGATCACAATCCTGAAATTTCAGCCATCTAGGTGGTCTAGATCGAGAAATATTGGAGTTCAAAAATTGCCCTTTGGGAGCCGACTTTTAAGCCCCTAGGACGCATATTAAGCGAGATATTCGCATTTTAAGTTTGAACTTGGATTTTTGCCCATAACTTGTTGTAAAATTGGTCTTATTCAAAGATAGGCACAGCAATGGAAAGGGAATGATTCCTAGATCACAATCCTGAAATTTCAGCCATCTAGGTGGTCTAGATCGAGAAATATTGGAGTTCAAAAATTGCACTAGTTGAGCCGACTTTTAAGCCCCTAGGACGCATATTAAGCGAGATATTCGCATTTTAAGTTTGAACTTTAAATTTTTGCCCATAACTTGTTGTAAAATTGGTCTTATTCAAAGATAGGCACAGCAATGGAAAGGGAATGATTCCTAGATCACAATCCTGAAATTTCAGCCATCTAGGTGGTCTAGATCGAGAAATATTGGAGTTCAAAAATTGCCCTTTGGGAGCCGACTTTTAAGCCCCTAGGGACGCATATTAAGCGAGATATTCGCATTTTAAGTTTGAACTTGGATTTTTGCCCATAACTTGTTATAGAATTGGTCTTATTCAAAGATAGGCACAGCAATGGAAAGGGAATGATTCCTAGATCACAATCCTGAAATTTCAGCCATCTAGGTGGTCTAGATCGAGAAATATTGGAGTTCAAAATTGCCCCTTTGGGAGCCGACTTTTAAGCCCCTAGGACGCATATTAAGCGATATATTTGCATTTTAAGTTTGAACTTGGATTTTTGCCCATAACTTGTTGTAAAATTGGTCTTATTCAAAGTTAGGCACAGCAATGGAAAGGGAATGATTCCTCGATCACAATCCTGAAATTTCAGCCATCTAGGTGGTCTAGATCGAGAAATATTGGAGTTCAAAAATTGCCCTTTGGGAGCCGACTTTTAAGCCCCTAGGACCCATATTAAGCGAGATATTCGCATTTTAAGTTTGAACTTGGATTTTTGCCCATAACTTGTTGTAAAATTGGTCTTATTCAAAGTTAGGCACAGCGATGGAAAGGGAATGATTCCTAGATCACAATCCTGAAATTTCAGCCATCTAGGTGGTCTAGATCGAGAAATATTGGAGTTCAAAAATTGCCCTTTGGGAGCCGACTTTTAAGCCCCTAGGACGCATATTAAGCGAGATATTCGCATTTTAAGTTTGAACTTGGATTTTTGCCCATAACTTGTTGTAGAATCGGTCTTATTCAAAGATAGGCACAGCAATGGAAAGGGAATGATTCCTAGATCACAATCCTGAAATTTCAGCCCTCTAGGTGATCTAGATCGAGAAATATTGGAGTTCAAAAACTGCCCTTTATGAGCCGACTTTTAAGCCCCTAGGACGCATATTAAGCGAGATATTCGCATTTTAAGTTTGAACTCGAATTTTTGCCCATAACTTGTTGTAAAATTGGTCTTATTCAAAGATAGGCACAGCAATGGAAAGGGAATGATTCCTAGATCACAATCCTGAAATTTCAGCCATCTAGGTGGTCTAGATCGAGAAATATTGGAGTTCAAAAATTGCCCTTTGGGAGCCGACTTTTAAGCCCCTAGGACGCATATTAAGCGAGATATTCGCATTTTAAGTTTGAACTTGGATTTTTGCCCATAACTTGTTGTAAAATTGGTCTTATTCAAAGGTAGGCACAGGAAAGGGAATGATTCCTAGATCACAATCCTGAAATTTCAGCCCTCTAGGTGATCTAGATCGAGAAATATTGGAGTTCAAAAACTGCCCTTTATGAGCCGACTTTTAAGCCCCTAGGACGCATATTAAGCGAGATATTCGCATTTTAAGTTTGAACTCGAATTTTTGCCCATAACTTGTTGTAAAATTGGTCTTATTCAAAGATAGGCACAGCAATGGAAAGGGAATGATTCCTAGATCACAATCCTGAAATTTCAGCCATCTAGGTGGTCTAGATCGAGAAATATTGGAGTTCAAAAATTGCCCTTTGGGAGCCGACTTTTAAGCCCCTAGGACGCATATTAAGCGAGATATTCGCATTTTAAGTTTGAACTTGGATTTTTGCCCATAACTTGTTGTAAAATTGGTCTTATTCAAAGTTAGGCACAGCAATGAAAAGGGAATGATTCCTAGATCACAATCCTGAAATTTCAGCCATCTAGGTGGTCTAGATCGAGAAATATTGGAGTTCAAAAATTGCCCTTTGGGAGCCGACTTTTAAGCCCCTAGGACGCATATTAAGCGAGATATTCGCATTTTAAGTTTGAACTTGGATTTTTGCCCATAACTTGTTGTAGAATCGGTCTTATTCAAAGATAGGCACAGCAATGGAAAGGGAATGATTCCTAGATCACAATCCTGAAATTTCAGCCCTCTAGGTGGTCTAGATCGAGAAATATTGGAGTTCAAAAATTGCCCTTTGGGAGCCGACTTTTAAGCCCCTAGGACGCAAATTAAGCGAGATATTCGCATTTTAAGTTTGAACTCGAATTTTTGCCCATAACTTGTTGTAAAATTGGTCTTATTCAAAGATAGGCACAGCAATGGAAAGGGAATGATTCCTAGATCACAATCCTGAAATTTCAGCCATCTAGGTGGTCTAGATCGAGAAATATTGGAGTTCAAAAATTGCCCTTTGGGAGCCGACTTTTAAGCCCCTAGGACGCATATTAAGCGAGATATTCGCATTTTAAGTTTGAACTTGGATTTTTGCCCATAACTTGTTGTAAAATTGGTCTTATTCAAAGTTAGGCACAGCAATGGAAAGGGAATGATTCCTAGATCACAATCCTGAAATTTCAGCCATATAGGTGGTCTAGATCGAGAAATATTGGAGTTCAAAAATTGCCCTTTGGGAGCCGACTTTTAAGCCCCTAGGACGCATATTAAGCGAGATATTCGCATTTTAAGTTTGAACTTGGATTTTTGCCCATAACTTGTTGTAAAATTGGTCTTATTCAAAGTTAGGCACAGCAATGGAAAGGGAATGATTCCTAGATCACAATCCTGAAATTTCAGCCATATAGGTGGTCTAGATCGAGAAATATTGGAGTTCAAAAACTGCCCTTTGGGAGCCGACTTTTAAGCCCGTAGGACGCATATTAAGCGAGATATTCGCATTTTAAGTTTGAACTTGGATTTTTGCCCATAACTTGTTGTAGAATCGGTCTTATTCAAAGATAGGCACAGCAATGGAAAGGGAATGATTCCTAGATCACAATCCTGAAATTTCAGCCCTCTAGATCGAGAAATATTGGAGTTCAAAAATTGCCCTTTGGGAGCCAACTTTTAAGCCCCTAGGACGCATATTAAGCGAGATATTCGCATTTTAAGTTTGAACTTGGATTTTTGCCCATAACTTGTTGTAGAATCGGTCTTATTCAAAGATAGGCACAGCAATGGAAAGGGAATGATTCCTAGATCACAATCCTGAAATTTCAGCCATATAGGTGGTCTAGATCGAGAAATATTGGAGTTCAAAAACTGCCCTTTGGGAGCCGACTTTTAAGCCCGTAGGACGCATATTAAGCGAGATATTCGCATTTTAAGTTTGAACTTGGATTTTTGCCCATAACTTGTTGTAGAATCGGTCTTATTCAAAGATAGGCACAGCAATGGAAAGGGAATGATTCCTAGATCACAATCCTGAAATTTCAGCCCTCTAGATCGAGAAATATTGGAGTTCAAAAATTGCCCTTTGGGAGCCAACTTTTAAGCCCCTAGGACGCATATTAAGCGAGATATTCGCATTTTAAGTTTGAACTTGGATTTTTGCCCATAACTTGTTGTAGAATCGGTCTTATTCAAAGATAGGCACAGCAATGGAAAGGGAATGATTCCTAGATCACAATCCTGAAATTTCAGCCCTCTAGATCGAGAAATATTGGAGTTCAAAAATTGCCCTTTGGGAGCCAACTTTTAAGCCCCTAGGACGCATATTAAGCGAGATATTCGCATTTTAAGTTTGAACTTGGATTTTTGCCCATAACTTGTTGTAGAATCGGTCTTATTCAAAGATAGGCACAGCAATGGAAAGGGAATGATTCCTAGATCACAATCCTGAAATTTCAGCCATCTAGGTGGTCTAGATCGAGAAATATTGGAGTTCAAAAATTGCCCTTTGGGAGCCGACTTTTAAGCCCCTAGGACGCATATTAAGCGAGATATTCGCATTTTAAGTTTGAGCTTTAATTTTTGCCCATAACTTGTTTTAAAATTGGTCTTATTCAAAGTAAGGCACAGCAATGGAAAGGGAATGATTCCTAGATCACAATCCTGAAATTTCAGCCATCTAGGTGGTCTAGATCGAGAAATATTGGAGTTCAAAAATTGCCCTTTGGGAGCCGACTTTTAAGCCCCTAGGACGCATATTAAGCGAGATATTCGCATTTTAAGTTTGAACTTGGATTTTTGCCCATAACTTGTTGTAAAATTGGTCTTATTCAAAGTTAGGCACAGCAATGAAAAGGGAATGATTCCTAGATCACAATCCTGAAATTTCAGCCATCTAGGTGGTCTAGATCGAGAAATATTGGAGTTCAAAAATTGCCCTTTGGGAGCCGACTTTTAAGCCCCTAGGACGCATATTAAGCGAGATATTCGCATTTTAAGTTTGAACTTGGATTTTTGCCCATAACTTGTTGTAGAATCGGTCTTATTCAAAGATAGGCACAGCAATGGAAAGGGAATGATTCCTAGATCACAATCCTGAAATTTCAGCCCTCTAGGTGGTCTAGATCGAGAAATATTGGAGTTCAAAAATTGCCCTTTGGGAGCCGACTTTTAAGCCCCTAGGACGCATATTAAGCGAGATATTCGCATTTTAAGTTTGAACTTGGATTTTTGCCCATAACTTGTTGTAAAATTGGTCTTATTCAAAGTTAGGCACAGCAATGGAAAGGGAATGATTCCTAGATCACAATCCTGAAATTTCAGCCATATAGGTGGTCTAGATCGAGAAATATTGGAGTTCAAAAACTGCCCTTTGGGAGCCGACTTTTAAGCCCGTAGGACGCATATTAAGCGAGATATTCGCATTTTAAGTTTGAACTTGGATTTTTGCCCATAACTTGTTGTAGAATCGGTCTTATTCAAAGATAGGCACAGCAATGGAAAGGGAATGATTCCTAGATCACAATCCTGAAATTTCAGCCCTCTAGATCGAGAAATATTGGAGTTCAAAAATTGCCCTTTGGGAGCCGACTTTTAAGCCCCTAGGACGCATATTAAGCGAGATATTCGCATTTTAAGTTTGAACTTGGATTTTTGCCCATAACTTGTTGTAGAATCGGTCTTATTCAAAGATAGGCACAGCAATGGAAAGGGAATGATTCCTAGATCACAATCCTGAAATTTCAGCCCTCTAGGTGGTCTAGATCGAGAAATATTGGAGTTCAAAAATTGCCCTTTGGGAGCCGACTTTTAAGCCCCTAGGACGCAAATTAAGCGAGATATTCGCATTTTAAGTTTGAACTCGAATTTTTGCCCATAACTTGTTGTAAAATTGGTCTTATTCAAAGATAGGCACAGCAATGGAAAGGGAATGATTCCTAGATCACAATCCTGAAATTTCAGCCATCTAGGTGGTCTAGATCGAGAAATATTGGAGTTCAAAAATTGCCCTTTGGGAGCCGACTTTTAAGCCCCTAGGACGCATATTAAGCGAGATATTCGCATTTTAAGTTTGAACTTGGATTTTTGCCCATAACTTGTTGTAAAATTGGTCTTATTCAAAGTTAGGCACAGCAATGGAAAGGGAATGATTCCTAGATCACAATCCTGAAATTTCAGCCATATAGGTGGTCTAGATCGAGAAATATTGGAGTTCAAAAATTGCCCTTTGGGAGCCGACTTTTAAGCCCCTAGGACGCATATTAAGCGAGATATTCGCATTTTAAGTTTGAACTTTAATTTTTGCCCATAACTTGTTGTAAAATTGGTCTTATTCAAAGATAAGTACAGCAATGGAAAGGGAATGATGCCTAGATCACAATCCTGAAATTTCAGCCATCTAGGTGGTCTAGATCGAGAAATATTGGAGTTCAAAAACTGCCCTTTGGGAGCCGACTTTTAAGCCCGTAGGACGCATATTAAGCGAGATATTCGCATTTTAAGTTTGAACTTGGATTTTTGCCCATAACTTGTTGTAGAATCGGTCTTATTCAAAGATAGGCACAGCAATGGAAAGGGAATGATTCCTAGATCACAATCCTGAAATTTCAGCCCTCTAGGTGGTCTAGATCGAGAAATATTGGAGTTCAAATACTGCCCTTTATGAGCCGACTTTTAAGCCCCTAGGACGCATATTAAGCGAGATATTCGCATTTTAAGTTTGAGCTTTAATTTTTGCCCATAACTTGTTTTAAAATTGGTCTTATTCAAAGTAAGGCACAGCAATGGAAAGGGAATGATTCCTAGATCACAATCCTGAAATTTCAGCCATCTAGGTGGTCTAGATCGAGAAATATTGGAGTTCAAAAATTGCCCTTTGGGAGCCGACTTTTAAGCCCCTAGGACGCATATTAAGCGAGATATTCGCATTTTAAGTTTGAACTTGGATTTTTGCCCATAACTTGTTGTAAAATTGGTCTTATTCAAAGATAGGCACAGCAATGGAAAGGGAATGATTCCTAGATCACAATCCTGAAATTTCAGCCATCTAGGTGGTCTAGATCGAGAAATATTGGAGTTCAAAAATTGCCCTTTATGAGCCGACTTTTAAGCCCCTAGGACGCATATTAAGCGAGATATTCGCATTTTAAGTTTGAACTTTAATTTTTGCCCATAACTTGTTGTAAAATTGGTCTTATTCAAAGATAGGCACAGCAATGGAAAGGGAATGATTCCTAGATCACAATCCTGAAATTTCAGCCATCTAGGTGGTCTAGATCGAGAAATATTGGAGTTCAAAAATTGGCCTTTGGGAGCCGACTTTTAAGCCCCTAGGACGCATATTAAGCGAGATATTCGCATTTTAAGTTTGAACTTGGATTTTTGCCCATAACTTGTTATAAAATTGGTCTTATTCAAAGATAGGCACAGCAATGGAAAGGGAATGATTCCTAGATCACAATCCTGAAATTTCAGCCATCTAGGTGGTCTAGATCGAGAAATATTGGAGTTCAAAAATTGCCCTTTGGGAGCCGACTTTTAAGCCCCTAGGACGCATATTAAGCGAGATATTCGCATTTTAAGTTTGAACTTGGATTTTTGCCCATAACTTGTTGTAAAATTGGTCTTATTCAAAGTTAGGCACAGCAATGGAAAGGGAATGATTCCTAGATCACAATCCTGAAAATTCAGCCATCTAGGTGGTCTAGATCGAGAAATATTGGAGTTCAAAAATTGCCCTTTGGGAGCCGACTTTTAAGCCCCTAGGACGCATATTAAGCGAGATATTCGCATTTTAAGTTTGAACTTTAATTTTTGCCCATAACTTGTTGTAAAATTGGTCTTATTCAAAGATAAGCACAGCAATGGAAAGGGAATGATGCCTAGATCACAATCCTGAAATTTCAGCCATCTAGGTGGTCTAGATCGAGAAATATTGGAGTTCAAAAATTGCCCTTTGGGAGCCGACTTTTAAGCCCCTAAGACGCATATTAAGCGAGATATTCGCATTTTAAGTTTGAACTTTAATGTTTGCCCATAACTTGTTGTAAAATTGGTCTTATTCAAAGATAAGCACAGCAATGGAAAGGGAATGATGCCTAGATCACAATCCTGAAATTTCAGCCATCTAGGTGGTCTAGATCGAGAAATATTGGAGTTCAAAAATTGCCCTTTGAGAGCCGACTTTTAAGCCCCTAGGACGCATATTAAGCGAGATATTCGCATTTTAAGTTTGAACTTGGATTTTTGCCCATAACTTGTTGTAAAATTGGTCTTATTCAAAGATAGGCACAGCAATGGAAAGCGAATGATTCCTAGATCACAATCCTGAAATTTCAGCCATCTAGGTGGTCTAGATCGAGAAATATTGGAGTTCAAAAATTGCCCTTTGGGAGCCGACTTTTAAGCCCCTAGGACGCATATTAAGCGAGATATTCGCATTTTAAGTTTGAACTTTAATTTTTGCCCATAACTTGTTGTAAAATTGGTCTTATTCAAAGATAAGCACAGCAATGGAAAGGGAATGATGCCTAGATCACAATCCTGAAATTTCAGCCATCTAGGTGGTCTAGATCGAGAAATATTGGAGTTCAAAAATTGCCCTTTGGGAGCCGACTTTTAAGCCCCTAGGACGCATATTAAGCGAGATATTCGCATTTTAAGTTTGAACTTTAATGTTTGCCCATAACTTGTTGTAAAATTGGTCTTATTCAAAGATAAGCACAGCAATGGAAAGGGAATGATGCCTAGATCACAATCCTGAAATTTCAGCCATCTAGGTGGTCTAGATCGAGAAATATTGGAGTTCAAAAATTGCCCTTTGAAAGCCGACTTTTAAGCCCCTAGGACGCATATTAAGCGAGATATTCGCATTTTAAGTTTGAACTTGGATTTTTGCCCATAACTTGTTGTAAAATTGGTCTTATTCAAAGATAAGCACAGCAATGGAAAGGGAATGATGCCTAGATCACAATCCTGAAATTTCAGCCATCTAGGTGGTCTAGATCGAGAAATATTGGAGTTCAAAAATTGCCCTTTGGGAGCCGACTTTTAAGCCCCTAGGACGCATATTAAGCGAGATATTCGCATTTTAAGTTTGAACTTTAATTTTTGCCCATAACTTGTTGTAAAATTGGTCTTATTCAAAGATAGGCACAGCAATGGAAAGGGAATGATTCCTAGATCACAATCCTGAAATTTCAGCCATCTAGGTGGTCTAGATCGAGAAATATTGGAGTTCAAAAATTGCCCTTTGGGAGCCGACTTTTAAGCCCCTAGGACGCATATTAAGCGAGATGTTTGCATTTTAAGTTTGAACTTGGATTTTTGCCCATAACTTGTTGAAAAATTGGTCTTATTCAAAGTTAGGCACAGCAATGGAAAGGGAATGATTCCTAGATCACAATCCTGAAATTTCAGCCATCTAGGTGGTCTAGATCGAGAAATATTGGGGTTCAAAAATTGCCCTTTGGGAGCCGACTTTTAAGCCCCTAGGACGCATATTAAGCGAGATATTCGCATTTTAAGTTTGAACTTTAATTTTTGCCCATAACTTGTTGTAAAATTGGTCTTATTCAAAGATAAGCACAACAATGGAAAGGGAATGATGCCTAGATCACAATCCTGAAATTTCAGCCATCTAGGTGGTCTAGATCGAGAAATATTGGAGTTCAAAAATTGCCCTTTGGGAGCCGACTTTTAAGCCCCTAGGACGCATATTAAGCGAGATATTCGCATTTTAAGTTTGAACTTTAATATTTGCCCATAACTTGTTGTAAAATTGGTCTTATTCAAAGATAAGCACAGCAATGGAAAGGGAATGATGCCTAGATCACAATCCTGAAATTTCAGCCACCCATAACTTGTTGTAAAATTGGTCTTATTCAAAGATAAGCACAGCAATGGAAAGGGAATGATGCCTAGATCACAATCCTGAAATTTCAGCCATCTAGGTGGTCTAGATCGAGAAATATTGGAGTTCAAAAATTGCCCTTTGGGAGCCGACTTTTAAGCCCCTAAGACGCATATTAAGCGAGATATTCGCATTTTAAGTTTGAACTTTAATTTTTGCCCATAACTTGTTGTAAAATTGGTCTTATTCAAAGATAAGCACAGCAATGGAAAGGGAATGATGCTTAGATCACAATCCTGAAATTTCAGCCATCTAGGTGGTCTAGATCGAGAAATATTGGAGTTCAAAAATTGCCCTTTGGGAGCCGGCTTTTAAGCCCCTAGGACGCATATTAAGCGAGATATTCGCATTTTAAGTTTGAACTTTAATTTTTGCCCATAACTTGTTGTAAAATTGGTCTTATTCAAAGATAGGCACAGCATTGGAAAGCGAATGATTCCTAGATCACAATCCTGAAATTTCAGCCATCTAGGTGGTCTAGATCGAGAAATATTGGAGTTCAAAAATTGCCCTTTGGGAGCCGACTTTTAAGCCCCTAGGACGCATATTAAGCGAGATATTCGCATTTTAAGTTTGAACTTTAATATTTGCCCATAACTTGCTGTAAAATTGGTCTTATTCAAAGATGAGCACAGCAATGGAAAGGGAATGATGCCTAGATAACAATCCTGAAATTTCAGCCATCTAGGTGGTCTAGATCGAGAAATATTGGAGTTCAAAAATTGCCCTTTGGGAGCCGACTTTTAAGCCCCTAGGACGCATATTAAGCGAGATATTCGCATTTTAAGTTTGAACTTTAATTTTTGCCCATAA
This sequence comes from Eupeodes latifasciatus, assembly GCA_920104205.1. Classification (NCBI taxonomy): domain Eukaryota; kingdom Metazoa; phylum Arthropoda; class Insecta; order Diptera; family Syrphidae; genus Eupeodes; species Eupeodes latifasciatus. The sequence continues at coordinate 20,894,819 of OV049926.1, read as the reverse complement.
CTTGTTGCGAAATTGGTCTTATTCAAAGATAAGCACAGCAATGGAAAGGGAATGATGCCTAGATCACAATCCTGAAATTTCAGCCATCTAGGTGGTCTAGATCGAGAAATATTGGAGTTCAAAAATTGCCCTTCGGGAGCCGACTTTTAAGCCCCTAGGACGCATATTAAGCGAGATATTCGCATTTTAAGTTTGAACTTTAATTTTTGCCCATAACTTGTTGTAAGATTGGTCTTATTCAAAGATAAGCACAGCAATGGAAAGGGAATGATGCCTAGATCACAATCCTGAAATTTCAGCCATCTAGGTGGTCTAGATCGAGAAATATTGGAGTTCAAAAATTGCCCTTTGGGAGCCGACTTTTAAGCCCCTAGGACGCATATTAAGCGAGATATTCGCATTTTAAGTTTGAACTTTAATTTTTGCCCATAACTTGTTGTAAAATTGGTCTTATTCAAAGATAAGCACAGCAATGGAAAGGGAATGATGCCTAGATCACAATCCTGAAATTTCAGCCATCTAGGTGGTCTAGATCGAGAAATATTGTAGTTCAAAAATTGCCCTTTGGGAGCCGACTTTTAAGCCCCTAGGACGCATATTAAGCGAGATATTCGCATTTTAAGTTTGAACTTTAATTTTTGCCCATAACTTGTTGTAAAATTGGTCTTATTCAAAGATAGGCACAGCAATGGAAAGCGAATGATTCCTAGATCACAATCCTGAAATTTTAGCCATCTAAGTGGTCTAGATCGAGAAATATTGGAGTTCAAAAATTGCAAAGATAGGCACAGCATTGGAAAGCGAATGATTCCTAGATCACAATCCTGAAATTTCAGCCATCTAGGTGGTCTAGATCGAGAAATATTGGAGTTCAAAAATTGCCCTTTGGGAGCCGACTTTTAAGCCCCTAGGACGCATATTAAGCGAGATATTCGCATTTTAAGTTTGAACTTTAATATTTGCCCATAACTTGTTGTAAAATTGGTCTTATTCAAAGATGAGCACAGCAATGGAAAGGGAATGATTCCTAGATCACAATCCTGAAATTTCAGCCATCTAGGTGGTCTAGATCGAGAAATATTGGAGTTCAAAAATTGCCCTTTGGGAGCCGACTTTTAAGCCCCTAGGACGCATATTAAGCGAGATATTCGCATTTTAAGTTTGAACTTTAATTTTTGCCCATAACTTGTTGCAAAATTGGTCTTATTCAAAGATAAGCACAGCAATGGAAAGGGAATGATGCCTAGATCACAATCCTGAAATTTCAGCCATCTAGGTGGTCTAGATCGAGAAATATTGGAGTTCAAAAATTGCCCTTCGGGAGCCGACTTTTAAGCCCCTAGGACGCATATTAAGCGAGATATTCGCATTTTAAGTTTGAACTTTAATTTTTGCCCATAACTTGTTGTAAAATTGGTCTTATTCAAAGATAAGCACAGCAATGGAAAGGGAATGATGCCTAGATCACAATCCTGAAATTTCAGCCATCTAGGTGGTCTAGATCGAGAAATATTGGAGTTCAAAAATTGCCCTTTGGGAGCCGACTTTTAAGCCCCTATGACGCATATTAAGCGAGATATTCGCATTTTAGGTTTGAACTTTAATTTTTGCCCATAACTTGTAAAATTGGTCTTATTCAAAGATAAGCACAGCAATGGAAAGGGAATGATGCCTAGATCACAATCCTGAAATTTCAGCCATCTAGGTGGTCTAGATCGAGAAATATTGTAGTTCAAAAATTGCCCTTTGGGAGCCCACTTTTAAGCCCCTAGGACGCATATTAAGCGAGATATTCGCATTTTAAGTTTGAACTTTAATTTTTGCCCATAACTTGTTGTAAAATTGGTCTTATTCAAAGATAGGCACAGCAATGGAAAGGGAATGATTCCTAGATCACAATCCTGAAATTTCAGCCCTCTAGGTGGTCTAGATCGAGAAATATTGGAGTTCAAAAACTGCCCTTTATGAGCCGACTTTTAAGCCCCTAGGACGCATATTAAGCGAGATATTCGCATTTTAAGTTTGAACTTTAATTTTTGCCCATAACTTGTTGTAAAATTGGTCTTATTCAAAGATAAGCACAGCAATGGAAAGGAAATGATGCCTAGATCACAATCCTGAAATTTCAGCCATCTAGGTGGTCTAGATCGAGAAATATTGTAGTTCAAAAATTGCCCTTTGGGAGCCGACTTTTAAGCCCCTAGGACGCATATTAAGCGATATATTCGCATTTTAAGTTTGAACTTGGATTTTTGCCCATAACTTGTTGTAAAATTGGTCTTATTCAAAGATAGGCACAGCAATGGAAAGCGAATGATTCCTAGATCACAATCCTGAAATTTCAGCCATCTAGGTGGTCTAGATCGAGAAATATTGGAGTTCAAAAATTGCCCTTTGGGAGCCCACTTTTAAGCCCCTAGGACGCATATTAAGCGAGATATTCGCATTTTAAGTTTGAACTTTAATTTTTGCCCATAACTTGTTGTAAAATTGGTCTTATTCAAAGATAGGCACAGCATTGGAAAGCGAATGATTCCTAGATCACAATCCTGAAATTTCAGCCATCTAAGTGGTTTAGATCGCGAAATATTGGAGTTCAAAAATTGCCCTTTGGGAGCCGACTTTTAAGCCCCTAGGACGCATATTAAGCGAGATATTCGCATTTTAAGTTTGAACTTGGATTTTTGCCCATAACTTGTTGTAGAATTGGTCTTATTCAAAGATAAGCACAGCAATGGAAAGGGAATGATGCCTAGATCACAATCCTGAAATTTCAGCCATCTAGGTGGTCTAGATCGAGAAATATTGGAGTTCAAAAATTGCCCTTTGGGAGCCGACTTTTAAGCCCCTAGGACGTATATTAAGCGAGATATGGTCTTATTCAAAGATAAGCACAGCAGTGGAAAGGGAATGATGCCTAGATCACAATCCTGAAATTTCAGCCATCTAGGTGGTCTAGATCGAGAAATATTGGAGTTCAAAAATTGCCCTTTGGGAGCCGACTTTTAAGCCCCTAGGACGCATATTAAGCGAGATATTCGCATTTTAAGTTTGAACTTTAATTTTTGCCCATAACTTGTTGTAAAATTGGTCTTATTCAAAGATAAGCACAGCAATGGAAAGGGAATGATGCCTAGATCACAATCCTGAAATTTCAGCCATCTAGGTGGTCTAGATCGAGAAATATTGGAGTTCAAAAATTGCCCTTCGGGAGCCGACTTTTAAGCCCCTAGGACGCATATTAAGCGAGATATTCGCATTTTAAGTTTGAACTTTAATTTTTGCCCATAACTTGTTGTAAAATTGGTCTTATTCAAAGATAAGCACAGCAATGGAAAGGGAATGATGCTTAGATCACAATCCTGAAATTTCAGCCATCTAGGTGGTCTAGATCGAGAAATATTGGAGTTCAAAAATTGCCCTTCGGGAGCCGACTTTAAAGCCCCTAGGACGCATATTAAGCGAGATATTCGCATTTTAAGTTTGAACTTTAATTTTTGCCCATAACTTGTTGTAAAATTGGTCTTATTCAAAGATAAGCACAGCAATGGAAAGGGAATGATGCTTAGATCACAATCCTGAAATTTCAGCCATCTAGGTGGTCTAGATCGAGAAATATTGGAGTTCAAAAATTGCCCTTTGGGAGCCGACTTTTAAGCCCCTATGACGCATATTAAGCGAGATATTCGCATTTTAGGTTTGAACTTTAATTTTTGCCCATAACTTGTTGTAAAATTGGTCTTATTCAAAGATAAGCACAGCAATGGAAAGGGAATGATGCCTAGATCACAATCCTGAAATTTCAGCCATCTAGGTGGTCTAAATCGAGAAATATTGGAGTTCAAAAATTGCCCTTTGGGAGCCGACTTTTAAGCCCCTAGGACGTATATTAAGCGAGATATGGTCTTATTCAAAGATAAGCACAGCAGTGGAAAGGGAATGATGCCTAGATCACAATCCTGAAATTTCAGCCATCTAGGTGGTCTAGATCGAGAAATATTGGAGTTCAAAAATTGCCCTTCGGGAGCCGACTTTTAAGCCCCTAGGACGCATATTAAGCGAGATATTCGCATTTTAAGTTTGAACTTTAATTTTTGCCCATAACTTGTTGTAAAATTGGTCTTATTCAAAGATAAGCACAGCAATGGAAAGGGAATGATGCTTAGATCACAATCCTGAAATTTCAGCCATCTAGGTGGTCTAGATCGAGAAATATTGGAGTTCAAAAATTGCCCTTTGGGAGCCGACTTTTAAGCCCCTATGACGCATATTAAGCGAGATATTCGCATTTTAGGTTTGAACTTTAATTTTTGCCCATAACTTGTTGTAAAATTGGTCTTATTCAAAGATAAGCACAGCAATGGAAAGGGAATGATGCCTAGATCACAATCCTGAAATTTCAGCCATCTAGGTGGTCTAGATCGAGAAATATTGGAGTTCAAAAATTGCCCTTTGGGAGCCGACTTTTAAGCCCCTAGGACGCATATTAAGCGAGATATTCGCATTTTAAGTTTGAACTTGGATTTTTGCCCATAACTTGTTGAAAAATTGGTCTTATTCAAAGATAGGCACAGCAATGGAAAGGGAATGATTCCTAGATAACAATCCTGAAATTTCAGCCATCTAGGTGGTCTAGATCGAGAAATATTGGAGTTCAAAAATTGCCCTTTGGGAGCCGACTTTTAAGCCCCTAGGACGCATATTAAGCGAGATATTCGCATTTTAAGTTTGAACTTTAATTTTTGCCCATAACTTGTTGTAAAATTGGTCTTATTCAAAGATAAGCACAGCAATGGAAAGGGAATGATGCCTAGATCACAATCCTGAAATTTCAGCCATCTAGGTGGTCTAGATCGAGAAATATTGGAGTTCAAAAATTGCCCTTTGGGAGCCGACTTTTAAGCCCCTAGGACGTATATTAAGCGAGATATGGTCTTATTCAAAGATAAGCACAGCAGTGGAAAGGGAATGATGCCTAGATCACAATCCTGAAATTTCAGCCATCTAGGTGGTCTAGATCGAGAAATATTGGAGTTCAAAAATTGCCCTTTGGGAGCCGACTTTTAAGCCCCTAGGACGCATATTAAGCGAGATATTCGCATTTTAAGTTTGAACTTTAATTTTTGCCCATAACTTGTTGTAAAATTGGTCTTATTCAAAGATAAGCACAGCAATGGAAAGGGAATGATGCCTAGATCACAATCCTGAAATTTCAGCCATCTAGGTGGTCTAGATCGAGAAATATTGTAGTTCAAAAATTGCCCTTTGGGAGCCGACTTTTAAGCCCCTAGGACGCATATTAAGCGATATATTCGCATTTTAAATTTGAACTTGGATTTTTGCCCATAACTTGTTGTAAAATTGGTCTTATTCAAAGATAGGCACAGCATTGGAAAGCGAATGATTCCTAGATCACAATCCTGAAATTTCAGCCATCTAAGTGGTTTAGATCGCGAAATATTGGAGTTCAAAAATTGCCCTTTGGGAGCCGACTTTTAAGCCCCTAGGACGCATATTAAGCGAGATATTCGCATTTTAAGTTTGAACTTGGATTTTTGCCCATAACTTGTTGTAGAATTGGTCTTATTCAAAGATAAGCACAGCAATGGAAAGGGAATGATGCCTAGATCACAATCCTGAAATTTCAGCCATCTAGGTGGTCTAGATCGAGAAATATTGGAGTTCAAAAATTGCCATTTGGGAGCCGACTTTTAAGCCCCTAGGACGCATATTAAGCGAGATATTCGCATTTTAAGTTTGAACTTGGATTTTTGCCCATAACTTGTTGAAAAATTGGTCTCATTCAAAGATAGGCACAGCAATGGAAAGGGAATGATTCCTAGATAACAATCCTGAAATTTCAGCCATCTAGGTGGTCTAGATCGAGAAATATTGGAGTTCAAAAATTGCCCTTTGGGAGCCGACTTTTAAGCCCCTAGGACGCATATTAAGCGAGATATTCGCATTTTAAGTTTGAACTTTAATATTTGCCCATAACTTGTTGTAAAATTGGTCTTATTCAAAGATAAGCACAGCAATGGAAAGGAAATGATGCCTAGATCACAATCCTGAAATTTCAGCCATCTAGGTGGTCTAGATCGAGAAATATTGGAGTTCAAAAGTTGCCCTTTGGGAGCCGACTTTTAAGCCCCTAGGACGTATATTAAGCGAGATATGGTCTTATTCAAAGATAAGCACAGCAGTGGAAAGGGAATGATGCCTAGATCACAATCCTGAAATTTCAGCCATCTAGGTGGTCTAGATCGAGAAATATTGGAGTTCAAAAATTGCCCTTTGGGAGCCCACTTTTAAGCCCCTAGGACGCATATTAAGCGAGATATTCGCATTTTAAGTTTGAACTTTAATTTTTGCCCATAACTTGTTGTAAAATTGGTCTTATTCAAAGATAAGCACAGCAATGGAAAGGGAATGATGCCTAGATCACAATCCTGAAATTTCAGCCATCTAGGTGGTCTAGATCGAGAAATATTGGAGTTCAAAAATTGCCCTTTGGGAGCCGACTTTTAAGCCCCTAGGACGCATATTAAGCGAGATATTCGCATTTTAAGTTTGAACTTTAATTTTTGCCCATAACTTGTTGTAAAATTGGTCTTATTCGAAGATAAGCACAGCAATGGAAAGGGAATGATGCCTAGATCACAATCCTGAAATTTCAGCCATCTAGGTGGTCTAGATCGAGAAATATTGGAGTTCAAAAATTGCCCTTTGGGAGCCGACTTTTAAGCCCCTATGACGCATATTAAGCGAGATATTCGCATTTTAGGTTTGAACTTTAATTTTTGCCCATAACTTGTTGTAAAATTGGTCTTATTCAAAGATAAGCACAGCAATGGAAAGCGAATGATTCCTAGATCACAATCCTGAAATTTCAGCCATCTAGGTGGTCTAGATCGAGAAATATTGGAGTTCAAAAATTGCCCTTTGGGAGCCGGCTTTTAAGCCCCTAGGACGCATATTAAGCGAGATATGGTCTTATTCAAAGATAAGCACAGCAGTGGAAAGGGAATGATGCCTAGATCACAATCCTGAAATTTCAGCCATCTAGGTGGTCTAGATCGAGAAATATTGGAGTTCAAAAATTGCCCTTTGGGAGCCGACTTTTAAGCCCCTAGGACGCATATTAAGCGAGATATTCGCATTTTAAGTTTGAACTTTAATTTTTGCCCATAACTTGTTGTAAAATTGGTCTTATTCAAAGATAAGCACAGCAATGGAAAGCGAATGATTCCTAGATCACAATCCTGAAATTTCAGCCATCTAGGTGGTCTAGATCGAGAAATATTGGAGTTCAAAAATTGCCCTTTGGGAGCCGGCTTTTAAGCCCCTAGGACGCATATTAAGCGAGATATGGTCTTATTCAAAGATAAGCACAGCAGTGGAAAGGGAATGATGCCTAGATCACAATCCTGAAATTTCAGCCATCTAGGTGGTCTAGATCGAGAAATATTGGAGTTCAAAAATTGCCCTTTGGGAGCCGACTTTTAAGCCCCTAGGACGCATATTAAGCGAGATATTCGCATTTTAAGTTTGAACTTTAATTTTTGCCCATAACTTGTTGTAAAATTGGTCTTATTCAAAGATAAGCACAGCAATGGAAAGGGAATGATGCCTAGATCACAATCCTGAAATTTCAGCCATCTAGGTGGTCTAGATCGAGAAATATTGGAGTTCAAAAATTGCCCTTTGGGAGCCGACTTTTAAGCCCCTAGGACGCATATTAAGCGAGATATTCGCATTTTAAGTTTGAACTTTAATTTTTGCCCATAACTTGTTGTAAAATTGGTCTTATTCAAAGATAAGCACAGCAATGGAAAGGGAATGATGCCTAGATCACAATCCTGAAATTTCAGCCATCTAGGTGGTCTAGATCGAGAAATATTGGAGTTCAAAAATTGCCCTTCGGGAGCCGACTTTTAAGCCCCTAGGACGCATATTAAGCGAGATATTCGCATTTTAAGTTTGAACTTTAATTTTTGCCCATAACTTGTTGTAAAATTGGTCTTATTCAAAGATAAGCACAGCAATGGAAAGGGAATGATGCCTAGATCACAATCCTGAAATTTCAGCCATCTAGGTGGCCTAGATCGAGAAATATTGGAGTTCAAAAATTGCCCTTTGGGAGCCGACTTTTAAGCCCCTAGGACGCATATTAAGCGAGATATTCGCATTTTAAGTTTGAACTTTAATTTTTGCCCATAACTTGTTGTAAAATTGGTCTTATTCAAAGATAAGCACAGCAATGGAAAGCGAATGATTCCTAGATCACAATCCTGAAATTTCAGCCATCTAGGTGGTCTAGATCGAGAAATATTGGAGTTCAAAAATTGCCCTTTGGGAGCCGGCTTTTAAGCCCCTAGGACGCATATTAAGCGAGATATGGTCTTATTCAAAGATAAGCACAGCAGTGGAAAGGGAATGATGCCTAGATCACAATCCTGAAATTTCAGCCATCTAGGTGGTCTAGATCGAGAAATATTGGAGTTCAAAAATTGCCCTTTGGGAGCCGACTTTTAAGCCCCTAGGACGCATATTAAGCGAGATATTCGCATTTTAAGTTTGAACTTTAATTTTTGCCCATAACTTGTTGTAAAATTGGTCTTATTCAAAGATAAGCATAGATCGAGAAATATTGGAGTTCAAAAATTGCCCTTTGGGAGCCGACTTTTAAGCCCCTATGACGCATATTAAGCGAGATATTCGCATTTTAGGTTTGAACTTTAATTTTTGCCCATAACTTGTTGTAAAATTGGTCTTATTCAAAGATAAGCACAGCAATGGAAAGCGAATGATTCCTAGATCACAATCCTGAAATTTCAGCCATCTAGGTGGTCTAGATCGAGAAATATTGGAGTTCAAAAATTGCCCTTTGGGAGCCGGCTTTTAAGCCCCTAGGACGCATATTAAGCGAGATATGGTCTTATTCAAAGATAAGCACAGCAGTGGAAAGGGAATGATGCCTAGATCACAATCCTGAAATTTCAGCCATCTAGGTGGTCTAGATCGAGAAATATTGGAGTTCAAAAATTGCCCTTTGGGAGCCGACTTTTAAGCCCCTAGGACGCATATTAAGCGAGATATTCGCATTTTAAGTTTGAACTTTAATTTTTGCCCATAACTTGTTGTAAAATTGGTCTTATTCAAAGATAAGCACAGCAATGGAAAGCGAATGATTCCTAGATCACAATCCTGAAATTTCAGCCATCTAGGTGGTCTAGATCGAGAAATATTGGAGTTCAAAAATTGCCCTTTGGGAGCCGGCTTTTAAGCCCCTAGGACGCATATTAAGCGAAATATGGTCTTATTCAAAGATAAGCACAGCAGTGGAAAGGGAATGATGCCTAGATCACAATCCTGAAATTTCAGCCATCTAGGTGGTCTAGATCGAGAAATATTGGAGTTCAAAAATTGCCCTTTGGGAGCCGACTTTTAAGCCCCTAGGACGCATATTAAGCGAGATATTCGCATTTTAAGTTTGAACTTTAATTTTTGCCCATAACTTGTTGTAAAATTGGTCTTATTCAAAGATAAGCACAGCAATGGAAAGGGAATGATGCCTAGATCACAATCCTGAAATTTCAGCCATCTAGGTGGTCTAGATCGAGAAATATTGGAGTTCAAAAATTGCCCTTCGGGAGCCGACTTTTAAGCCCCTAGGACGCATATTAAGCGAGATATTCGCATTTTAAGTTTGAACTTTAATTTTTGCCCATAACTTGTTGTAAAATTGGTCTTATTCAAAGATAAGCACAGCAATGGAAAGGGAATGATGCCTAGATCACAATCCTGAAATTTCAGCCATCTAGGTGGCCTAGATCGAGAAATATTGGAGTTCAAAAATTGCCCTTTGGGAGCCGACTTTTAAGCCCCTAGGACGCATATTAAGCGAGATATTCGCATTTTAAGTTTGAACTTTAATTTTTGCCCATAACTTGTTGTAAAATTGGTCTTATTCAAAGATAAGCACAGCAATGGAAAGGGAATGATGCCTAGATCACAATCCTGAAATTTCAGCCATCTAGGTGGTCTAGATCGAGAAATATTGGAGTTCAAAAATTGCCCTTCGGGAGCCGACTTTTAAGCCACTAGGACGCATATTAAGCGAGATATTCGCATTTTAAGTTTGAACTTTAATTTTTGCCCATAACTTGTTGTAAAATTGGTCTTATTCAAAGATAAGCACAGCAATGGAAAGGGAATGATGCCTAGATCACAATCCTGAAATTTCAGCCATCTAGGTGGTCTAGATCGAGAAATATTGGAGTTCAAAAATTGCCCTTTGGGAGCCGACTTTTAAGCCCCTAGGACGCATATTAAGCGAGATATTCGCATTTTAAGTTTGAACTTTAATTTTTGCCCATAACTTGTTGTAAAATTGGTCTTATTCAAAGATAAGCACAGCAATGGAAAGGGAATGATGCCTAGATCACAATCCTGAAATTTCAGCCATCTAGGTGGTCTAGATCGAGAAATATTGGAGTTCAAAAATTGCCCTTCGGGAGCCGACTTTTAAGCCACTAGGACGCATATTAAGCGAGATATTCGCATTTTAAGTTTGAACTTTAATTTTTGCCCATAACTTGTTGTAAAATTGGTCTTATTCAAAGATAAGCACAGCAATGGAAAGGGAATGATGCCTAGATCACAATCCTGAAATTTCAGCCATCTAGGTGGCCTAGATCGAGAAATATTGGAGTTCAAAAATTGCCCTTTGGGAGCCGGCTTTTAAGCCCCTAGGACGCATATTAAGCGAGATATGGTCTTATTCAAAGATAAGCACAGCAGTGGAAAGGGAATGATGCCTAGATCACAATCCTGAAATTTCAGCCATCTAGGTGGTCTAGATCGAGAAATATTGGAGTTCAAAAATTGCCCTTTGGGAGCCGACTTTTAAGCCCCTAGGACGCATATTAAGCGAGATATTCGCATTTTAAGTTTGAACTTTAATTTTTGCCCATAACTTGTTGTAAAATTGGTCTTATTCAAAGATAAGCACAGCAATGGAAAGGAAATGATGCCTAGATCACAATCCTGAAATTTCAGCCATCTAGGTGGTCTAGATCGAGAAATATTGTAGTTCAAAAATTGCCCTTTGGGAGCCGACTTTTAAGCCCCTAGGACGCATATTAAGCGATATATTCGCATTTTAAGTTTGAACTTGGATTTTTGCCCATAACTTGTTGTAAAATTGGTCTTATTTAAAGATAGGCACAGCAATGGAAAGCGAATGATTCCTAGATCACAATCCTGAAATTTCAGCCATCTAGGTGGTCTAGATCGAGAAATATTGGAGTTCAAAAATTGCCCTTTGGGAGCCGGCTTTTAAGCCCCTAGGACGCATATTAAGCGAGATATTCGCATTTTAAGTTTGAACTTTAATTTTTGCCCATAACTTGTTGTAAAATTGGTCTTATTCAAAGATAGGCACGGCAATGGAAAGCGAATGATTCCTAGATCACAATCCTTAAATTTCAGCCATCTAAGTGGTCTAGATCGAGAAATATTGGAGTTCAAAAATTGCCCTTTGGGAGCCGACTTTTAAGCCCCTAGGACGCATATTAAGCGAGATGTTTGCATTTTAAGTTTGAACTTGGATTTTTGCCCATAACTTGTTGGAAAATTGGTCTTATTCAAAGATAAGCACAGCAATGGAAAGGGAATGATGCCTAGATCACAATCCTGAAATTTCAGCCATCTAGGTGGCCTAGTCTTCTTTTTTTTCAGAATCGGGCAAACAATACTGAGTTTCCATTTATCGGGGATGCTTTCTTCCGATCATATCTTACAAATAAGTTGGTACATACTCCCGACCAAACTATCTCCAGCTGCTTTGAAGAGCTCGGCATTCAAGCCATCTGCTCCAACGGCTTTATTAGACTTCAGCTTAGATATGGCAATCTTTACTTTGTCTAAGTCGGGAGAACTGGATTGTTGGTTTCCTCATCTATGTTGAATGGATCATCTTACCTGACAACGAAATTCGGTTCGTCGTCGCTGCGGCGGCGCGCTGTTATACAGTCATGCAGAAGTGGTTCTTCCAAATCCAAAGCATTAACTGCGGGTCCACTATGATGTTTCCCTTTTCGTCTTTGCAGCCTTTGTAGTTAAATTTATTTTTCCAAATTGAACTTCTTCTCTCAAGGTCTTGTTTCAAAAGTTGTAACATTTTGTCCCCCACGTAGTTTTAATGGTTCTTGTAAAAAAATGTATGTTACTACACCATCGCAGTAGGATGATGATAATCCCAATAGGTCACTTTGTCACAACTATACGAGATGATACAAGATGTAAGACTGACACACTGTTCCACTTTCATATTTTTGGTATGTTTATTATCATAAGCTACACTTTAAATGCAGACATATTTGAAATACTCTTTGACACATAGTGAGACCGAAACTCGTAAATGCGTCACATACGGTCAAACTATTTTAATGTCACACATTAAGCATACCTACGTTACCTTTTTTAATTTTTTATTTTACAAAAGAAGTCTTAAAAAATTAAGTACTGAAGGAAATTGTGTTGCAAAGTAAAACCGCACTTCATCACAGAGCTCACGAAAAGTAGATACCTTCCTTATATACTACTTAGGTCCTATGGATGCATGTAAAGGACTTTTTTTTTGTTGAAAAGGTATAGCAGCAACTCCGCAAACACTTTAACATAACTCAAATGACTTACGCTGGGGAATATAATATTTTAATTTTAACGCTAGCTTTTCGTCTCAAACAAATTCTATAAGTTAAGTTATTAACTTACTCTAGCATAGTCTTTTTCCAGTACATATAATTTATGTTACCTCCATGACAAGGTAGCGACGGTGGCAGCAATGCAATGTGACGCAGCGTCATGGGAAGAATAATGCTTCACGTTGTCTCCTAATTTGGAAAATGTTCACGACAAAAGCTTAAGCTCTGTCGTTGAAGAAAAATGAAGAAAAACTACTAAACGAAGAAGAACAAAAAAGTTTGAGCTGCTTCATTCTGAATTGAGCAACTTGAAATGTGGTGGCATTTACCTACCTTTATGATGCATTTACCCCTGCACACTCTTCTCTTCGTGCACTAAGTTTTGACTTCAATGGAAGAATTTCACATCCGCAAAATGATGGGTGGGCTACACATACATTTTCCATAAGTCAGCGACTGCTGCGGTGCGGCGGAGGTGAAAGGCACCACAGGGGCTTCTCCAAAAAAAAGTTGCCCATTCCCAGGAACTAATTATTATTACTTCAGCTAAGTGGGAGCACGACTTAAAAGACGTAAGGAAAGACCTGTGGAGCTATTCCCTAATAAAACCAACATAGAGCTTCAACCTAGCGATGGCATTTGTATCCATTTTCATCGTTGAGAAGATTATGTTGCTACTTGGAACTAATTTCAAGCTCAAAAAACACAAACAAAATTGAGCAGGAGGTTGGAAAAAGTTCATCTTTACTCCTCGTTGAAATGAATGCCAAAGTTTGAAGGGTGCATAAGTTCTATATATGCATGCAGAATGCAGCAAGCAGCAGCAAGCTAAAAATGCTTAACTCAAATGAATGAAAGATCTATTCCTGGCACTTCTTTGGAGTAAGTATACGCCCCCATGACCCACCGAATACGATGACGACCTCGACGACGAACGCCAAGAGATGGGTAATGTGTCTCCTGAAGCATGCGAGGACGATGAGAGTGAAGTGTGAGGGTCATAAAGTTTTCTTTAGCGAAAAACCTCATTTTTTTACGACAGATTAATGTGCAAAGGTACGCGATATTGAAAATTATACATGTAAGTGTGTTTGCATAACGACGACGTTAAGTGATGCCCTGTATATAGTGTTGAGGCAAAAACCTTGCTTCTGGATTTTTAAAAAATTCTCCGTGAAACTTTTTTTCTGCATACTCATATGTGCCGTGGTGTATATGCACCTGAACTTTTCTACAAAATGAGAGGAAGAAGATTCTTCTAAAGCATGGCGGCTGCTGACGTTATTGGTTAGGTGGTGGTATCTAATACCATCAACAACTAGACTTGCAGCTACTATGATGAGGATGACGCGACTTGCTGCCTGCCAGAGCATATACATAAATGGCATAGAAGACGAAGAAGAACCACAGCTGAACCTTCAAATGTTTTTATAAGTGTTCTTATTAAGTGGCAATCTAATGTTGAAGGTGAACGGTAGGTATGTGCTTCTTGCTTAATTTAATTTTAATAACCTTGCTCTAATTTTTGCATTAAAATGAATGTACGTTGCTGCGCCAGTTAGAAATGAAAATAAATTAGTTTTAAGTTTTAAGTTTTCTTTTAATTTTTTATTTGCCAATTCAAAGTTGAAGCCTAACAAACAAGGTTTGAACATTTTTGCTCTTAAGAGTGAAGAATATTGGAGCTTTAATGATTTCATGTGTGGAATGTGAAAATTTTAATAATCTTAGCCTTAATCTTACTAAGTGGAAGAAAACAATTTTAAATTTTCAGAATGTTTAATTTTAAATAAAAGAAGAATTAATGAGTTTTAACTGTAGTACCCATGGCGTGATGGTTAGTGTGTACCAGTGTTATGCTAAAGGTATGACTTCCTGTGAGACCTAAAGTTTACTGCCCCTTGCTAGAGATTGACAAATCCTCCAAGAGTAATTCTTGTCATGCTTTCTGAAATAAGCCGTTCGGATTTGGCATAAGACTGTAGTCTCCTCCATCCCTGAAATGACTCGCACTCAGGTGTTGTTGATCACGAAGCCTTGGTTCTATACGGAATGTCACGAAACCCTTTTTATTTATAATGATTTTTAATTTGTTATATCTCCTTTATTCAAAACTTCAACAAAAAAGGTATAGTTTTAAAAAAAAAGTGTTGATATTTCTTGACGTTTCAAGGTCCCTAAAATCTATATCTGACGCTTTTTGATAGATGCGTGTGTTAGTATGTATGTACGTTAATACGTTTGGTGTATTTTACATTTGCCATATCTTAAGAACGAGTTAGGATATCGTATCGGCTTTCAATTAATTTTCATTTACAGATATATGTACAATGTACATATGTATATGTATGTAGATTATAAATAATTTAGGTGGCGTTACAGTCTATTGAGAACTAGGGTAGGGCGTAGTGACTTACAATTCTCAACCATTCCTGTGTGCGAGTAATGTTTTCAGGAACGGAGGGGACCTACAGTTTAAAGCCGAATCCGAACGACTAATTTGAGAAAGCACTTTTTTTCATGACAAGAATTACTCTTGGAGAATTTGTCAATTCCTCGCAATAGGCAGTACCCGTGAAAAAACTTTTGATAGTACAGGCAGGGATTAAACCCAACACCTCCGGCATGACAGTCCACCGCACTAACCATCATGCCACGTGTATTAGAATATGTAGATTATGCGGTGTTTAATCGCACAATCTTGCTAGGCTAGGGTGGAGTGAAAATTTTTTTCTTTGAAATTCTAAAAAATACCCCCCGCAAAAGTTGCATAAAGTTATAAAACCAATTTTAAGAATTTTTATTTTTTTTATTTTCACCACTAGGGGTTTCCTACAACTTTGAAATGTATGAACGAGTTTAAGAATGCCCTATTTTTATAAAACAGACCTTTGCTATTCTATTTTCTTTTTAGCAATTTATTAGGTACCTATATTTTAATTCATAATAGAATTTGATGGGTTTTGGTATAATGTTCTTCATAATCAATGTTTCTGAAATGTTTCTTTCGTTATTATTATTAATTTTATTTCTGCACTTCTGCAGTATAACAAAATTTAATTTGAAAAAGAATCCTAGTTTCCTTTCACCGTTGCTTGAAATAAAATTTAAAACCAAAACCTTAGTTGCCCGGCATTAGGTGTCATTTTAATAATTCAAAATAAACCTAAAACCTAACTGCTTTTCACTCGTGACTCGTGTATTACAAAAGAAAATTTGATTTACAAATACTTAAGTGTTCCTTTTAATTATTTTCTACAAACATTATTGTTTAAAAAAAAGTAAGTTGTTGAGATGTATGTACGTCGTACAATTGCCTTGAAAATCGAAAACAATATTTTACTGGAATTTGTTTCTAGAAATTAAAGTCAGAAATTAAAGTCAGAATGGATACTCGCTCACAGAGAAAAGTTTGTCAAATATTTGGAACAGGGAAAATGTTATCGATGCGTCTGTTGCCAACTAACGAAGATGTTTGTCGCCACATTTTCTTCCTCGAAGAAGAAGAAATCTTCTTGATGAATAGAATATCACTCACAGCTTCGAAAATCATGCAAATCTACGTTATGTCTTCAATTAAAACGGTCGGTAAGTTCAGTGTTGAGAAAAAAATTAAAAAAATAAACGAGAAAAGGACTGCACTTCTTAAAACACCAAAAAACAGAAGGTCAGGTGCATTTGAGTTGCAGTTAAGCGATTTTAAGAACGATGGTAAAAAACTCTTTGACATATCATATTGTAAGTGCATTGATTTGAAGTGCTGCTCCGGTTCAAAAGAAAAAAAGTTCCAGTAAAAGAGCGTTCCTTTCTTGAAGATCAAAGGACTCAAAGAAAAATGGCCATTGGCACAGTCGATGTTATTGAAACCAGTAAGCTTCAAAAATCCCTTGCAAGAAAGTTGACGAGTTATTCAGCTCTTCCAGCAAGCTGACGCAATTCATCACTGAAACAGACGATACCGGAATCTACTCTTCAGATGCCGATTCTGTTGTGATTTCAATGCCACTAGAAAAAAAAGCACGGTTAGGCAATGACGCTCTTTTCAACAGCAACCTAAAATGTCTCCCTAATGTTGCGAAGGTGGCAGACAGATTCAGAATGTCTGATAGAGCAACAGCAACAATGGTAACAGCAGTTTTAAGAGACTACGGTGTTATCCATGATATGGATCAATCAAATATTGCTGACAGAAGCAAAGTAAGGAGGGAAAGGTCAAAATCAAGGAAGCAATTGATTAACGCATCTATCCGTGAACCCTTAGGGATCTATTTTAATGGTCGCAAGGACTCAACAAAAACGCCTCGTGGTAATGTTATTGAAGATCATATCGTGTTGATTGCAGAACCAGAATCCAAGTACCTTGGTATTATTTCAAATGAAAATGGAAAAGCCGAAACTGTTACAAATGCCATAATCCAGTTTCTTGAACAATTTGGTATCTCAATGCACAATATAAAACTTATTGGGTGCGACGGAACCAATGTAAATACCGGGCTAAGAGGTGGAATTATTCGGCAAATTGAGATAAAAATTCAACGCCCTCTGCAATGGTCTTTTTGTATGCTCCACGCAAATGAACTACCTCTTAGACATCTATTTGAGAAGCTTTATGGAAAAACATCTGGACCAAAAGCTTACTCTGGTGGTATTGGAAAAGATCTAAAGAACTGCCAAAATGTATGTGTTGCTCAGTATCAGGCAGTTCAAATTAACTTACCTGATCTCCCATTGTCTTGCCTGAGCTCGAATCAAAAATATTTGTATGAAATATGTTAAGCTATCAGCAACGGTGTCCGTGAAGCATCAATTTTTGATAAAAATCCTGGAACGATGGTGCATTCAAGATGGCTTACGACAGCTAACCGCATTCTTCGAACTTATGTGTCAAAAGAATCTCCAGAAGAGCCATTGAAGCAGATAGTCGAATATATTGCTAAAGTTTATTCTGTTATGTGGTTTGAGATAAAATCTCAGCCTTCCTTCGTATATGGTGCCAAGCACTTTTTTAAGACAATTAAATTGGCAAGGTATTTGCCAGATGATTTAAAAAAAAGTAGTACATGCTGTCTCCGCTCGGAATGGATATTTCGGGCACTGTGAAAACATTTTAGTAGCTATGTTGTTTGATGATCGCTAAAATATTCGAGAGCTAGCTCTTCGCCGTGTACTTAAAGCAAGAGCAGCATCCAATTGCAATAATAATAAAGAAGTTGTCCGACAATTTCAGCTTCCAAACTTCCGTTTTGAAGCAGATGAATACTACGAGTTGATAGATTGGTGGCAAATTGAAAGAAACCGTTTGACTGAACCTCCTTTACTAGTGGGTTTTACTGAAGAAGACCTTTGGGACATTTTGCAACAAAATGAAACCAGTAAGTCAAATCTATTAAAACAGCTTCCATGCCACAGCCAAGCAGTTGAAAGAGCCGTTAAGTTGGTGACCGAGGCTTCCCAGACTGTTTGTGGGTTTAAAAACAGAGATGGACTTATTAAAAACACTTTGATGTCTCGAAAAGAATTGCCATATTTAGAAACAAAAAATTTTTTTTTCAATTTTTGTTCGATTAAAATTGCGATGCGTGATCCCTAGCGGTCATTTTGGAAACTAAAAACAAAAATTAAAGTTATTAAAATAACCCTATACAACTTTTGCAGGGTGTATTTTTTTCATATTCTTATTTTTTTTTTTTTTTCATATAAGATCACTCCACCCTACTAGACATGTCACACGCCCGCGTTCGTATGTTCATAAGTCCATACGTTCGGGATGCCATTTTTCGTAGTCCATATCTCAAAAACCAATAGAGATATTGACTTCAAAGAAGTTTTTGTATTACAGATGATAACATCGAAAGATACAACAAAAGCTTCACTTTCAAACACTTGCTCACGCCTCTCTTACAGGTGTTTTCTTTAATCTGCTGAGAGAAGAGCAGCCATGTTCCATCCAGATTCCAGCTATTGGTTCACTCTCTTAGGACTTTGAAGAGAATTATATACGAGATGTCTGTGGTGACAAACTTGCGGGAAAAGATAGGTTTGAAAACTTAAATGACAGATGGTCCTTTGCTTGCAATTGCTGACTTACTTACTCTTCTTAGATAATGATCAAATATTGATCGCGTGTAGAATTGTTGGAAGTGAATAGAGTGACTAAATTGTAATCATTGAATTGGCGCCCAATGGAAATCTCATCAGAGTCCGTTGAATTCAATCATGATGACGGTGCATAAACCTGAGTAGAATACCAGGCAGTTCAGCATGGGAATTTTTTTTATGGCTTTTTTAATGGTTTTTGTTTTGAATAGTTTTTAATGTGTTTTTAATTGGTGCGGTATTGTGTTTGATGTATTGTTTGGCGCACGCCTTGGCGCCGCATGCGTAAGTGATGATGATGAAGGGTTGGTTTGTGATGTTGAGGATGGTAAATGTTTTATTGGATTTGAATAGAAGTGAGGAAGAGGCGGCGGCGGCGGCGCGGGCTCTCTGGATATTTGGATATTTAGAGAATGTGCGGTGGATGGATGGTGATGATTGTGGTGGTTGCTACCGTGCGTCGGTCGGTCGGGATAGTTTAAAGAAGATGTGTGTGAAGTAGTTTTGGATATTTGGAGAATGTGCTGTGGATGGATGGTGATGATTGTGGTGGTTGCTACCGTCGGTCGGTCGGTCGGTCGGTCGCGAGGGAGAGAGTTAGTTTAAAGAAGATGTGTGTGAAGTAGTTTTGGATATTTGGAGAATGTGCGTTGGATGGATCGTGATGATTGTGGTGGGGTGTGGGTAATGTGTTTGGTGGTGGTTGCTGCCGTAGTCGTGGTTGTCGTCGTGTTCGTCGTCATGATCGTCATGGTCATCGTCGTCGTGGTCGTCGTCGTCGTCGTTTATATGGTATGGTTGTGCGGTACAGCATGTGCCGTGGTGGTGGTTGTCGTCGTGTTCGTCGTCGTCATGATCGTCATGGTCATCGTCGTCGTCGTCGTCATGGTCGTGGTCGTCTTTGTTGTATGTCAGTAGGTAAAGGGCCCCTTGAAGAAGGAAAACAAATAAAGAAAATATTTTTTTATTGATGTGTGAGATGGTATGTAGGGGTATGATGTATCGGAACGAGGAGGTGACGGTGCGGCAGTGTGGTGATATGGTGATCTGTTTGATGGTTAATTTGTTGGTTTGTTTAGGATTTTATGAGGAGCGATCGTTTGTATGAGGATGAGTGAGAGGGGTAGATTTTATTTGTGTAGGGATGTATGGATGGGTTGGTGACCATGATGATGATGATTTATTTATAAATATGAGAATGAGATGGAATTGTATTTTTGTTATAATGTGAAATGGAAATGGGTATTGAGAAAAATGTTGAAAACTTTAAAAGGCTGTAACTTTTGAAGGAAGCGTTTTTTCGCAAAAATAGCCTTATTTTTCATCACCGTATATACATATATTTATATATCTAACTATCTATCTATATATGTATGAATATATCTTTAAAAAGATAAAAGAACAAAATCTGAAATATTGTATTTAAGAAAAAAAAAATAAATAAAATAAAGCATAAAAAAAAAAACATCAATTTGAAATTTACTTATTATTATTTATTTTAGATATGTGTATCCATGAATTATGTTCAGGAGGGAAACCCAACCATTTTACAAATTATTTTATCTTTTTCCTTTGTAATACTTTTTCTATAAGAAATGTGTCTGGATATTTGGTTTTTTGTATCTCTAATTCATAGAATCCACCTTTAATAGGATGACCTTGATAGTCTTCTAGCAGATATGTTATAGGATTACTTCGTTGAATTTTTGTAATTTTAAAAATTTCAGTTGTCCAGTTTGGTGTGTATCCTTTTTCAAATACATGTTTGTATTTACTGATTTTGTTTGTTTAATTTTCTAGCATAAACTTTAGACAAAGAACAATTAAAATTTTATAACTCACTATTCCTAACCACTCGCTGCCCCTGGAATAATAAAAGCATTGCGTTGCGTACCTAGCCTAGCTCTCATTTCAAATGGGGATGAATCAACACGATTAGATTTGCTCCAATGTTTTTTTAAAAAAGAAAAAAAAATTGAATTCCGTAACGGACCAAATTGTTATTAAATTTTAAATTAATATCTGAAGACAAACGATTTTTAGGATGAAGCGATCCGATGTATTGGATTTGTTTGTTTGTTTAATTTTCTAGCATAAACTATAGACAAAGAACAATTAAAATTTTATAACTCACTATCCCTAACCACTCGCTGTCCAGGGGTAATAAAAGCATTGCGTTGCATACATTACCTAGCTCTCGTTTTAAAATGGATGGAATTAGATGTGTTATAATGAGAAAGTAGTAGTAGTAGAAATTTTAAAGATATTGTACATCATATGTTTACCGACTGGTCTCGTTTTAATGATATTGAGTGAAAGAAAACGGTTTTATGGGAATACAGTTAGGTTCCTACCATAATTTTTTTGTGACAATACTTGAAGAAAATTTTTCATATAAAGCCATCTAACTTTGTTGAATTTAAAGTATTAATATTCGTATTCTGGACGTACAAGGGCAGAAAATGGACTTCCTACAAAAATTAAACACTATCACGAAGGAGAAGCCTCTAGTATCCCTGAGGACACTCAGTGAAGAGATGATGACCATCATAAAGGCTACGAAGAGAACCACCAAATTTGGAGAAAAGGTTATGGTGGAATTGGAAAACTTTAAATGTTTTCTACCAAATAAATTCTCCGATTTGACGGAGGAAGATATGGCCCAGCTAAAAGGTTGCAGGATGAAAGTCATACAACCACCACCTGTGCTATATGGGGCATATACCATAACATTTTCTGCGCCATCCAAGCGGGGAAGGAATGAGGACGAAGACGACGAAGAAGTAGCCGAACAACATCCATACGGGGAAAAACGGATGAGGATTGAAAATTAAAAAAAAATGTTAAATCTGAAAAAAAAATAAAATAAAATATATAATATAAATATAATTTAAAAAAAAATTGTTTTCTAATTTCACTTATATAATTTTCTCAAATCTCCGTTGGTGCTTTTCTTTTCTTTTGCTTAGAAGGAGAAATCTTGATGAGGTTTGGGTTTTTTTTTTATGAATGATTAAAACGCTGCAGTATTTTACTTTTTAATATAGTTTATTCATTTTAAAATTTTTTTTTAGCACGGTTAGACTTCTCTTTGTTGATTTGAAAACCATAAACAGTTAGTAAAAAAAAAATCGTTTAAATAACAGACTCCCATAGAAATGAAACCTGATATGCGTGAAACTAGCCTTCGAAATTTACAAAAGATATTGTCTTGTTTATTAGTATTATTTTTGATTAAAAGGTATCCAAGAGTTGTGATCGGATGGAAAACCGAGCCATTTTACAAATATTTTATTCTTTTTCGTCTGAAGCACTTTTTCAATCAGATATGTATCGGGAAACTTTGTTTTTTGTAACTCTAGTTCATAGAATTGGCCCTTTATTGGATGCCCTTGATAGTCTTCTAACAGATATGTAAGAGGATTTGTGCGCTGTACTTTGATTATTTTAAAGATTTCAGTAGTCCAATTTGGAGTGTACCCTTTATCAAAAACATGTTTGTATTTACTAATTCTGACAAAGTCTCCTACCTTGAACTTAGGAGTAACATGAATTTTGATGTGATTATATATCTTAGAGAGTAATTGTTTTTCATTTGAGGCATTTACTTCAGATGGTTTCATTTTTATTGTACGATGTTTTGAATCATTATAAGTTTTAGTCAGCAACCCTATTATATCAACCCATTTATATGTTCCTTTGAAACTGAATTCTTTCCACATAAGAGTTTTCAATGTGCGATTAAATCGTTCGACAATCGATGCTTTCAGTGGAGTAAATGTTGAATAATGGTTGATTTGATGTTTTTGCATTAGAGTTTGAAATTTCTTATTGAAAAACTCTTTTCCATCATCTGTTTGTAAATTCTTAGGCCATCGACCTTTGTTGAATATATCTTGCATGGCAACAGTGACCATTGCCCCAGTTTTATGTTTAATAGGAGTCGTCCAAGCAAATTTAGAGAATGTGTCAATAACTGTGAGAAGATATCGGTAGTTTTCATTTTCTGACGAATACGGTCCCATTTCGACTAGATCAGCTTGCCATAAATCATCAAGCCCCTTGATAACGACTCTCCTTTTTTTAAAATTTCTTCTTGCTGGCTTATGTAGTTCTTCGACAATGTCCCTTTTACTCATCTTTTCACTGAATGATTAAAACAACAAAACATTTTACCTTTTTATTAGTTTATTTATTTAAATTCTTTCATTTGATTTAGTACATAACAAGATTTACTTATATGTATACATAGATACTATTTTAGTCTTTTATACAGAGACATCAATTTTTTTATTCTTAACATTCTATTTTCAAGCATGTGGCATGCGCATGTATCTGGTCCAGCTTTACACAGATTTGAAGACCATGGACAGTTAGTAAAATGACACCCGTGTTTTGAAGTTGTACTCGATATATTCATAAATCTTTTCAAGAAGATAACATTGTTTAAAAGCTCCTCATGATGTTCTTCCAATATATTATTATGATTTATTTTCAAAAACTCCAAAATTTCATCAAAAATGAATCGAGTATCTATGTTAGACATGATAATTGAGTTGACACAATGAGGCATTAAGTTAAAGACTGAAGTGAAGTTATGATTGACTTTAAGTTAAATAGTAGTTTTCCCTTGAATTATAATTTTTTCTTTTTTTTTTTAATTAATTGTGTCAAACAAGAGTTTCTCAAATTTTTCAACAACTTCATATTTAATGTATTCTCTAAGTTGCTCGTTTGCGTCATCAACATATTTTTTGTTAGCAGCGTCTTCCTGTTCTTGTGGATCTTGAATATTTTTTAGTCGTTTAAACGTTAGATTGTAATCACCGCTTTCTGTTTTTAAAAAACCCTCACCAGCTGGTCCAGGCAAACCTCGCTCTCCCTGTAAACCTGGTGGCCCGGCTCTCCTTGTTTCCCTCGTGGGCCTCTCGGTGGGGTCCTATATGAATAACGACCAAATTTATCAACACTCATTATTTTTTTATTCGATAATATCAGCTTCTTTAAGTTCTTCAATAATTGAAATTGATTGTTATGTCCAGCTTGATGTGAAGCAATAAGCAGTCTCAATCGATCTACAAGCTCATTGGGATTTCCCCAAAATATATAGTCTTTTTTCATTTTTGATAATTGCATTAATCCATTTCCTGAAGTTGTTTGTGGTGTTAATGGTGAAGGTAATGGCTTAATAGAAGTGTTTGTGTTGAATCCTAATAATTTACTTATTATATTTTTATACTTATAACCACGATTACCAAGTATTTGTCGCTGTGAATCATGATCTTTTCTATATGCATTAGTGTCATGTAAAATGGTCTTGTAGTTTTTTAAATCTTCATCAGTGTAAATTGTCTTATCGGGATTTTTCTTAAATATAAGCTCATATAGCCCATTTGTTCCTTCAAAGGTTTTATTTTTAATTTCTATATCCCTGCCGAGAATATTGAACTCAGCATTACCGATGTACCACTTTCCATCTTTTAAACGAATACCATACGTTTTATCAAGAGTGCTGGAATTATTAATAAATAAATCTATATATTTTTTAGGGGTATCGTGAAATTCTTCTTGTGACAATCGTTCCATAAAGTTGCGATGACTTGCGTAATAGTTTGAGGTTTTCTTTGTTCTTTTTGGAGTATCATTGTCATCGACAAAAATAGGTGAATCGTCAATAAAAGACTTTGGCGTAATGAATTCATCATGTGGTTGATGTTGTTCCAGATTGAGTTTTATTTTCTTTAAAGGGCTCTCGATAAGACTGTTTTGAAACTGCTCGGAATTTGATTTTTTAACCAATTCGTTTAGTGGTTTCGTGAGTGGTTTAAAAGTTTCTTCAATTTGAGTCTCGTAAGCTTCCCTATCGGTCTTGAATGATTTGTATTTCTTTCGTAGAGCATCGGTGGTTTTAATAAGCTCTTTTGTTAGTTTTACATCTATGTTCATCATATTGTAAAGTTAATTTCTTCTTACAAATGCAGTTGAAAAAATAAATCTCGAAGTTGATGAAAAAATCTTTCGATAGTTCTTAAACCAAATTTTTATTGCGCTTACTGGTCTTAACCGTATAGAATACTGGGTCTTAAACTGGATTGAACCGCTTTTAACTGCTATAATCTGTCGCTGAACTGTTCTGTACTGCTCTCATGGAACATTACTGTACATATGATGCAAAAATCAAAAATTGTATCTATTTTATAGCTTAAGGAAGCAGTCAAAACCCTTTCTATATCGACCTTCATTCAAGGGGCTGTCCTTATCAATGACCACAAAACCGTAATTTGTGTTCCAACATTCTGCACATACCTTTTGAAACATTTTAAATGTCATATCCGAATTGACATGATCATTATAAATATGTTTTAAATTCATATCATCCTGTTTGAAGACGATGAAAAAATTCGCATTGTCTCGAATTAAGTGTTTCGGTATTCTTGTATATGTTTGGCACAAATAAAAACTATCGATGTGATGATGTCGTCCCATACTAAAATACACTCGAATCGTATCTTGTTTTTCACTGGCAATATCGTCAAAGATGAATATAGAATTTGGTTTAGCCTCTTCGACTCGAATTACATCACAATTATTGGAAAATGTAAAAAAGCCCATGTTTTTTATTGGTTTCATGGCTTTTCGTAAAAACTCATACTTCGGTTGATGTAGAGATTTAGAATAAACATAGATATTTTCAAATTTCAAACCATTTGGATGTAGTAGTAAACTCATCATGACATTTGTTTTTCCACAGTTTGAGGGACCAGTAATTAACCCCCTTATACTATGAGGGAATAATTTACCATGCTTTTTTCTCTCAATCTTGTTATCCAGTTCCATATTTTGTACCGGTAACTGGTATTGTTGCTTAACGAATCGCATAGTGATGAAAACTAAATAAATTCCTATAAATGTCAAGTTTATATATATAAAAACCCTCATATCACATCTAACCATTCTAGCGCAAAGATATTAATATAAAATGTTTGATTATTCCAAAAATTCTATCAGTCAAAGAAATATTGTAGAAGGAAAAGGTTTATTAAATACCTTAATAAACAAACTACCTCTTGAACTACATCTACCTGGTTATCAATACTGTGGTCCTGGAACAAAACTTCAAAAACGCTTAGCTCGAGGCGATCCGGGAATTAATTTGCTTGATCAAGCGTGCAAAGAACACGATATATCGTATTTCAAATTTAAAAATACATCTGATCGACACATTGCCGATAGGATTTTAACTGAAAAGGCCTGGCAGCGATTTAAATCTAAGAACGCTAGTATAGCTGAACGGTCAAACGCACTATTGGTTACCAACCTCTTAAAAGCAAAAACAAAATTCGGTATGGGTTGTTCTCAGAGTAAAGATAAGAAGCCTAAAAAAAGAGCGAAAAATGAAAACGAAGAAAAGAAGTTCAAGATAGATAATAAAGCTAAACAACCCTCCTTTAGAAAAGTGATTCACACAATTGGGAATATTATCAAACGTAAAAAACCTCTCAATTTAGAAAAAGCAATTAAAATAGCAATATCATCTGCCAAGAAAACAGTTCGAAAAAACATTAAAAGAATTAAGACGCCAAGAGTTATTGCCATACCAAAAACTGGAGGAGCAATTCCTTTCCTTATTCCTCTGTTTGCTGGACTTTCAGCACTTGGAGCTTTAACGGGTGGAGCTGCAGGAGTAGCCAAAGCTGTCAGCGATATCAGCATTGCTAAAAAAGATCTAGAGGAGAAAAAACGTCATAACGAGAAAATGGAATCAATTGCAGTCGGACAAGGTTTACACCTTAAACCTTATAGAAAGGGGCTTGGACTTTATTTAAATCCAAAGTCAAAAAACTCCTAAGTTCGCTACCCAATCGTGCATTAAATGAAATAGATTTGAGAAATTTTGCAAAGAATTTAATTCCGAATTTTCGAGGAGTTTTCATGCGCGATAATTTACCAAAAACTAAACCGAAGAAAAATGAATCTGGGATTGTAAATCTTGATTCCTCAATTGGTCCTGGAACGCACTGGGTAGCGTATTATAAAGAAGGCAGTAAAATTGAATATTTTGATAGCTTTGGAAATTTACAGCCTCCTAATGAAATTATTAACTATTTGGGTGACAAAATTAACTATAATTATACTAAATATCAAGATTACGACTCTTTTAATTGTGGTCATTTATGTTTAAGATTTTTATATGATTGTTTATTTTCAAATAAATAAAGAGTTTTCTTTAAAAATGGTTTCATTGTATTTTTTATAAGCATGACGTTGACACTTACGCTAAGCGGAAGAACTTCCCATCTATTAGCTGAATATTTTCCACCTTTGAACCTGAATCAAGACTACGTTTGCGGATTGATTGATTTTCAAACGTACAACTCCATTCCGAATGTAGATGAAAGGAACAATTTGTTTCATATAGGAGAATATGAAATTGAAATCCCAACTGGGTCTTATGAAATTGATAACATTGCAAAATTTATTTCCGAAGAATTATTATCACGAAATTCTACAGCTATTGTTCAAATAGAGGCAAATAATAATACTATGGTATCTGAAATCCGGAGCAACGAAAAAATATATTTCAATAAGGATAGAACTATTGGAAAATTACTTGGTTTCAGTAAATGTGTTCTTGACCCCGGTGTGGTACATTTGTCGGATTTACCTGTTGATATAAATAAGGTGAATGTAATACGAGTTGAGTGTAATATCATTACTGGTTCTTATTTTAATAATACTCCTGTGCATACTTTACATGAATTTTCTCCAGAAACAGGAGCAGGGTATAAAATCATAGAAGTCCCGAAAAATGTCATCTATTTACCTGTGAACGTCAACCGAATAAGCAGTCTAACATTAAAACTCGTGGATCAAGACGGTGACTTGATAAATTTCAGAGGAGAAAGAATAACTGTACGACTGCATTTAACTCCAAAATCACAATAATGTTAATCTATAATAGTAATTATAAAATAGATACGAAAAGAAACCATCCATTTAGTTCTATTAGAACAGCACCACCGTCAAGACCAAAACTATCATCTGAAAATAAGACCTACCTTCTTACATTAGGATTTAAACTAAAGTAAAAACAATATGAACGAAATATTAAACATTACCCATGGACCTAACTATGATAATAGCATATCTAAGTTTGAGTACCATAGTTACTCGCCATTTCTTCAGTCATTCAATCCAAGTGATGAAATACGTATCCCTATACAACAACAGGATTTGTGCATTTTACCCAGTGAAAGCTACATTTATATAGAAGGAGGTCTAACAAAATCAGATGGAAAGCCTTCTTCTACGGGAAAATTATCTAATAATGCGATGGCATTTCTTTTTGAAGAAATACATTATGAACTCAACGGAGTGGACATTGATAACAATAAAAATGTTGGCATCACAACATCAATGAAAAATTATATATCATTGAATGAGAATGAAAGTAAAAGCTTATAAAATGCTTCATGGACCGGAAACTCCAGCATTACACCTGCATCGGGTACTTTTAATTTTTGTGTACCACTAAAGAATCTGTTGGGATTTGCTGAAGACTATAAAAGGATTATAGTAAACGCAAGACATGAATTGGTTCTAATTCGTACTCGAAGTAATGAGAATGCTTATTATACTACAGAAAACGAGGAAATAAAACTATCAATTTTCAAATTGCAATGGAGAGTTCCGCATATTACCTTATCCGATTCAAACAAGATTACATTATTGAAACAAATACAATTAAATCCAATTCAAATTCATTTTCGAACTTGGGAAATGTACGAATATCCAACGCTGCCAACTAACACTGATCATGTATGGACAGTTAAGACTTCAACTCAACTTGAGAAACCGAGATATGTTATTATTGCTCTACAAACGAATAGAAAAAATCAAAAGGATAAGGATGTAAGCAAATTTGACCACTGTGAAGTTAGCAATGTAAAGGTACATTTAAACTCTGAATCGTACCCTCGTGAAGATTTAAATCTTAAATATAAACTAGACCAGTATGCCATTCTCTATGAAATGTACAGTAAATTTCAATACTCATACTATCAAAAACGCTCACAACCACTTTTATCACGACAAAACTTCAAGGATATCGCCCCAATAATGGTGGTTGATTGTTCCCGTCAAAATGAATCAATTAAAACAGGACCAGTGGATGTAAAAATTGAACTTAAAACAACACTTCCAGTTCCACCTTTAACAACTATGTATTGCCTTATTCTTCATGACCGTGTAATAGAATATAATCCAGTTACTGGAGAAGTTAACAAACTTACTTAAATTGACTGTCATGGTGTGTAAACTAATACGTAATCAAATAAAAAAAAATCATTTTATCTAACAATATTTTAACCTATCGGGTTCATGCTCAATGATTTTGTTAAAACCAATACTCACCATGTAACCATTCCAAATATAAATAAACACATAAACAATATTGTACTTCTAGTTCTCCTTATTTAATTCGTTTTTACATTTTTTATTGTAATATTTTTCAAAGAAATATCAGAAAATGTTGCAAATGCATTGTAAATCTAAGAGGGTAAGAATGCCGTGGGACTATTTTGACGATAAAATCCAAAAGGTAGGGAGCTATGGTTAGAGAGAAAGTGGCGTTTTTCCGATCTTGGTCTATAGGTCTTGCACTGTGTCTTTGTTATCACTTGATGATCCCTTGTCCTGCAAATATTGTCAGAAATAATCTGAATGTGATCATTGCCATCGGCGTTAAGAACGGCTTCTTTGATTGCTTCAAAATTAACTTTTTTTTGATGCTGAGTAATTTAAGCATAATCCCTTTACCTTGCAAATAACCTCTTCAGTGTTGTCTTTTCCACTTAAGACTTTGTAGGCATGTCCGCATATGCTACTTCTACTGCTAAGGCTCTGGGTAAACACAAGTTATCCTTGTTTTTGATGGATATGATTCCACGTTTTTTAAGGCATTCTTCCTCATATGAATTGTAATGAGGTTCGCGGCTATTCCCTTTACCTGAAGGTAGTTTTATGGAAGTAACCGTTAATTCGAAAGTATCTGTGCAGAATCCTTCTGAGTTACTTTGAAATATTTTAATCATCATTTCCCATAAATCCTCGATTTTAAATTCTGATGCGTTCTTAAAATTCACCCAACCACTTCCTCTCTCCTTGGAAAATCCTTTTCCATTAAACGTCACTCCAACCTTGTCCATAGACCCCACACCCTGAAATGCAAATTTAAGTGCCTCTTCAACGGCAATTCTTACCCATGTTGTCGGCTCTGCTCCTTTGGGGATAGGACTGATCCTAAACTCTATTTTGTTGGCTTTCAGGTTGAACCGCTTTACTTTTGTTTCAGTGGATGAAACTACCTCATAACGCTATTGAACAAAAACAAAATTATCTATATTTTCCTTGTTTTTAAACCATTTTTTTTTTATAACTTACTTTTTCTTCAACGGGTGGGAGGAATTCAAGTTTTGGTTGCCCTCCTGGAAGTGATGCTTCAGAAACCTTCAAAAAATAGCCTGAGAACAGAGCTATTTCTTCTTCTGAAAGTCCATTGAAGTTAGAAGGTAAAAATACCTTAAAACTCTCCATTTCCAAAAGAATTCTTGGACCGTATTTCGTAAGAGTTTTCTCCCCATTTTTTATGAAGTAGGTAATGGATTGAAGATCGCTTATACTTTTTAATGGTTTAACCATACCCAAGTTATTCAACTTGTTCAAAAATTGAGAACTCATTTTGGATTTTTTTTTTATTTTATTTTTCAACCGATCACTGCAAAGTTCACAATTAAACTAACCAATCCTTTTTAAAAATCTTCCATACACCAAACAAAAACTTTGAACAGAAACACATATTTATTTATAAGCTCACATCATACAAATACATATTCCCATCTATTGTTCATTTGACAAAAGCAACCACAATCATTTAATATCAACATAATAATTTTTTCTTAATGTTGTAGAATTTCTTATTACTTCTCTTCAAATCCAATACATCGGATCGCTTCATCCTAAAAATCGTTTGTCTTCAGATATCAATTTAAAATTTAATAACAATTTGCCCCGTTACGGAATTCAATTTTTTTTTCTTTTTAAAAAAACATTGGAGCAAATCTAATCGTGTTGATTCATCCCCATTTGAAATGAGAGCTAGGCTAGGTACGCAACGCAATGCTTTTATTATTCCAGCGGCAGCGAGTGGTTAGGAATAGTGAGTTATAAAATTTTAATTGTTCTTTGTCTATCTTTGATTGCTTCAATGGTGAATAAATTCAAACGAAAATATGTATTGGGTTTAAGATTTTATTTTATTATTAAGATAACTGGTCTTAAATGACGAAACGCAACTGCGATTTGTACAGATAGAACTGCTACACTGAACTGTAAATAACTGGTCTTTACCGTACAAAACCGAGAATCAAAACCGAACTGAACTGCAAATTACTGGTCTGAACCGCATAAAACCGAAAATCAAAACTGAACTCAACTGCAAATTACTGGTCTTAACCGCACTAAACTGAACTGAACTGTAAATTACTAGTCTTAACCGCAAAAAGCCAACATTCAAAACTGAACCTGTTATTAACAGAACTGTTATTAACAGAAAGTACTTCTTCACTATACTGCTCGCAACTGTATTTATCAACCATTACTCGGGGCAATTGGCTTTAGAATTCAAATGTACCTGCTTTTTATAACTTGAGAAAACAGTCAAAACCTTTTCTATAGCGACCATTATTCAGTGGACTTTCTTTCTTTACAAAAAAAAATCCATAAACGGTTTTCCAACAGTCTGCACATACATTTTGAAATGTTTTAAATGTCATGTCGGAATTAACATGGTCATTGTAAATGTGTTTTAAATTCATACCGTCCTGTTTAAAAATTATCAAAAAAAAATTGCATTGTCCCGAATTAAGTGTTTTGGTATTTTTGTATAGGTTTGACACAAGTAGAAACTATCTAATTGATAATGACGACCCATACTAAAATAGTTTCGTATTGTATCTTGTTTTTCACAAGCAATATCATCAAAAATAAATACTGAATTCCGTTTAGCCTCTTTCGGTAGAATAACGTCACTATTATTAGAAAATGTAAAGAAACCCATTTTTTTTATAGGTTTAATTACTTGTTTTAAGAACTCATATTTTGTTTGGTGTAAAGATTTTGAGTAAATATATATGTTTTCAAAATTTAGTGCGAAAATATAAAATTAATCATTATTCGACATTTACTCAATTGAAGGCATCAATTGTAGAACGATTTATTCGAACATTCACAATTCAGTATAAACGGATCGTACAAATGGACCGATATGCTGTCAACACTAACTAAAACTTATAACAATTCAAAACATCGAACTATAACAATGAAACCTTCCGAAGTAAATACTGCAAACGAAAAACATCAACTCTCTTCTGTATATCAATATATTAAAATTCGTTTAACTCCTAAATTCAAAGTTGGAGATTCAGTGAGAATCAGTAAATACAAACATGTATTTGAAAAAGGATACACACCAAACTGGACAACTGAAATTTTTAAAATTACAAAAATTCAACGAAGTAATCCTATAACATATCTGCTAGAAGACTATCAAGGTCATCCTATTAAAGGTGGATTCTATGAATTAGAGATACAAAAAACCAAATATCCAGACACATTTCTTATAGAAAAAGTATTACAAAGGAAAAAGATAAAATAATTTGTAAAATGGTTGGGTTTCCCTCCTGAACATAATTCATGGATACACATATCTAAAATAAATAATAATAAGTAAATTTCAAATTGATGTTTTTTTTTTTATGCTTTATTTTATTTATTTTTTTTTTCTTAAATACAATATTTCAGATTTTGTTCTTTTATCTTTTTAAAGATATATTCATACATATATAGATAGATAGTTAGATATATAAATATATGTATATACGGTGATGAAAAATAAGGCTATTTTTGCGAAAAAACGCTTCCTTCAAAAGTTACAGCCTTTTAAAGTTTTCAACATTTTTCTCAATACCCATTTCCATTTCACATTATAACAAAAATACAATTCCATCTCATTCTCATATTTATAAATAAATCATCATCATCATGGTCACCAACCCATCCATACATCCCTACACAAATAAAATCTACCCCTCTCACTCATCCTCATACAAACGATCGCTCCTCATAAAATCCTAAACAAACCAACAAATTAACCATCAAACAGATCACCATATCACCACACTGCCGCACCGTCACCTCCTCGTTCCGATACATCATACCCCTACATACCATCTCACACATCAATAAAAAAATATTTTCTTTATTTGTTTTCCTTCTTCAAGGGGCCCTTTACCTACTGACATACAACAAAGACGACCACGACCATGACGACGACGACGACGATGACCATGACGATCATGACGACGACGAACACGACGACAACCACCACCACGGCACATGCTGTACCGCACAACCATACCATATAAACGACGACGACGACGACCACGACGACGATGACCATGACGATCATGACGACGAACACGACGACAACCACGACTACGGCAGCAACCACCACCAAACACATTACCCACACCCCACCACAATCATCACGATCCATCCAACGCACATTCTCCAAATATCCAAAACTACTTCACACACATCTTCTTTAAACTAACTCTCTCCCTCGCGACCGACCGACCGACCGACCGACGGTAGCAACCACCACAATCATCACCATCCATCCACAGCACATTCTCCAAATATCCAAAACTACTTCACACACATCTTCTTTAAACTATCCCGACCGACCGACGCACGGTAGCAACCACCACAATCATCACCATCCATCCACCGCACATTCTCTAAATATCCAAATATCCAGAGAGCCCGCGCCGCCGCCGCCGCCTCTTCCTCACTTCTATTCAAATCCAATAAAACATTTACCATCCTCAACATCACAAACCAACCCTTCATCATCATCACTTACGCATGCGGCGCCAAGGCGTGCGCCAAACAATACATCAAACACAATACCGCACCAATTAAAAACACATTAAAAACTATTCAAAACAAAAACCATTAAAAAAGCCATAAAAAAAATTCCCATGCTGAACTGCCTGGTATTCTACTAACCTGGGTTTTAAAGTTAGATAGGCGGTTGGGTCTCAACTGCGTTAGCTCAACTAAGCGAATTATGTATTTTGTGGCAGAATGATGTCACGACCGATATCAATGCTTTATGATTGGCCAAAAGCACTTGAAAACGGGCTTTCAGACATGGTGAAAGACTGGGAGGACAGTTTTTACATAGATTTGGATTGAGAAAATTGTGTAAGCTGTGAGATAAGAAAAGAAAAAGTTTGTGAGTTTGTTCAAGAAAAAAAAGATATATAGAAAAGGAATTGATGTTTTGTCTTCGTGAAATCTAAAAGTATTTAGAAAAACAAAGCTGAGGAAGTTAGAGGAGGTATTGTGAAAAGATTGGAGATATCAAAACTAAAAAGCTAAGTTTATTGGTTTATTTTATTTTTGTTTTTAGGTATATGCGATCCACTATATCAAAACATTCTTTTCGTGATGATCAAACATTTAACGGTCGACTTTCATTTGTTTTAAAAATGTAAAATGTTTCCCAAGCAAAATCGTTAAATGGAACATACATTAAGTTGTTTTAAAACTTGAAAATGTATCTTTGTAAGAGGGGGGTAAATATCTATACCGCCGGGAGGAACTCCTGACCACGCTTGCCAGTTTGGTCTTTTACGACCAAATTTGGTCATTATTTTCTCACTTGGTCGCATGGTCATTTTTTATTCCATTTGGTCCCTTTTCTAAGAAATTGAAAAAAATAACTCGACTCTATTCCTTTTATAATCTCAAAAATAAAATACATACCTAAAGAATTTTGGGAAAAGTTCAATTATCATAAAAACGCTTAAAATGAATATTGTTTTCAAAATTTAAGTTAGTTCGTTTATAACTTGATGTTACTTCCTCAGCTCAGTTGCTGCTCAGAGGAATTTTTTTGAATTAACTTTAATAAAAACGAAAGGCAGACTTAATTTGGGTACCATTAATAATAATATAATGCTGGCCAAAGAGCGTCAAGATGACAAAAATAACCATAGCGTTTGGTCTGCAAAAACTTTTTTTTGAATTAATTTTATATGAATTTTATTTAGCGATAGTATTCGATCCTGACTTATTCGATCTCCTGACATAATGTTAACATATTGTGATCTTAAAAAAAATGAGGCTGGGGTGCGTCCCACACTGATAACTTCACATACCGTCTGCCGATTTGTCTTGCTTAAAAGGTTTGTAGGCTTTCGTGATTTGCTAGTTGTTAGTTGAATTATTCTAAAAAAAATTAAAAATTACCAACAATATTTGGAGTATGATGATATAGTTTGATTTCAATATCTGTTCTTGTTAACGAGATTTTTAGTCGAAAACCATTTTTTACCAAATTTTCGTAGCATTTGCGTACCTACTATTTTTTGTAAATTTTTTTTTTTATGAAAAAACTGACTGTTGGATTTTTATGCACAATTTACAATTTACTGTGAGATAAAATTAGCTTAAAGCCAATATTTTTTTAATTTTTGAAGAGATACTTGAGTCGAAAGTAAATGTTTATCAAGTTTTATTTTGTTTTTATTTTTTCTAAAACAATGTCAATTCGATTTTCTCAAAATGTTAACAGACTGATGTCAAAACGTTATTCTTCCCGAACGTACGTACACACGCACGCACAGACATCTCTCTAAAAATCTTTTATTTAGACTCTAGGAACCTTGAAACGTCGAGAAATGTCAAAATTTTCAATTCAAGAAATCGGACCGATTACAATAACTTTATATGAGAAGTTAAAAGCCATTACGGGCAGCGTTGCCACAATGTTACAAGTGTAACAAAAGTGTTACACTTTTCTTAATTTTTTTGTATTTGTTACTATGTTACTTTTTTGACGTGACAACGTCTTAAATTAGGTTGCGGCTGGGAGTCACTTATGAAAAAGTGTAACGCCCGGTAACGTTACGATAAGTCACCGAACGAGACAGAGGCCCGCCGAATGCCTTGCGTCTCTCTCCCACTCAACTATGATCGGTCTGCCACGCGCGCAGCACTAGAGAATTAGGCGCATTGAATCGGCGCATGCTTGTGTCTCTGTCTTTGTCTTTCTCGAACGTTCTTGGCGTTGGAAAAACAAGAAAGCGTCATAATACAAGTTCACACGTGTGGTTAAAGTATCGTCAGCTGTGTCTGTAGTGAAAATGTGGAGTGCTTAGATTCGTCATTTACAACAACTACAACAATAAAGGTAAATAATTGTACACTGATATTTCATTATCGTAAACTATGATTGATTGATTAATTGTTAGATTGACACAAAAGTTGAGAAACTGAGTTTATAGGTTATGTCATACTATTGATAAATGTTGATAGTGTTAAGTAAATTATTAGTTTAAAAAATTTGTGCAATTCTTATTTTCATTCAATTCCTTGTTCCTATTGTGCAATTTAATTATATTCATATCAATAAATATTCTACCGAGAAAAAGACGTTGTCACGTAAAATCTTCGCCCGTAAAACCGACTTTACAGGCAACCATTTTTTTTCGTTTTGTTACACTTTTTTCTCCAAACTTTTTATTCTTTAAAAATTTACTTTACGATTTTTTTAATCAGTGTGAAGTGCGCTTAAACAACACTTCCACCTATTTATACACCTACGTCATAAAGTGAGTTGAAATCATCTTCATTCGACTCGATCGAACTCGTTCAGTTACAGTTTAGTCGAAATCTTGCTATCTTTCACTTCAAATTCAAACTCGATCTCTCGATCCAGCATATAAACATGGTTAGATATATCCATTCCTCAAAGTATTCCAGTTTCCACATTCCATAGGTAGCA
Source organism: Eupeodes latifasciatus (assembly GCA_920104205.1). Taxonomy (NCBI): domain Eukaryota; kingdom Metazoa; phylum Arthropoda; class Insecta; order Diptera; family Syrphidae; genus Eupeodes; species Eupeodes latifasciatus. The sequence goes on along the minus strand of OV049926.1, from coordinate 20,858,099 downwards.
CTTAAATACCATTGAATCAATAATGTTTGCAAACAAATAAAAGATCAATTCTCTTAATTTGCCTAAACATGTTTTATGTAAAACTTAAAATGTGTCTTACTTATAATAATTTATTAACTTATTATTTAATGTATAGTTTTGTACTGAATTTAAAAACTGTGATGAAAAAAACTTATGTTCCTATGAAATATAAAAAAATTGAGTTCAAGAGCATTCTTTGATTTAAATCATTTTTTTCAATTTGTTACATTTTTTTCGCTTTTGTTACGTTTTTTTAAAAAAATGACTTTCGTGAAGCCCAGCGGCAACGCTGATTGCGGGCACAAATTATTTTGGTCCTTTTTTGGTACGATTGGTCATTTTTATTTTCAGCTTTATGCAATTTTTTTTCAAGTGGCAAGCGCGTGCTCCTGACCAGTGTTCCCATAACGGCATTATTATGCTAGTTCTAGCATTATAGAGAAGAGAAAAGCATTATGAAATTTTAAAATAATGCTAAATGCTTTTCTGGCATTATTGTTTTTAAGTTTTGCATTCTTGAATGCCAAAATTGATTTCAAAAGATTGATTTGATTATATGTATCATATTTGGAAAAAAATAAAAATCATCATCTTTCTTTTTTTAAATTACAAACCATTGTGATTTAACCTTAATAACGTCAAATCACGAAGATTCACACATACGCTCAAAAAACTCATGAATTTTTCTAAGTATATGTGAAATAGAAATAAATTAATGTAAACATCTATTTCATATTGGAATCTGCAAAGTCAATTACCATTCGATTTTCTTTCTATTCTCTATTGTCTTTGGATTTATTCAGAAAGGTTCAGACAACATAAGGGACTTCATTTGCAGTCAACTGCATTCCTTGAACGTACATTTTGACCAAGTCAACTAGTTAGTTTTTCAAGTGTCATAAACTTCAAACTCAGAACTTTACTTCCCTAACTTCTACCTTCAGTTTACCGTACAAAAACTACCAAAACATTATTGTCTACAAAACAGTCCTCATGCACGTTTCAAGTCCATCACGATTTGTATTTTGTATTGTAAAGAAATATTACTTATTTCTTTTCCAATTTGACGAGAAACAATTTGCGAAAAATAAATAAATCGTAGAGGAATAAAGTTCAACTTTCAGTTAATTAAAAAAACATGATCGATTGTCATTCTGACATAAGTTGACTTGACTTGATAGTCAGGGAGATTTTTCTTGACTAACTTTCCAGTCAAGTTTCCAATGAAGTTGCCTTAATTGGAAGGCAATTTTTTGGCAGCTGGCCAATCAGATGCTAGAAACTTGCCTTACTTTCAAGTCCCTTATGTGGCCTGAACCTGCCCATTGTTTTGTTGATGTTGATATACAAAGATTGCAGTTTAATGAGAAAAAATGATGGAAAGGTAAGTTTAATTTACATATATTTGGGTTTCACGATCGTTTACTTCATATTTAGTCCAAATACGCGAGGGGCTGAAAATAGAAGATAAATGCTGCTTTTCTTATGAGGTTTCAAGAACTGTTATAGATGAAGTTGGAGCCTCAACAAAGTATGAAAAACCTAAGGGCGAAGAAGGCTATTTATATGAAGAACTTTGGGATAACTTATTATTTATCTAAAATTATAAAATAGATAAGAAATTTATTTTTAAAAACTATAAATAAGAAAGTGATAAGTCTGAATGATTTAAAATTAAATAATTAACTATAAAACATGTTCCTGTAAAACATTGTGCGTTAATTCCTATTTACATATCTATACTATTATATAAAAGCGAAAACATTTTAAAGTTCGTAACGAATGATCTCAGAAAGTAGTCAACCGATTTATTTGAAATATATTTTATTATTTTCTATATTGTTATGAGAGTGTTTATGGCTTTAATATTTTTTTCATTAATTATTTGTCAAACTTAAATATTATTAATTTTACATTTTTTGTCCATTTTTTTTCATTAGTTGACTTATACAACCACTCATATCTTAAAACTTATACAAAGATTAGCATTGCTTCATAAAGTCTATATTGTTGCGCAAATTTTAAGCCTAAAATCACTTCTAAGCTAAACATACAACCTGAGAAATAATTAAAAACAAATTATAAAATTATAAACTTTTTGAATTTATTTTATCCAGGAAATTAGATTCCATCACAATCGCGAGGTCGCTGCTTTGTTTCATTTCATTATCATTCCAACATTTTTAATTTTCTTTTCTTCCCATGCTTTTTCTCTCTTAATATGTGTTCCGTTTAATAGTTACGTTTTTTCTCTTACCTACCTACCTACATATTCAATTTTTCTGTATTGTATAGTTCATCAACTAACCTACACACACACATTATTTTTTTGTTTCTCTAATTCTATCGTCACATCGCTGAGCAGTGTGGACTCTTTTTTTTAAGTTACTATGGACATTTAATAAAAATAAATAAACAGTGCCGTGCACATGAAATGCCGATTTATCTAAAGAACAATTAGATCTTTTTTTATTTTTCGGGTTCGAGGAAGTGAATAGATTATAATTCTTCCAATTTAAAAATAAAAAAAAGTTCTATTATAATAGCTTGAATTACCACTTCCTCGAACAATAAAACTCAAATTAAGTTAAAATTTTCTTTACAAATAACTCAAAGAAGGTACCTACTTACAATGACGTCGATAAAAAGAGCACACAAATGTAGGTAGGTTAAGTCAGTTACACTGCACTGAACATGAGCAGATGAATAAAAAAATGTGTCTATGGATATTTACACACGCATACCTATAGATGTATGAGAACATTAAAAACACAAATTTGTTTTTTTTTTTTACCGCAAACTATATTTTTCGGTTGCAAAAAAACGTTTCTACGTATGAATAAAAGAAAGAAAAGAAGAAAATAGACAAAAATTTCGTTTTGTTTTCAACTAAAAAATTGAAATGGTTTTGTATTTTGTTTGTTTTCACGTGCGGCTTGGCCTTTACTACGTAATATTTTACTTAAGTTTTTTTCTAAAGTGTTAATTTCGGTAAGGAAGTGTTTTTTGATTATAAACTAAAATTAATATTATTGTATAAAATATGCTCAGTCCCATTGAGAAATTTTTTCATATGCTAATATTTTTTCATAACTAATATTCAAAAAATGTTCGTGGTTACAATTTGCGAAGCAACGCGAGCACGGGTCGGCTAGTAATATATAAAGCTCTAAGTTTTGTCATTTTTGAATTAATTTTGTTTTGTTTTTTTGTTTTTTTTTTTTTTTTTTTTTGTTATATACCTATGTTTGTTAGGTATTTGTATGTGAAAATAAATATTATTTTGCATTTTTTAAGATGTTTGTTTTTTAATCATCGATATGGACGTTTTATATGCATTTTAAAATCTAGCATTTTGTTTTTTGAGCTCCCATACGATCTAGCATTATAAAATTTTAAATCTAGCATTATGAAATTTGAGATTATGGCAACACTGCTCCTGACTAATATAATAATTATTCTTTCGCCTGCTCTTAAAACAAAAAAAATGCTTCACTGGAAAAGGGACTGGATTATTGATAGCCGAGAGGGACCACTGCTGTCGTTTTTGCTACTATAGTAGTATTTTACTCCTTTCGAGAGTCAATTGCTACTCTACTACCCACGGACGAAAACTACTCCCCAAAATAAAAACCATTCATGGTGCAATCGTTAATTTCTTTAAGAAATTTGCCCTCAAATTTAGAACTCTTAACGAGAAATATTGCTTCGTTTTTTGCTCAAAGCCCAAACAGAAAGCAGGAGCTAGAAGAGTTCCAGAAGTACTTTTCGGTTGCAGAACATAATAATGTTGAGGATATTCAACAAGGTGGCTGTCTATGGAAAATGTTGTGGCTAGAATATTGGAGCAATGGATTGTGCTTCAACTTTTTTTTCTGGCTTATGAGCTTGATAATAATGTTGACACTGCTCACAACATTTATTTAGAAATGACCAAAAAAAAAAAACAAAATCTATTTTAGTTTTTTGTCATACATTTTAAATATTACAAACAAAATAAATATTGAATTTAAATCTGAAACTCCGAAAATCCATTCTTTATTGAAGAGTATTAAGACTTATTTCAAAACCATGCTTCGCAAGTTTATAAAACCAGAATATATTATATTTAAACCTAAACTTCACGAGACTGAATTTTGTAATGAAACATTCCTCAATGAAAATGATATTTACTTCGGAGCAAAAGCGAAGATGCTTATTTTACAAAAAAAAAGTGATGAAATAATTAAAATAAAAACTGACTGCAGAGCAAAATATGTTGAACTATGTAAACAAGTAATTTGCAGAATAAGATTTGACGATAAAGTGCTACTGTCTTTGGAAGGGATTAACCATAAAAACTTAGCACCTACTTTGGTAACTTTTATGGCATTATTTCCAAACTAAGCAACTGATCTTGACATCGAAAGGCTTCATGAGGAATGGCGGCTTTTTAGAAACCAATGCTTTGTTTCCAAAGACTTGCCTCTCGAGACTTTTTATAGCGAAATATTTCAAATATAAAACGTATTTCAAATAAAAATGTATTTTATTTATTTATGAATATTCAAAAAAAACCTAAGAATTAAAATGATGAAATTAATTTTATTTTAAAATGCTGGTCTTTGAGCAGTGAAAGCAAACATTTGCCATGACATTACATCCTTCTATTTGTCTGTTTTCGGAACATTAACCTTCCAGTAGGTCAATTAACATCGAATTTGGACATTATTATTTTTAGTTTTTAGTTTTGTTCATGGGCCAAGCATGTGTTTGTTGTTTTTTGTTTTACTCCTCAATTTAAGAAAATACTCCCCAAAATGACAGAAAAATACTACCCTTGAAATTTTTAAAACGACAGCACTGAGAGGGACTCTTAACTTATCAATATCAATCTTCTTATAAATGAAGTAAAAGAAGAAGTTAATTGCTGAAATAAATCTTAGGGGTGTCACGCCAACCTATCATACCCAACCCATCATCTCGCAACTGGTCACAAGCCAACTTATAACAACTTAACCCGCCACAGGGTATAACTGAACATAGGGACAACTGAACATGGACCGATTTTAACCAAAATTTCAACATGGGGTATGATAATGGCTTCTTTTCAAACATATTTTTTGGTAGGAAATTAGGAACCTCCCCATTTGTTTGCTATTACTTATTATGAAATGCTTATGATTTTTTATTTCAGTAGCATCACAGATGCCAGCGTATGTTAATGGTGGTTATACGTGGCGCTTCTCTTTTAAGTCAAGAATTGGGGTAGGAAAATACTTTTAGTTTTTTTTAGGATTTATTTGTAGGTATTTTATTCCTAAAATTATTCGAACTGGTTATATTTTAACTAGGTAAATTTAATAAATTTTATTTAAGTAAGTACTAAAAGCTTCGGTTTCAATTGAACGATTAGGTAGATATTACGTTTGTGGTCAATAAACAAACAACAGGTAATTCAGATAGGAAATGTGGGTAGTTTTTTTTTATTTCAATGCATATAAGAGTGCAAATTAAAAATCTACTTTACTATCTATTTCAGAAATTCATTCATACATTCGTAAACCAAGGTAATGTTTTCTAAAAACAAAATATACAATTAAAGATAAGTATAGACCAAATCGACACTTAAAAAAATTTTCGTTCATTCTTGGATATAAAATAAATTCGTTTTCATTTTTTGAGATCACTTTAAGAACCTTATAGCACCTACCACCTACCACCTACCACCTAAAATAAGTGGTTATTTATTTGCAACTCCATAAAAAATATTTTATTTAAATTAGTTAATAATGTATAGGTAGGTACCTACAAAGTTTTGAGTCAAAACCTGGGCTGAACAATATGATAAGAAATAAAGTCTTAAAAAAATATATTCAAAATTATTTTTTATCGTCTTTCCTGCTGGATTTATAGGTATTCACATTTACATTGTAATTGTTCTTAAATTTTTCTAGAATATGTGAGCTAATTATACCTACTACCACAATTTTTTTCTTTTTTTTAATAACCTACCTATTTATTAGATCCTAAAACATTGTTTCTCAACATTTTAGAGGAGGGTTAGGTTAGGGCAGTAAATAGGTGGTAATTTTTTTTAATTCTGCAAATTTTCATCAACTTTTGAATTTTTACTGAAAAGAATCAGATTGATTTTAAATTGCATTAGCTTTTAAGTAGCTATGAAACTTTTGATCGTTTTGGATTTTTTTTTTTCATGAAATTTCGTCATTAATTATTGACCTCAATCATATAGATCCGACCAAAAAAAAACTATTTTAATTTTGAAAACACACCACCAGTGTCGCGCCGGCCCTGAACAATTATTTTTTTTTTTTCTTATTTCCATATATTTTTAACCGAGATGTTGTATTCGAACCAAACAATGAGGTCTTTTTTGTAATTGTTTCCGTATTAAAAAGTAGCAACTTCATACTGTATTTTAGTACAGAAATGTTTTATAGACGGTACCACTGGTAAAGAAACAAGTTTGAAGATGGAAACAAAACGCGAACGACTCAGGCATGATTTTGATCTCTTTCTGACCAAATGATTCTTGCCAAATTGAAATAAAGAAGTGGATGTGTATTTATGTATGCATATTTGACTTTAGTTGAAGTAATACACTCCCTAAGAATAAAAGGCTAATGAAAGCTGAAAGGGGATGCACTCCTGACCGAATTTGTGTTTTTAGGTAGGGTTCGATTAATTTCCGTTAGATATAGGTAGGCATCTTTAAACCATTTAATTATTTAATTTACCCATTGGCCAACAAGTAGAAATAGAGAAAAAACGTCATTCATTTTGATAACACATTTGTTACGTGAGAGAAAAGAAGAGCATCCGTGAAAGCCATGGAGTGAGAATGGTGATGGCTTTTGAAACAAATAAAAAAATGGGGTCGCTGGGGTTGCAAACTAAGGCTGCTGGACCTTATAGCTAAGCTAGGAAACACGGTTTTGCCGAAAACATAGGTTTTCGATGAAAACCTAATCGAAAACAAAGTTTTCGCATACATTTTTTGGACCTTCAGGTTTAGGTAATTATTGATTCGGTTAGCATGGGTACAGTTTTAAGAATTCGAATATTTTTTCGATTTGAAATACATGGTAATGTTTGTTTGCAATGTTGTGCCAGCTTCAGTCTTAGCTTCAGTGTAAGCTGAAATAAATTTGCATCGTAATTAAGTTTTTTTGAAGTGAAACTTCTTTATCGGCGTTGGAAAAAAATTGACCGTCACATTTTTCTGTTACGCGTCACAATTTTTGGTTACGCATCACATTATATTTTATAAAATTCCGATTATTTTTAAGTAAAAGAACAGCTCAGTAGATGAAATAGCTGCCCCACACACTCATTCTCACGGTTCGACTCCCGGTCGATGCGCTATTGTTTTTTTATTTTTTATTTATTTTCATGGACAAATGCCTGAAAAATAAGAAAATTTTCTTTCAATTGCCACAAAAACGTTAATAACTCAAAAACTACTGGATGGATTTTTTAAAATGGGGTACCCAATTAAAGGAAAACTTGTCCCGATTAATTTAAGCATATCAAATGATCAAATTTTCTTCAATTTTCCGACTTATAGAGTTTTTACCGAAAAATTTACATATTTTTACAAAATGAAGAGTGGCTTTTCCATTTTCCAACCAATCTCAAAAATATATATTTTATTATAATCTAGACGAGTGTACGCTCATTTTGACGTATCAATCATTTTCCTGTGTTTTCCAGAAGCTGGGGAAAATTCAATTAAAAATGAATCAACGGAAAATTTTCCAAAATTCTAGGTCGTTCAGATTTCTGCCTTCAAATTTGTTGTCAAATCAGACTCTGGCAAAAGTGATGGTAGTTCGAGTCCAGGTCAGGGCAATCATTTTTTTTTTTTTTGTATTCATGTCTATGATAATAAAATCCTTTTGTTTAAACTTTATCTAATTTAACTTTATTTAACCAATTTCTGGAAAGTTGCATGTAGATCATTTTTCGAAAAATAAGGCCATAAAGAAGTTTCACTTCTTACCTGTGTACACTAGTACACGCACACTTTTTTTTTTTTGTCAATTAATTTCCAAAATTTAAATCCTCACGCATTTAACGATTTATGTTGAGTGTTGGCAACTGTTTTATTACCGGGTATATTAGTAGCTAATTCTTAATCTACCTACATATTGTAAAGAACTAGCCGTAAGCCCCCCCGCCACGTCAAGGCTTACCCATTGAGGGGGATACTCGCCTCAGAGAAAAGAAGACGAAGAGCATTCTCTTCAGCCTTCTCAAAATCTATGAGGAAGTTCCTTGGCTGCATATTTTCCATCCCACTTGCACTCTGAATAAGCATTAGAGCACGTACGTATGTATTTTCCAGTTTGTTAGGGAGCAAACAATATAGGCAGGGAAGTACCTTATTGTCAAAAAGTCCGTGGACTACCCAAAGCTGAAAAAACATTTCAGGGCATACTTTAAAGGTGCCATCCAGCAACCACGTTTCGCACCGGGCCAGCCTTACTCGATCCGAATAAGAACCGAATATAATAATTCGGTCTACATCACCGCTGCCTGTATCACCCAACAAAAAATCTTCAGGGTGTGAAGTTTTTGTTCTCAACAGCTCAGCGGGAAAATTGATTTCGGATCGAGTATGTGGGATGAGCATTGATTGATGCCGACGTTTTCGCTCTCGCGAAACCGCCTTCTGCATCGACATGAAGCTTGGCCCACAGACTGCAGCCGGTGCGGAAACTCCTTCTAAAGCTCTTGAAACTATATTTCTAGGAGCTTCAGAAGAAGTAGTTGCCAGGCTCTTTACTCTTTGCGCGATTGTTGCCATCTCGGTTAACACCGGGGAAGGGCCGTGGTTATGTTCTGCTAACATAACCACGCTAGTTTCTTGTGAAACAACCCTCCCATGGCATTTATCCAATCGATACTTCTCACATCGCCAAAATGTTTTAATGGTATCACATCTATATCTAACATAAATGAATCCATTATAATGTAATTTGGGAGCACCCCGTTGTGATGACACAAAATTTAACATTTTAAAAATATTGTTTGGATTGAAATAAAGAAAAACGGTCTTGTTACGTTAAAGGCAATCAAGAGAGTGAAGAATTAATACAAATTAAATAAAATTAATTAAAATATTGCCGGTATATTTTGGGGCCAAAAATTGTTGGCTCATATTTCTCATTATCCTTTAGTCCTAGAAAATTGAAATTTGGGTTATAAATTCAGTAAGTGCACAGAAACCCCCCACATTTTTTTGGTACCACCAAACTAAGGGGGGGCTAAATATCTGTAAGTGAAAGATTAGGGGCGCATTTTTTTGTTGGTTTCGTATGACACGGCCCCTAAGTTCCAGAGAGCTAAACTTTTGTTGATAGTGAGAACTAACCTAAGTTAACCCCCCACATTTTTTTGGTACCTCCAAATTAAGGGGGGGGCTAAATATCTGATGTGAAAATTGTTGTGAGGCCTCTGATTTTTTTATAGTTTTTTTATAAAACTTATACTTTTGAGTTCTTTTAATGTGAATGTGAACTCAAAAATACATTATTAAATCTTAATTGGTAGATAAAAAAAAAAAAAAACTATAAAATTTTTTTGTAATGCTTAACATAGCCAGGTTTCGAACTCTCTACCTCTTAATAAGGATGCTTGTAATCTAGCCTCAGGGGTCTCGAGTTCGATTCCTACCTGTACGCAGCAATCTTTTTTTTTTTATTTGAACAGTTTTGAACAGCGAAATTTATGAATTTAATTCAAGTTTGATTTGTGAAATTTCGTTATGGGATAATTTTTAGTTCTGTTAAATTTTAATGATTTTATAGTTTATTACAAAATACCTACCTACCTATATCTATGGACAAAAAAAATTGATTGCTCATTATGTGCAGCATAACAATTAATGAAACTGACCAAAAAAATCCGGATTGTTTCTGGCAGCACCCACCTATGTAGCTACGCGGATTGAATTTACTTTCACTTTTCGCGAATAAATAGGTAGGTATATTCGAAAATAAAAATTTTCTTTCTACCTTTAATACGGGAAAACCGTTTTAGGAATTTAACGATTTTGATTTGAAAAAAAGTAGATGCCTAGGTAGGTAGGTACCTATACATACCTATCTAGATGGTTACCTATAATGAATTCGCTTTTGATGGTTTGAGTTGATGATTCATTTGATTTGTTTTGAAAAATGTGAATGCAGTGAATAGTGTATTTGAAAAAATATAGAACGGCTTGGAAGTGGATTCAAGCCATTCGTTGCAGATGTTTAATATCTAGGTATGTAGGTACAAATTTAAAATTTTAAAATAAACCCTGCTCGGTATGTGCATAATGTTTATCCAATCCATGTATCAATATAAGTTCGTTCACTCGTCAAACTGTCTAAAATGCAAATTTGTCTAAAATGCGTCCTCATGAAACGTAGACAAAACGTTAGTTTGCATACCCCTGACGACAAAAATACCTACCAAGGTGCCTCCCCACTAAAAAAAATTGTTTTGTTTTAATTGTATCCCTAAGGTTTTATAATAGAATCCATAAAACACAATGGATTCCACTAGCTCACATATTTCAATATCTACCAATCAAAAACTTCACTGAGCAACACCAAAATTTAAAACCATTTTGTTCTCCTTCCGCATCGTATCATATATCGTGACATACCATAACGCTACGGTTCCATTACTAAACACCATATTAAATGTACAGATTCGGAAACCATTTTATTTTTCTTCTCTTTTTCCATATCTTGACCTACCCTCACACTACGGCTTCAAATGTAATCCATTAGGATATTTAATCCCTCCTACTCACACTATTTCAGAAGGTTCGATGCAACCATGATCAGATCCCGTTACCAACATTCCTATGATCAGTTGTACCCGTGATGACTTGTAACTGTGATAAGTTATGAAGATGTTCAGTTCGGTTGTTATAAGTTGGGTTGTTATAAGTTGGCCTGTGACAGGCTATACCCAACCCATCTTAGGCTTTATTTATTCAATATAATCCATAATCCAATTTTAACATATTTTACATCAATTTAGTTCTTCTATTAGTAAAGTTTTTTAGAGAAACTAAGTGTGAATTCTATAAAAATGATACAAAAGGTTTTCGTTACATAAAATTTAAAATAATATAAAACTTCAGTAATTTACTAAGAAACAAGGTATACTTTTAGGGGCTAAACTTCAAGTAGAAAACTAGATATAATTTTAGGAGTTAAGTACATATTATAGACTGAAGTATAATTTTAAGAAATGTTATTAGGTATTATATACATAAATAATAAACAATATAAAACTGCTTGGTTACATCTTTCTTTAATTCCAAATCTTTTTACCGTCGTCGCTTTCGCTCCAAAGGGTTTTGATTTCCTCATTCTCATAAAAAAAGCACTGGAGCCTGTTTTCATTTTTAGGAACGTACCTGGACAAATCAAATAAGTTAAATTTCACATCATTTTAGTATTATTTGATTGATCAGTTCAATTAATGTTTCTTCATTCACTGAAACCACCCCTTAGTTAAGCTTAGTCGTAGTGGGAGTACTTAATTGCTGCCTGTAGGATGTGCTTCTGTTAATTAAATAAGTTTCCTCAATAATAATTAATAATTTAAAATTTGGCTGTTAACGATAGATTATGTTTTTGAAAATTGTAATCGGTATTTTCTTACAAGATCTAAAAACTTTCAAAAAATGTCGGAAACCAAAACAGGTATTTGAATACCAACTCATTAAATCAAATACAAAATATTGTTGCTAACTTTAAGTTACATTTTTTAGAACAAATCAACGGACAACTTTTTTTTACAAAACACAAAAACTTACAGAAATAACAAAAAACTGAAAAGAAATGGTTATTAATATGTTGTTAAAGTTTTAGAAAAATCAACAGACGGGCATGTAAGTTATTAGTTAAAAAAAGTCTGAGATGCGTCTCAGACTTTTTTTAACTTTCCATAGGAAGTTATTGTAATCGGCCCGATTTGTCGAATTGAAAATTTTGACATTTCTTGACGTTTCAAGGTCCCTAGAGTCGAAATAAACGACTTTTAGAGAGTTGTCTGGTCTGTGCGTGCGTGTGTACGTCCATAGCTTAAGAACCAGTAGAGATATCGAATTCAAATAAATTTTGTTACATAGATAATAATGCAGAAAGAAGCAGAAAGGACTCTCAAAAAAATTGCGTGGGTGGTTTTTTTTACCATAGCAATTTAAAAAAAAAGTTTAAAATTTTGGTTAACCCTAAATATCTCACGAACCAATAACTCTCAAGACTTGAAATAAATTTTATATTATATATTGTAACGTGATACAAAAAAAGTATATTTTTGGAAAAAAATCCAATTAACGGTTTTTTTATAAATCAAAAAAAACTGAAAAAAAAATATTTGTCACCACGTAAATGTACGAACAAAAAATGATTTTATCTCCAAAACAATTTTTTGCAAAGAAAAATAACGTTTTAAACATCTAGTAAAATTTTGAGAAAAATCGAATTGACAGTTTTTTTTATAAAAAAAATAAAAACCCAGAAAAATCATTGCTCCAAATTGGTAAAAATTGATTTTCGACTCAAATATCTTTTCAAAACTTTGAGATATTGGCTCTAAACTAAATTTATCTTTTAAAAAATATTGTTGCCAACATTCATTACAATTTTGAGAAAAATGGAATTGACAGTTTTTTTACAAAAAATAAAAACCTAACAAAAAACAATACTAAAAGTTGTTAAAAATTGATTTTCGACTCAAATAGCTTTTCAAAAATTAAAAATATTGTCTTCAAACTTTTTTATTTCACAGAAAATATTGTTTTCGATATTCAGTAGTTTTTTTTATAAAAATCCGATAGTCCGTTTTTTCATAAAAAAATAAAATCTACAAGAAATAGTACTTACGCAAATTTGGTAAAAATTGATGTTCATGTAATTTCATTCATCCAACTTGTAAAAATTTAAGAAATGCTACTTACATAAATTGGTAAAAATTTGTTTTCGACTAAAAATCTATTTAACAAAATTAGATTTTCAAACTAAACTATTTGTTTATATGAAAAATACTGTTGGTAGTTTTAAAATTTTTAAGAACAATTCAACTAACAACTTTTTTAACCCAACTCTACAAACCTTTTAAGCAAGACAAATCGACAGACGGGATGGGAAGTTATCAGTGTGGGTTGCTCTGAACAACTTAACCCTATAAAAGAGAATTATTTGCTTTGTGGAAAACTTTATTTTTCCGACAGATGTCTAATGCCAACTTGAAACCAACTTACTTTCCTATTCAATATGGAGATTGTTTGTCAAGATTGAAGGAGAAGGCATCTAACAAATTGTGGAACGTACTTTTTCGAACTTACATGCGTTACAATGTCATGTGTGACGTACTCGTATATCTCGAGTTGATATTTCAACCATGATTAGATTTTTACCAATATCTATGACAAAATAAATACTGACAACATTTTTTAATGAATCAAATCCAATAAGTATGCCAATAAATCCCTTATTTCCAACCCCACAAAATATACTTATATACACGATCCTATATTGACGTGTAAACTGATTAGCTTAACAATGAAACAGTCCACATTGTTTCCAGCTGGGCGTGATGACCAGCAGCCTAAGGTAGATAAAGCAAGTCCAAACCATCTGTATTCTGTATAACAATGCAAAACCAATTAGTCCAGACATTAAATCTTAAACCCCTTGTAAAACAAACAATCATTTATTGCCACTATTATACACCCCCACAAAAGTGACAGGTGTACCTAAAATCAAGGAAAATAAAAACAAAAAACTTATAGGAGCGGAAAAGCGGTAAATCACAAGCACATTTTCTCATCCATATCCATCTCCATTCCCTTTATATGAATAAGGGTTCGAATCAGGATCAGGATCAGGATCTCGGGGCTGCTGGGAAGAAGATTGCGGTGCAACTGAGTGTATCATTTTTTGCAGACTAGGAATTTTTCCACACTCGCTAAGCTCCTCCACAGTTCATCATTCCATTTTGTCGAAAGTATTGATTGGCAAATATGGTGATGGAAGAACATACATCCTTCTATACACATAGGTATATGAGAAAAGGATCTCCATCTCCATTTCTGTATGACGGAATAAGTTCGAAGCAGTGAACAGCGTGGGTGGTTAGGCTTGGAAGTGATTGGGGGAGGGGGGGGTGGAAATAGCTTAATACATGGGCAAATACTCAATCAGGATATCCCCGGATTCCAGACACGTAACATTTTGCTCACATTTGAGTGCGCCGAGTCAAGTGGAGAGAAAAATCAAAGGACGAGATTATCCAATCCTCGATATGATATAAATTTATGTATGAAGGCAGTATAGAGGTATAGACAGCAGGCAGCATATAAATGGATGATGGATAGGTCTCTTTATGGCGGCAGATAAAGTTGCCAAACAAACATGTGCGTGGGAGGGTTTCCCCCCGGGAGTGTTGTTTGCTGCTGCTGCAGCCCTTCTCCAGGATGCTGTTTGGTATGCAGACTAAGGATATATGTGTGTTTTTTTTTTTTGTAGTTCATGTTTTAGTTGCCTCTGCTTTTTATTGCAGCTTGTTTTTTTGTGTCGTCTTTTTCTTTGATATTATTTACAGACGTTGAAACTTTGAAGCCTACTCGAGTAGAAGATGAAGAGAGAAGTTTTCTAGGTTTAGTATAGGTGCCTATACATCTGAAATCATCGTTTTTTTAAACGTTTTTTTTTTATTTTTGTCTATTTGAGTTATTTTGTTTATTGACGATTATAGGAAAATTAAAGTGTTATGAACAAATTCTAGGAAGAAAATAAAAATCTTGTTTGATGTTTTCTAATACTCTTCAAACGAAAAGGGTGAAAGATTCGTTGGAAAACTTTTCTAAGGGAGCCACTGATAGGATAAAGATATTTATCTTTTGCAATACTTTAAACGAGTTCCGTTTATAATTTATTTGTCCCTTCTTGCAGGTTGATTCTTTTTAAACTTAAACTTTTATTTTAAAAATTTTTTAATACTTCAGAGAAATTTTTTTTGAAAATTATAAATCACACACATAAGCAATAGAAATTTAACATTTCTGAAAATGCTGAATTGGCCAAAATGGTAGAAACTGGATATCGGCAGTTTTCCTTTTCAACTTTATATTAGTTTTGCTTCCTGAATGCACACTTTTACTTTAGGGTAAGTGAGCTTAAATCAACAATACATATGGTTTTGAAAAATGAATAATAATAATATGAATAAGGCACTAAATCACCAAATTCTTTAATAAAACATTAAGGATTGATTGGTTGTAGCCTTGGACCAAAAGTTATTGTATTGTTTGGTCTTAGGGTTCAAATTTACAAAATAAATGTTGTGCCTCAGAGTGTTACTATCAACGGTCTCCAAACTAAACGTCGAATTGATATTATAATTTGAGCCATGAACTTCAGAGCTATCCATTTTGCGGTTTCAAAAGTAAACGTAATTGAAACACATATAAAATATATTTATTATAATATTTCTTTTTTAATATAAAGTTTGAACGTCGACATTATGTGTGGAACACAACATCATTTAAATGACCACCACGCGAATTTTTGTAAGCATCGAATCGTTTGAGGCAATTTTCGACCACTTTTTGACACATATTGGGCGGTATCTCAGCCATAACTTCTTGAATGCTGGTTACCTGGCTTCAGTTGTTGTGTGAACTGGACTTTATATAGATGTAGGTGTAGACCCAAATGCAAATTACGCGATAATGTGTCGTAAGACAGTCCTAATTCCTGAGAACGACTAGGAATCGCGAGCGATATTTTCAGTGTTACGAGCGAAACGACGATGGACAGACCTTACAATATATGTAACCAATCCAGTCTCTTCAAATTTATGTTTATTTATATGATTATATAATCATTAATCTCCGCTTATAGAACGAAATGTAGCTGTGGCAGAATCTCAATTTTTTAGTAGGGTTTAACAATTTGTATGCTTTGTGCGATAGTTAGGCGATCCATTTTCGTAAATGACAAACTTTTAAGTGAAAAAAAATATTGCTTTAACAACTAAGTTTGACAGATGTCGAATTCCAGCCCTATACTTTTGAAACCGCAAAATATATAACCCGTTACAAGTAATATATAAATAGATCTCAAGTCTAATATCTAATTAATAAATGGTGTGCCACAAGGTTCCGCTTTGTGTTCTCTTATGTTTTTATCAGCAACAATCCCCTGTTTAAAATTCAAAACAAACTTTGAACTAAAAAAGCTTATTTTTTGGTCTCAGAGTTGAATTCTACAAAATAAATGGTGTGCCGCAGGGTTCCACTTTGTCTTCTTTTATGTTTTATAGAAGAAGGCTATGTCTTCCTTTAATAACATTAGAGTCTAAACACTTTGCTTACTTACTTATTTAAGGTGGCGCTACAGTCCTGTGTGAACTAGGGCCTCACCCAACAAACTTCTTTATCTAGCTCGGTCTCTAGCTAAATGTCTCAAGTTTCGAGTTCCAAGTTGGGTGAGGTGACTTGCGCGCCACCTGATCCAAGGTCTTCCTCTACTGCGCTGTCCTCTGGATGTGGATTCGAAGACTTTTCGGGCCGGAGCATTGGTTTCCATGCGCTCTACGTGACCCAGCCATCTTAGTAGTTGCACATTTACTCTTCTGGCTAAGTCTACGTCGGTCGCTGTACAGCCCGTACAGCTCGTCGTTCCATCTTTTCCTCCACTCCCCTTCTAAGTATACGGGACCGTAGATCACACGAAGAACTTTTCTCTCGAAACGACCCAAGGTGCTTTCATTCGCTTTTGTCATAGTCCATGCTTCTGCACCGTATAGCAGGACACGGATGATGAGGGTCTTATATAGCGACACATTGGTCCCTCCAACTCAATTGCTTTCTTAGTCCAAAGAAACAGCGGTTAGCAAGAGTTATTCTTCATTTGGTATCAGCGCTGGAGTTGTTTTCTGCGTTAATAGCGGAGCCTAGGTAGACAAAGTCCTTAACTACCTCAAAGTTACGTCTGTCAATGGTGACGTTTTGATCAAGACGTGTCGGTGTTGCAAGTCATTTCTTGACGACGGCATGTACTTTGTTTTACCCTCATTAGCCGTTAAACCCATTTTTATCGCCTCTGCCTCAATACTCACAAAAGCCCCATTGACATCACGCTGAGTTCTTCCGATTATGTCAATGTCATCAGCATATATGCTAGAAATTGGAAAGACCTTTGAAAGATATTGCATCTAGTGTTGACGTGGGAGCTCTGCAATATTCTTTCAAGTACAATGTAAAAAAAAGTCGCATGACAGCGCATCACCTTGTCTAAAACCTCTTTTGACATCGAAAGGTTCTGTTAAGTTGTTTCCAACCTTTATTGAGCAGCGTGAATTCTCCATGGTCATCCTGCACAAACGGACGAGTTTGGCAGGGATGCCAAAAGTAGACATGGCTCTATACAGCTCGTCCCTGTAGATGCTGTCTTATGCGGCCTTGAAATCGATGAAAAGATGGTGGGTGTCGATTTTGTGTTCTTGGGTTTTTTCCAGGATCCGCCCTAATGTGAATATTTGATCGACTGTGGACTTTCCTGGTCTAAAACCACACTGATAAGGACCTATCAGGTTGTTGACGATGGGCTTTAGACGTTCACATATTACGGCAGAGAAGATTTTATAAGCGATGTTAAGTAGACTGATTCCTCTATAATTGGTGCAGTTTAGAGGGTCCCTTTTTCAGAATCACTAAACACTTTGCTAGCATTACGGAAATCCAGTATTGGTTTTTCAAATTTGATTTTAATATTTAGGGCACTTAAGAAAATATAAACTCGATTTCGATTTATAATGTTCTGGGATGCATTCATTTGTGATTATACCACTGGTGCCTATACTGTACTATCAACATGCCTTTGTCCTACGAATTATTGTTCATTTAAACTGCTTTAAAGTTTATTTTTCGCAAAAATCAGAAAAATATGCTTCTTACCACTCTCACTCTAAGAACAAACAGAAAGGGAAGTTGTATTGACTTTTTTCAAAAATTTAAAAAGTTAACTTATAAAATCGATGCGGATAAAGTTGAAGCAATCTAAATGATATTTTGTTGTTTGTGCTGTGATTTACGATGGTTTAAAGTTAAAAGCAAACGTATCCTTATCTAAGGTCAAAAATCTTCAGATTACACCCCTAGAAATTAAAAAAAAAAACAAGAAAACTTTTAAAAATGGCATTTATCTTATGACAGACAAAATATATTATATAAATGCTAGCCTCCCCACTACTACCGCACCACTTCTGTTTTGATTGACTCAATTCTAAAAGGATAGGTATAATCGATTTTCGATTTTACGCTTACTTAGGCCTGCTGATTGCAATCAAAAAAGTTTTGATGGAGACTTTTGAGTGCCACCGCCGCCGCCACCTTCGCTATATCGCCATAGCACCCATCCTCACCACAGTCTTCCTTAAAACTGCTCCACTTTCATCACCCTACCCTCTATCATAGTGGTAACGATAAAGGACCTATATTAAGTCCTAAGGTTGGTGGTGTGATCATCAACTGCTGCGGCCGTATATACGAGGAAACGCGGTTGTTTGGTCGTGTGAATTATCAAGAAGAAATCTCCTTCTTTTTTTTTGAGTGAAGATTAATTTTTGTTCGTCTTAAAGATGGAAGATGCGGTGATGGAATATTGGAATCTTGAATTTTATAGGGGTGGAGATTTTTGTTTGTCCTTCTTCTCTTCTTTACCTAGGACCTATTGAGGGAGAAAATCCAAGATTAAATTTCATTAAAGATTATAGGATTATTTTGAGAGAGAGTGCATTGAAATTTTATCCCGTATCAGTCAGGGCCAGGGCAGGGGTGATCAAGTTAGTCTTCTCTTAGGCTAAGTTCAAGTGAAGAGGTTACTCCACAATTGAAGTTAGATTTTTATTCATCTTTTTTTGTTTTAGCTATGGAGAAAAATTATTAAATGAATAATTTAATCATATTTCTAGCATTTTTCCATAAGTGCAAGTTGCTCAACCGTTTTATTTGCGACTAGCTGACCCGGCAGACTTCGTACTGCCTCAATCGATAAATAAAAACTAAACTAAACTTTTGTATAAATTAATTTCAAAGCAAACAAAACGTATTGAATAAAAAAGCATTTTTTTAATTAAGCATAAAGTTTTATTATTATTTTCGATACGTCATGTTGCTTACTTAAAAAAACAGAGTTTTCCTGAAATACTGGCTATTTATAAGGTTTAAATTTTTATTAACAGGCACACACTGTTATAAAACATTTTGTTAATCAATTTAAAGCTTTTTCATAAAATATATTTCTTGTTTTGTTTTGTGGTGCGTAAATAAACAAAGAAGACGTGAACACGTGACGTATAATTGTCCATGCGCGAAACAGGGAAACTCCAAGTTGATTCCGCAAACTTCTAAAGACTGTCCTTGCGATTTATTTATTGTCATCGCAAAGGCCAGATGTACTGGTAATTGTAAGCGTTTAAAATCGAATGGTAAATCCGTTGGAATTATCGGTATTTGCGGGATCAAGACATCCTCTCCTTTGTATTTTCCTCAATGACATTATTCATCAGCTTTTTCACAGCCAGTCTTGTTCATTTGTTCCATTGCATAGTCGAGGTTGATTAATGTTACGCAGCATGATGACAACTGATCCTACTTTTAACTGCAAATTGTGAGGTGGTAATCCAGACAATGCCAGTGAGTTTAAATAATCCGTGGGATAGTTGACTACGTTATCCTGGTTCATAACGGTGTCGACTGATTTAAAGGAAACCGACTGTCCTGGAAGAAAATTCTGAATGGTCGCATTGAGATTCTCGACATCTTTATTTTTCGCTGCCAATATTGCTCGTTCACCCAGCCAATTATGGTTATTGAACTTTTGCGGTATATCTGGGAAAACACGCTGAATAAGCTCCTCTTTTGAATCTGTGATGTGACAGAAATCTGTGGGTAAGGTGATGAATCCGGTCGAGGTGTCCTGTCCATTGCAACTTTTTTATTTCCACTATCTAACAACTGCTTCGCAAACACATTTGCAGTTTCATCATGTTGCAAAAATACTCGCATGTTAGTTGTTAATTGGAGTGTCTTTACGTACTGCCACAAATTCGATGATTTTAGGCATGCATTTAGTTCATCAGCAACACTTGATCGGGGAATAACTGAAAGAGTCGGACGAAAATCACCTCACAACAGAATCATGGCCCCACCAAAAATATTTTGGTTGTCACGAAGATCTTTCAATGTTCTGTCCAGGGCCTCCAGTGACCTCTTATGGGCCATTATGCATTCATCCCAAACAATTAATTTGCATACCTGTAGGATCGTGACCATTGCGCTATTTTTGGCGATGTTGCAAATTGGTGTTTCGGTGATTTGCATGTTTAATGGTAATTTCAAGGCAGAATGCACAATTCGTCCGCCTTCTAGCAGAGTTGCAGCTATTCCAGACGAAGCCAACGCTAGAGCAACATCATTTCGCGATGTGATCCTCGCAAAAAGCAATGAAATTAAGAACGTTTTTTTGGTTCTCCCGGGAGCATCAAGGAAATAAATTCCACCAGATCCACTGTTCACAGCTTACGACTATTTTCTTGATCTGTCTCTCTGGTTATCAGTGCAGTTAGCACGTGAGGTAGCCCTTCGCACATTTGATTGACTGTGACGACCTAAGTCAGGTCGTCTTCTCCTCGGCATCGTAACGTAATTAATCAAAGTAAGAAGTAAAGTGTCACTATCACAAAATATCAACAAAAAAAGAGCACACTACTTGGAATGTCACTATCACAAAGGATCACAAAAGTAAAGAAAGTTCTCGCGCACGTAGCGGTAATCGTCACTCACAAAGATAGAAGGATGCACTCATAGAATATCGTAACCATGATCGTAACACAATATCGTCAATCGTAATACTTTTTTCCGTGTTCTGATTTTTTTTATTTATTTTTTGTTTGTGACAAAACTTAAGATTTATCAAACTTAAAAAAATAATCTGATACAGTTACAGCTGAAGTTAGCTAAAATTAAGTTTCGCGAAGCCGACCAAATTAATTGGAAATCAGTACTATTAATAGTTTATTACATTTTTTGTCGCGTACGCGATTTACTTTTGTTTATTTTCGGAACGCGACAAAGCGCACGGCAAGACTATTTTCATAGATATGATTGAATTTGAACTTTGACTTTGAAATTGACATTTGACGTTAGGAACACACCTAAATTGCTTAGTCAACAGTGAGTGATTATAATTTAATATGAACTTTATTGAAAAGCAATAAAGTTCAAATTGACTCTAGAAAACGTTTGTATGGGAAATAGAAAAGGGATGTTTTTAGGGCTTTCCCGGAAATTATTCGATCTTTTCTCGCCTTTTAAACCTTCCCTAGACCTTCGCGAACATTTCAAGACTAAGATCAGATAAATCCGTTCAGCCGTTCTTGAGTTTTAGTGAGACTAACGAACAGCAATTCATTTTTATATATATAGATATTATAGCTGCTTTAGAAGCAGCTCACTTTCGGATGAAAAGATACGCCAATAAACAAAATTAATGTATTTAGAGTGAAAATAATCCTCAGGTGTAAGTTTAGACCCAGTTGCATCAACAAAGGGGTTAGTGGAATAGTTTGTCCGTAATTCTTTCAAACGATGCTGACCAGAACGTAAAAGTCAATAATGAGCGCTACAGAGCCATGATTACTGACTTTTTTGTTCACCAATTGAACAACAAGTAGTACTCGTGGCATGATGTAGTTAGTGTGTTGGACGGTCATCCCAGAGGTCTTGGGTTCGACCCATGCCTGTGCCATCTAAAGTTCTTTTCACGGGTACTGCCTCCTGCGAGGAATTGACAAATCCTCCAAGAGTAATTCTTGTCATGAAAAGTGCTTTCTCAAATTAGCCGTTCGGATTCGGCTTAAAAAAGTATGTCCCCTCTATCCCTGACAACAATGGTTGAGAGTTGTAAGTCACTAGGTCATAGTTCTCAACGGACTTTTTGCGCCATCTAATTTATTTATTTCTGAACAACCAAAACGACTAATTTTTTTGAACAATAAAAAAATGTCGGCATTTAAATTTTGGCATACAAATTTTATTGAAAATAATGTTCAAATGGTTGGGAAACATTAGAGTTCCGTTTTTGGCAAATTCTTAAAAATCCTATTTTTACGTGGTGCATTTTTCTCATTTTTTGCTACACTTAGAATATTTCGGATTTCTTCGATTTCAATATCTACATATAATATTTGTGCAGTGATATTTATTAAACTAGAATCATTGAAGAGAAGACGACTTAAGTGAGTGCCAAGGGTTTCGGTGAAAATTGCAGTTAGTTTCATTTTTTTTTCTCAATTTTCTAGAAGTCCTTCGGATTCTTAGTAAGACCCAGTTTAAGTACTTTTTCATTAACTTTAAGATGCCAGCTCCTCAATCGCGGATTATTTGATGACATCAGTGCAAACATTTTTTTCCCGAACTTTAAAGCAATCCCGGGGAGTCATTCCGTAATTTTCAAAACGATAATCGTCAAAACGATGATCATTAACGATATCGTCAATAATTTGCTTCACGTAACTTTATTATCCCTATCGTCTCGTCAATCGTTTTCAGTAGTAGATCGTTCAATATACTTCAAATACTGAAATGTCAAAAAGAACTCAACGAAAGATAATGCTTGTTCAATAATTTGAAAATGTTATTAAACTTGGTTTTTCTATATAGGAAATTTTGAAAATTTGCAAAAAATATATTGTTAGTAAACATGCCAACTATTTTGTGATGTTTATTGTTATTGTCACTTTTTGTGTTTTCATTTGTTGCCGTCGACGATAAAAACTATAATATCAAAATGTTTTGTTCATGTCTGATATTTTTGTAAATTAATAATTCTAATTATAATTTAGAGTACCTATACATAAGTCAGTAACAGACAATCAGCTGCAATATTAAACCCACCCAATTCTGTCCAAGGGAAGGAAGATAACACTCCATTTTATCCACAGGGGACAAAAATATTTGTTGTTTCCGAAACTACTTTGGATTAGTGCTTTGTGCAAGAGCGATACTAAAAGCGTTGCCTTTCGAACATACCAATGTTCCTCCGCCCCCAAAGTTTCAATGGTTACAGCAAATATTAATATGGAAGGTATATAGTATGTCTGACAAATTTATTGTTTCCAATATCATAATTATCATCATTATCCTCTTTTGCAATTCCAAGACTGAACAAAACTACAATTGTTTATGTACATATTTATGTTGTGTATATAAAAAATGCTTACATATGGGTTAGAATAGATAGAAGGTCCGATAAATGTCTCAATTTTCTTCGTAACCGTATTATTTGTATTTTTTTGAGTTTTTATTTTCATTTTGTAACAAAACTAAACTACGTCCAAAACATTTTTGCTTCAATTTGTTTTGGTTATCAATGAAAATTAATAGCAGACGATACCTACTTAGTTATCGTGCAAACGCTATCGTTTTGACGATATCACTTTGACGATTATCGTCTTACGTGAAGTGAGACTATCGTCGAAACGATATCGTCTAACGATTATCGTTTTACGGAATGAACCCCCTGATCGATACGTTTTATCTTAAAACTTTAAGTTGGGTGAGAGTTATTTGTTAGGTTTTGAACTTTGTATATATTCTTCTTTTGAATTAGTGAGAACTTCCCGCAAACATAATGCTTTTCATGATTCTTACTTTTGCCAGCAAAGTTGTGTAGTAAATTCACATTTGTTGCTGCATAGATAAAGTGCTGGCTTACAGCGGAATACAGCTTATAGTGACTGTTTAATTGTTGTTGAAGATATTAAATTCGGTTAACACAGGCATTATTGGAAGTGAAAAAATCGATGACTGATCGGCCTTGTTCCCCACAAAGCGCGTTGAGTCGATCCATATCATCTTCTATGCTGGTCTGAATGGTATACCTGCTACTATTTTGAAGAGGTGTTTCCATACGAACATCCCTCGTCTTCAGATGTGAAACTGTAACGACAAAATATAATAAGCTCATTATCATCATAGTAAAGCATTGTAGAATGGAAATTAGGAAACAGCATGGAGTTCAATGCATCGAAAACCCAATGCCGTCTTGTGTCGTAAAAGCGAGACATCTACTTGGTTATAACTCCCATCCCTGAGCTGATGCTCCCCAAACTTACTTAAGCTCTTTATGAACATTACTCAAAGATAAGCTTTCAAAATGATTGGTAACAGTAAAATAATTAAATCAATTATGCCACTTAAACATCGTCGTAAAGTTTCTCCCATCGCGCTGTTTACCCTCAATTCAGCAGACTTTGCTCTAATCAAAGAGCCAACCGAATTCCTGTTATTAAACAGCTTAACCGAAATGCTCGCGGTGCTAAAAATGCACAGAGTCCAACTTTTGAAATATAGAGTTGTCCTTGTCATATTAAAGGTTAGAATAAATAAGTCCTGCTATTGTAGCAGATGTAACAAATCACGCCTATTGCAAATATATTGTCTTTTGAAAGATTATTTGTATAATAAATCGCTAAGTTGTTTATGTTACTTGTTGTTATAATTTGGGAGTCCTCAATTCTCGTATTGAAATCTTCAAACAATATAACACTTTTATATTTACATAGTGTTGTATAATATTTCGAAGGCAATGTCTAGACTATTTTGCTGCAGACATGGAAACAATTGTAGTTCTCTAAATTCGTCAAAATCATAAACTTGTAAAAGTGATTTTACGTATTCAAAATAGGAATCATCCTCTAGAGCAGCCTTAGACCGATGCTTAATGCTTTAAACCAAGCAAATTTAGAACCAGAAATTTAGAATAATTCTTAAGATTACTTATAATTTCATGATATAATTGAAAACATTTACAAGTAGGTATTACAATTTAATATTCTTTATTGCTATTACATAGCCTCTCCAACTGGTTTTATTGTCAATTCATGTACTTGAACGTGAGGTGGGGTCGATATTGCATACAAAACTCCACTTGAAATATCTTCAGATTTGAGAATACATTTTTCAAAGTGGTTTTTAATTTCATCATCAACTATTTCCGTATCAACAAGTCCTGGACTGATGCTCTAAAAATAAATAAAGTTTATACAAAATTCCAACACTTTATCTACATGACACAAATTAATTACAGTTATTTTAATTTTTGTTCCAAGTCCACTGAATTCCTGTCGATAGATCTCTGTTATAGCAGTAACTGCATATTTGGTTGGCGGATAAATATTCATTTCGACATTCATTGGCATCACTGGTATCTTATGTCCCGCAATACTATTTACTATTAAAATATGTCCGTCGAAATTTCGCTCCTTCATACTTTTGAAGGCATGATGGGTACACATAACCACACCCATGACATTTGTATCGATAACTTCGCGAACTTTTGAAAAATCCATTGTTGAGAGTTTTCCAGGATTTAAGATGCCTGCGTTGTTCACCAAAATATCAACTCCACCCAAATTCTTGCAAATCCATTCAAATGCCGAATTAACAGAATTTTCTTGGGAGACATCACACTTAACGGCGTGTATGCGTTTCTGTTGGTCGCTGGTTAAGCCTTTTTTCAATTCTTCAACTCGTTCAACGCGACGGGCTAATCCAACTACAATGAGGCCGGCTTTAGCCAAGTCTTTGACAATAGCAGCACCAATTCCCGAACTTGCACCTGTAATTACAGCGACCCGATTTTTCCAACGTTCCATTGTAAGTAACTTAGTTAATGTGACTGAAATAACGCCGATTGTTGTATCTCTGTTTTATAAAATTGAACTTGAAGCCTCTTCAGGTTCAAGTTTAAGCTCGAAGCTAGAGCTTTTTCTTATGCAACGATGCTTATTAAATAAATTAATATGCGTGACTTGTTCTTTTTAAATAATATTAATAATGCTATCGTTTTAATTGTAATTCCATTTCGATCTTAAAATGTACATGTTTTATGTATGAGGAACAATTGTTTATCTATTGTTAACGTTTCTACAGGTAGAAGCCGGCCGGCTGCTGTTTGGATGACTTGCAATTTTCAATTAATTATTTATTAACACAACATACAATATTTCATGATGGAAATTTTAATCAAATTGTGTTTTTTCATTTAAGTATACAAAATTGCATAATATTTCTATTTGTGAATTGATAATTTGATGGAACATTTTAATACATAAACAAGTATGTATGCAATAAACTTTTATAATAAAAATTGATTTATATAGAAACACTATTAACGGCTAGCTTTTTACTTCATATTAAATATCTTTTTATTCTGAGTTTAGGAAACTGGAGGGTTTTCTTGTCTATTGTTTTCTTTGTTGATTTATGTTTATTTCATTGTAAAGAAGAAGGATTGATATATTAAACATTATTTACAGCCAAACGGTCACAAGAACTATGATTGCAGTACCATATCCTTTTTCATAAAATGTTCCATGTGTGTTCTCTATAACTGCATGAGTTAATGCCCCTTAGGGCTTCTCAAAATGATTTTTTTTAAACAATTTCAAATCTTGGGCCGTGTCTCGTTCGATTTTTAGTAATGACGTAGTTTTTGCTTCTGATATTTCAAAATATGACAGCTTGAAAAGCGACTGGTGTCAGAATAGTGAAAACGAAACTTCTTATTTGGAAGACTCTTTATGACATTTGTACTTAAGTAGTAAAAATAGATTTAAGAGGCTGTTTAGGATTTGTTTAGATACTATGATGTCTTCAAAGCAATTTTAACGCAAATTAGACTTAAAAGAGAATCGAGTTCGAAACATACATAGATGTCAATAAAATCAAAATAGTGTTTGAGAAATAATAATTTTATTGGCATTTAAATAAATTTCTGAAAAAAACAATTTAAAACTAGTTTAGTAGTAACTCAATAATATCGGTGTAATTAATGACAGTTTTGACATAAATAACTTATAGGAAGAAAAACGGCCGTAAAAGGGAACCCTGTGGCACACCATCAATTTTGTGACTTATGACCCTGATAACAATTAATACATGACATGTGGTCCAAAGTTAAAATTTTATTATGGATTCCACAAAAGAAAGGTTCATTTATATCAACCAATCCTTGATTTTTGATAAGAGAACTTCATTGTTGCTAACGATGCCTTAAACACTTAAAATTACAATATATCCAGTGATTCATTAAATTTTTTTATATGCATACGGATGTAGAAATTTGTGGAATACAAAAGTTCTCGACGTTTCAAGTATTTGAAAAACTGTTGCCGAAATGCTCAGCAAAATAATAGAAGAAATACGTTTAAATTCCAACCCCCATCAGCTAAAATTTAGAAATAAAAATTCAACGACAGACAATGTACATTAATTTACGGATGTGGTGGAAAGGGCGCTTGCAGAGGAAGAAGTAGGCTCAGCTTTATTCTTTAATGTAGCTTAAGCCTTTGATAGGGTTTGGCTTTTAGGACCTTCGATAGAGTACTACAAAATACTAAAATCCTCTATTACGAACCGCTATAGCCTACTTTACTGACGATACTGCAATATTTATGCCAGAAAAATCTGTTACAAAGGCTTAACATGTATTGCAAAATTTAGTCAATAAAGTGATTGAACGCAAAATCTCACGGTTTTTAAGGACAATTCACTCATCCGTGACGTGATGCTATGCGGTTACCAAACGTTTCATTCTATAAATCAATTGTACACTATAAAACTATAAAACCATGAAAGCTAGCGAGTAGACGCATTTTTATCAAGTTTTTTTTAGTTAAAGAACCATTAAAAACACCTTTCATCAAACAAAAAGTTAATTTCAGTGTGTTACGATCATTTTTTTTTTATCTTTTTTGGGTGCTTCAATATCATTTATTTAAGTGATTTTAAATGTTATCGCAAAAATAGAAGGAAAAATTAATTTTTGGTGTATTTACGATAATTAGTTTCTCAATTTGCCTTTACAATGTCACATCGATCTAGTATTAGTGATCGCAAACAAAACTCTCCATTTAATGCAAGTACTTATCTCAAAAACACAAAAAAAAGCTTTGAGGAGGACAGCGAAATGTGGAAAAAAATGGATGACAGACTTAATTCCCAAAAAGACAGCATAACAACTGAAATTAATTCACTCATCACCACAAAATTGGAAGAAACCGAGACACGAATTTCTTTAAATATAAATGCACAATTGACACAAATTAATAAGGAAATCACTCAGTTAAGTACGCGAGTATCCAAAATAGAATCATCCCAATCACATTTGGACTCTGTAAACATGTTGCTTAAAGATGATATCAACAAACTGAACGCGACATTAACTGATGTCAAAACTGAGCTTTCCACCTGCACTTCCAAAATAAACAAATATAAAGATGATATATCCGCACTTCGAAATGAATTTGACGATCTAACTAAAACACAAGAGATTCAGGAAAACCGAAATGTTGCTTGGGACGCCGCCCGTTCTTAATGGGATTCCTTATTCACCCGACGAAAACCTTAAAGGAATCTTCAATCACTTGTGTTTATCACTTAACGCAAAAGCACCAACACTCGCTAACATATTTCGTACCCGACCGACGAATTCCAGTTCACCTGATTCTTCAATCATCATCAAGTTTTGCACACCGTATGATAAAAACACCGTGCTTCGATCCGTTGCTGAGCATTGTAAGCAAAATAACAACAAACCACTCTCCCTTCGTGACGTTAACTTTGGACGCAATGCCGAAAGCCCTATTTTCCTTCGCGAGTGTTTGACGAAAAAAAAACATTCTTTGCTATAATCTGCACTTCGATTAAAAAAACAAAATAAACTATCATCGGTGTTTACAAGGAGGGGACTAGTATACATTAAACGTCAACCAGATGATGCTGCGGTTCTTATTGACAAAAATGAAGACTTGTCCAGGGTTGCCATGACTGCTGCTGTAAATACATAATAATTTTGTAAACATTATTTGCTAAAGTTTTTCTTTTTTTTATTTCACTTTAATTCATTTATTTTCTTGAACTGAGTAGTACTACTTTATTTTTATTCTTTTCCTTTTTACGTATATAATTTTTTTTTTCTTTTTTTTTAATTACATACATACATACATATCTACATTCTTTAATCTTTATTTTTCCTCTTTTCTTTTCTCTATTTATTTATTTTTTTTTTTCTTTATGTAAATTATTGGTAAAACTCTTTTTAATTACCTACATAATTTATCATAATATTGCAAATTATGTTCGTGATGGCATTACTTGTAGGATTAATTGTGCATCTAGCCCCGGTAGTCCAATAGAGTATATTTTTGTAGACATGATATGTGGGGAAGATAAGCTATTGATTGGTACAGTTTACAGACCCAATAGATTCGTTGATCTTTCACCTCTCGTATCTCTTATGGAGGAAATTGCTGTGATGTCTACTAAAATTGTTTTATGTGGGGATATTAATGGTAATCTGTTAGTAGAAAGCACGTTAGTTGACACAATGAGATCGTTTAATTTATCACCGGTAAATGAACATGAGCCAACTCATTTTACTAGTAGTTAAAGTTCACTACTTGATGTTATTTTTGTTAGTAACATGAATGATGTTCTGTTCTATGACCAACTTGTTGCTCCTGCCTTCTCAAAACATGATCTGATTTTTCTCACTTTTAATTTCAATATAATTCGACCCCCAACAATTTTCGAGTATCGAGATTTTAAAAATGTAAATTATTCTGCTCTTGAGCGAAATGTTACGATGATTGATTGGGATAGACTTTACTCTATGCCTTCTCCCAACGATCAAGTAGAATTTTTTCAAATTAGCATTGAGTATCTATTTAACACGTATGTTCCCCTTAAACAAAAATTTTTAACACATCGGTCTCAACCATGGTTTACTCCAGAAATTTCCTCTCTCATGTACCGTAGAAATCAAGCATACCTTCGTTGGAAAAGATATAGGTTAGAAGATCTTCACAGATCATACCGGTTACTTCGAAACCAAGTCGTTGCAAGATACGCACTGAAAAATCAATTTATCAATTTATCCATTAATGGTCGAAAACTGTGGAACAATCTACGTGATATCGGTATTGGTAAGCAAAAAAGTTCTAAGTGTCATGACATTGACATCAATGAGTTGAATAAACAATTTTTAACGTTGCCCTCTACATCTTCACTGGATCTGTATGAAGTATTTAACGAAGGTAATTCTTTAGCCTCCCAATCTGCTTTTGAGTTCTGTAGGATTGATTGTACTGAAGTGGTTGAAAGCTTTATGTTAGTTAAATCCAATGCAGTTGGAATTGATGGTATACACCCTGTTTTTATTAGAGCTTTACTACCACTTCTTTTGACTTATATTACACATTTGTTTAATACAGTACTAACAACCGGTATTTTTCCAACGATTTGGAAGCAAGCAAAGATAGTCCCCGTACCAAAATCATCTAATGGCAAGGATTTTCGTCTAATCTCTATACTTCCATTTCTTTCTAAGGTTTTAGATAATCCTTTATGCAAAGACAAATAAATACATACCTAAGTATGTATGATTTACTGACACCTTTTCAGTCCGGTTTTCGTCCAAAACATAACAGCGCTATTGAATGTGTCTGAAGACATTAGACTAGCTGTTGGTGTCGATAATGTAAGTTTTTTGGTTCTTTTGGATTTTTCAAAAGCTTTTGACACTATCGAACACTCAATTCTCATACGTAAGCTTATTCATCAATTTAATTTTTCATCTTCTGCTGCTAATTTGCTTCTTTCTTATCTAAGT
Organism: Eupeodes latifasciatus; assembly: GCA_920104205.1. Taxonomy (NCBI): domain Eukaryota; kingdom Metazoa; phylum Arthropoda; class Insecta; order Diptera; family Syrphidae; genus Eupeodes; species Eupeodes latifasciatus. The sequence goes on along the minus strand of OV049926.1, from coordinate 20,827,320 downwards.
GATAGAAAACAGGCTGTAAGTCTCTCCAAAAGGTTGTCTTCTTGTTTGCCGGTCTTGAAAGGTGTTCCTCAAGGATCGATATTGGGCCCGATTCTCTTCTCGCTTTATATAAATGAGTTGCCATCGATATTGAAATTTTCGCTTATACAAATGTATGCTGATGACGTGCAACTTTACTTGAGTAGTCCACTCGGTCTTATTAAAAATTGCGTTCATAACATAAATCAGGACCTTTTAAGTATCCATATTTGGTCCCAAAAAAATGGCCTGTTCTTAAATCCGTCGAAAACTAAATGCTTAGTTATCTCTAAAAAGTCTCTTGATCTTTCTTATTTCCCTCGCTTAATGCTCAATGATATCGTTATTGACTATGTGGAAACAGCTAAAAATCTTTGTGTCATTTTCAACAGATCTTTAGCTTGGGAAAACCACATAAATTCAACTGTTGGAAAAGTGTACGGTGCTCTTAGGGTTCTTCAAGATTCCCAATACTTAACTCCCATTGAAACTAGAAAAATGTTAGCTAAGACTTTGATTATTCCACTCCTTACATATGGTTGTGAAATCTATTGTAACTGTAATGCTGAGAGTAGACGAAAGCTTACGGTTGCCTTCAACAACACAGTAAGATACATCTACGGTCTTAAAAGATATGACCATATCTCCGAGTTTGTTTCTTCTCTATTCAACATGCAGTTTAAGTATTTTCTACAATATCGAACACTTCTTCTTCTCTTCAGTATTAAACAGACGCATCAACCACATAACCTTTATTACAGATTACAATTTCCTACTTCAAATAGATCAAACAAGCTTAACATCGCACGACATACATGCCTAACATCTGAGCGGCAATTCTTTGTCAACGCCATTCGCTTATGGAACTCTTTGCCAAGTGATATAAGAAGGCTTGGAAATGTTAAAATATTTCAGAGCAAACTCATTAACTACTTTTGTTTGCTTTAAATGTGCGGTTTTACCTTTAATAAATTTATAATTTAAACTTTGCAGTTAACTTAATTTCTATAGCGTCATTAATTTGTAAACTACTCAGTTTTCCCTTTTAACTTAATTTTAATTATTGTTTTAATTATTTTGATCTTGCTTTTGTATTCCAACTAATGTTAGCTTTTTTCTTACTCATGTATACATTATAAAGCTATCACTTTTTAATAAGATATTATATCTTAATGTGTATAGCATATCGATAAATTGAATAAACTAAACTAAACTAAACTATATGTGTGACATGTTGCACCACGCGCGCCACTGTCTTTATGAAACTTTAGCTTTTGTCCATCATGGCTTTTGATGAATGCAAAAGTCAGTAATAATGGCCATATAGCGATTAACATTGAATATAAAGTTCTGGCCAGCAGAACTGTCTTGATAATATTTAATTATAAAAAAATGTCACATTTTATTTTTTTGACTATCAAAAAATATAAAACTTTTTTCCGAAATTCTAAAAAACGGGTCATTGTTTTTTTACGAAAATCAGAAACAGAAATTGAAAAATTTTATAAATACAAAATTAATTTAAAAAAAAACTAATCTAAGATTTTCAAATACAAAACTTGAGAAATCAAATGTTTTGAAAACAAACTTTTTTACTTTTTTCTTAAAACTACATTTTATACTTTCTTAACTTTTATAACACAACATCTATCTGTCATAATGATAACCATTTTGTATGTTTCACCTAATGGGACGTTGTCAGGGTGGGTCGCACTCAACCCTTTTTGTATTGTTTATCAAAAGTCAACTTTTTTAAAATAAGTTGTATACATATTGTTGTTTGCATAGACCTTACACAGAAAAATCCACAGGCAATTATGAATACAAAACTAAAATTCTATAATATTAAATCAAGCTATCACATTTAATTGAATAATTATTATTTTCCTACCCTCGCATTACAATATTTAACAACAAAGCCGAGTAACTTAACTTTGAAATAATTTATGATCTCAACTAGAAATATTATGCAATTAAATTATTCTGTATACTCGTATGCAAAAGCTAACAACAGTTTTTGATTAAATTTTCAATCGAGAATTATTGTTTGTTGTGTTTTATAATTGAAAGCAGTCAGCCAAGCAGCCGACAAGCCTGCTAGCTATGCGTCGATATTGCGAGTTAGGGTTGTTTATAGATAAACAGACAAATGCCTTCAGTCACACTCATTCCATTTATAGATCGCGAAATTTCATTATAACGAATTCATTATTATTATTATTAAAAAAAAAAAAAAAAACAATTCACATATTGCACAAAAGTAATGAAAACAAACATTGTTGCGTAATGAAAAGCTCACATCATTTGAATAGGTTTCGACAGTTGAGTTAATAAAACTGAGGCACGACACTTGGAGGAATTTCAGTCACTTTTAAGTTTTGAGTTACAATGGAACGTTGGCAAAATCGGGTCGCTGTAGTTACAGGTGCAAGTTCGGGAATCGGTGCTGCTATTGTCAAGGATTTAGCTAAGGCAGGCCTTATCGTAGTTGGATTAGCCCGTCGTGTTGAGCGAGTTGAAGAATTGAAAAAGGGCTTAACCAATGACCAACAGAAACGCATACACGCCGTTAAGTGTGACGTATCCCAAGAAAACTCTGTTAATTCGGCATTCGAATGGATTTGCAAGACTTTGGGGGGAGTTGATATTTTGGTGAATAATGCAGGCATGACAAATCCTGGAAAACTCTCCACTATGGATATCTCCAAAGTTCGTCAAGTTATTGATACTAATGTCCTGGGTGTGGTTATGTGTACACAGCACGCCTTCAAGAGTATGAAAGCTCGAAATGTTGACGGACATGTTTTGATTGTGAATAGTATTTTGGGACATTCGATTCCTGTGATGCCGATGAGTGTTGAAATGAATATTTATCCAGCAACCAAATATGCAGTTAGTGCCATAACAGAGATCTATCGACAGGAATTCAAAGGTCTCGGAACAAAAATTAAGATAACTGTAAGTAATCGAAATTAAATTGAGGCGTATAAACTATTTGTTTTTGTTTTGTTTAGAGCATCAGTCCAGGACTTGTTGATACGGAAATAGTAAATGATGACATTAAAAACCTATTTGGAAAATGCATTCTCAGATCTGAAGATATTTCAAGTGGAGTTATGTATGCAATATCGACCCCACCTCATGTTCAAGTGCATGAATTGACAATAAAACCTGTTGGAGAGTCGATGTAATAAAATTTAAAAAAATAAATAATATAATTATTAAAATCCAAAAAAAGTTATTTTTTTTCAACTCAGATTTGGAGATAAGTTGGAGATAGAGTTTTAAAAAAATACTTGATGTTTTTGAAAAGAATTATTTAATGAACAATACGAAAATTGAGAAAGTAATGAATAATAAAAAAAATGCGAGTAGTTTCAAAAAAGAAACTATTATTAATACATACAGGCTAAAAATTAGGAACTCGTTTTTGAAATAATAAATTTCCACCAAATAGGGACTCGTTATTATTGAAATAGAAATGGTTTACAATGTTGATATGTTATATATATAATTATATATAATTATTAATAAAGCTATTTTGTGTGCTATAGAAAAATTTTAAGTAAATATTTTTCTTCGTTCTTAGAACAATTGAGTCGAAAACCGTTTCTTATCAGTTTGTTTTTGTAAAGTTAGTTTTTTGACTGATTTTGATTTTGTTCCTAACATTTTTAGTCGAAAACCAATTTTTACCAGGGTTTTTGAAAGTTTTTTTTTTTGTTTAAAATACCGATTGGATTTTTCTATGAACATTGACAACAAAATTTTTCATACATTGAAATTATTTTGATCTCAAAACCTTTATATCAAAGATCAGTTTTTTTAATTTTCGCCAAGATATTCGAGTCGAAAATCAATTTTTGACAATTTGTATTAGTATATTTTTAACGTTTTGATTTTTTGCAAGGAAACTTATTAACTCGATGTTCATAAAAATTACACTAGCTAGATATCAAAAAGTTATAAATCTTAACACGAAATTATTCTTTAGGTAATATTATTTTTAATTATTTAAATTTTTGAGGTGACAAATTGATTTTGTTCCGTTTTCTTTGTTATTAATAAAAATCGTTAGTTGAATTTGCATCACTAGTATCCCATCAAATTGAATTGAAATCGACAACGTTAGTGCTTCATGTTTTCAGGGACAAGGACATTTATAAAGACAATATAAAAGTATTACTTTAATCTGTTTATTAATTCCTAAGAAAATTTGAAAATAAAAAACGGTTCTATGGACTTTCCTTCTAGAGCAAAACAAAACTATTGAAAGAAGACAAGCTAAGAGCAAAATTTTAGAAAATATTTCGTAAAAATCAATGGTTCCGTTTTTGAACAAAAAACTCGAATGTTCAATTTGTGGTCAAGTAATTTGTATGGTGACTACTTTTTTTTTGTGTCCTGAAAAACACGACTGAAATTTCAAAGTTTTAACTCAATTGACTCAGAGGTTTAATTTGTAAGGGCCAGCACAGGCAGCCCTTTGTTCCGACTTCTCTACCATTGTAATGTCATGTTTGTTCAAAATCTCGAATCCGACAGCTTTTACAGATGCCATAACTTGTCTCAAGTAAAAATACTTAACATTTCAACACTGTAAATTTATAACAGCGAGTCCGTGTGACCCATTCGACCGTTTTATTTGTGTCAATTTAAATCAACAAAACTAATCAAAAGAAAAGCTTATGACTCAAAAACGTGCTATTTATTTAGAAACAATGACTTTCAGTAATTTCTTTATAACCAAACATAGTGGAGCAAAAATTATAAAACATTTAAACATTTAAACATTTTTTGTGTGCACAGTTGTTCTGTGTGCAGTTTGTTTACATATTTTCTCCAATTGGTTTTATTGTTAACTCATGAACTTGAACATTTGGAGGTGTTGAAATGGCATACATAACTCCATCAGAAATATCTTGAGGTTTTAGGAGAGCAGGTCCAATATCGTTCTTAATTTCTTCGACCATATCGGTTTCCACTAGACCAGGGCTTATACTCTAAAATGCGAAAAGAGAAATAAGAAAATTGCTACTCTTGAAGAACTCATCATTCAAAACTTACTGTGATCTTTATTTTTGTCCCAAGTCCATTGAATTCCTGTCGATAGATTTCAGTTATGGCTGAGAGGGCATACTTACTGGGTGGATAGATATTCAAGCCAATGTGAGTTGGAAAAATCGGCATCGAGTGTCCAAGAATACTGTTCACTATCAAAACATGTCCATCGAATTTTCGATCCCTCATACTTTTGAAGGCGTGTTGCGTGCAATGCACCACTCCCATCACATTTGTATCAAGGACTCTTCTGACATCTGAAATGCTCATGGTTGACAGTTTACCCTCCAAAAGTAGTCCAGCATTGTTCACGAGAATATCAACACCACCGAATTTTTCAATAATCCAATCGAATGCAGAATTCACTGATACTTCACTTGAAACATCACATTTAAACGAATAAACACAAGATGCGAATTTTGGAGGAAGACTGTCTTTCAATTCTTCCACCCGATCAACCCTTCTAGCTAAGCCGATCACAATGAGACCAGCTCTGGCTAAATCCTTGACAATTGCAGCACCAATGCCTGCACTGGCACCCGTCACAACTGCAACCCGATTATGCCAACGTTCCATTGTAACTGAATTTCCGAATTGATCATTCTATGGCTTTTATTTATTAAATAATAATATGAACTCTCAGTATAGATCTGTTGTTTAATATGCAAATATGTATAATTAATATTTAAAACATGTTTGGTTTAATAGCAGAACGATATTATTTACTGCTTTATCTAGCTGTTCGATAAATGGGTGTGCCGAAGATAATGTAAAGCTTGAATTGGCTACTATTTGTAAAGGTAGGGTATTGGCAACCCTTAAAAATCAATGTTGTTTAGTTACAGGCGAAAACGAATTTCGGGAAAAACTAATTGTTCTCTTAGCTTGAAAATATTTTTAAAATTCTTATCAAAGTTTGGGGCAAACAGTTACAAAAATTGATTCAATTGATTCATTGCTTTTTTGAATTACACTTGATTTTTCCAAACCGAAATTATTAGCTGTAGAATTATAAGAAATTAAAATCTTGTCTTTATTTTGGGACACCCTTTAAATGTCGATATGGGCTCAGTTTATAAATGAGACTTGAGCTTTCAAGTAAATTAGATATTTTTCTCGGATTTTTGAACTAATTTCTGTTATAGTCGTTTAATAATTATGTTCAAGTGTTCATACAAATTATTTTCTATTTCCATTAAACACAAATTAAGGTTGTTAATGTTAATTTTTAATTGCAACTTTTAATGAAATGTTTTCGTATTCAATTTATATCATTTTGTAATTGACTTGAACCCCAGAGTTTAACCACATTTTTAATAAATTTTCTTAATTAACTTAACAACAAAGTTTTGCAGTATAGGAAATGATAATGTTTTTTGCTTCGCAAGTAGATATGCTTTCAATTGTAGTTTGAATAATTTAGCTATCTTTATATTTTAACGAAAGTTCTATAAATTTAATAAAATTGAACCCAATAATCATTTTAATATTAATGGTTTTTAAGACTAACTTAAGAATTTTATATATTGCTGTATTATTGTCTTCTTATACATATGCTTGATATATTTTGAAAAATTACATTTTTCTTAAATATAAATAGTACTAGTTGACAACGTTTTAAATTGCAATTGTCTTGGTGGTCTTTATTCAAATGCGACTTAAAAATTACTGTTTTATAGGTTTTTGAGGTACTACTTTTTAAAAATCTTAAAAACAACACAAATACCTATTAGGTATTTTGAGGCTAATTTGAATATTTGAAGTAGCTTTTTTTTAAATAAATTTCGTTATGGTTTTCCAAATCTATAATTCCGTTCTTAATACTCAGTTGAAATATTTATAGTATTTCAACAAATTTTCGAACATTTTCTTACGCTGTTTGATTCTAACTGCCTTACAAAAATCTGAAAGAAACGCTAAACCATTTGTGCTTAAACGCTAAGCTTTGATCTTGTAATGAATACGTCGTCGTCTAAATAATGATACTATGCCAAGTTTTTGAAATATTCCTATTAAAAACATCAAAATAATGTTGAGAACGGGTACTTTTAAAACTTGAGCATATAGTTAAAACAAATTTCGGACTCAAAATCAGCACTTAAAATTAACTCCAAAACGTAATTTTCAAAACTTTAGATAGAGTCAAGTAAAGACTCAAAATTTATAAGACTCAAAATTTATAAGAATGTCCAAAAAGTAAGCTACTGATTCTAACTGTATCTAAAAGACAATGATTTTGTTCATTGGAAAATCATCTTACAGTTTATTTTTAAGGGATTTGTTGAGTTCTTACTTAGCCTTAAACTTTAGCATTTTTAAACAGGCATAATTAAAAAACCTGATGTGATAGAAATATTTAAAGGTGAGATTCAAATTAAGGACATCCTAATTCTTTTAAAAAATTATTGTTTTGTTTGTGCTTCAGATAAAAAACATGATTTTGTCGACCAGTGTAATTTGCCCTTGTTTTCCGCAAACATTTCCTTCTTACGTTGAGTATGCATACATACGTCATTATTTAATTTTAAGTGCATAAAAACATAATCTTAGAATTTTTAACAGTTAAAGACTAACATTTAAAAAACTTGAAAATTTCTTTCTAAATCATCCTTTTCATTAAAATTATTTCCACGAATAAAAAATTGGAAGTGAGCGAAATTAACGTATTTGTTCAAGCTTTTATTTTAAAAGTTTTCGAAAAATGTCTGAAAATTTCGAATATCTAATACTTTTCTTCTTCTTTGAACTAAAAATGAGAGAACTAGGATGTTGTATTTTAATTCATTATATTTTTAAATCTGAATCTGACATCACTTTTCTAAGAGTTTACAAAAATTTAAATAAAATACTTTTCCTCTTATTAATTTTCAGTTTCTGTAGTTATTCGCAAAAAAAAATACTGACTTTTATATTTTCTGCTATGTCTACCTCTATCGAGTTAAATAATTGACATTATTTTATTTCAACTTAAAACAAAATTAATTTAGTTTGTATGTTTCCGTGCGATTTTTTTCTTTCCAAGTTTTTTTTTTTTTTAAGACAAAAGCAAACGGAGTCAGGGCACGACCTAAAATTACATTTTATATATTGGTATTATTATAAGAAGTCCTCCTTTCTTAAAACAAATAAGTGTTTGTTCCCCTTAGGAAAATCTTATAAATTGTTGTCCTGAATAAAAATCAAAAAGAGAAACGATTCAATTACAATAAAATCATTGAATATGTTTAAGAAAATATTCCTTGAACACATCCCTTCTAAGGTTGAAATCTTTTCAAATCTGAACACATGCACTCGTTGAATTGCATCTCACTTCATGCTCATCTGTCATTTTGTGTATGTTGCTATTTTATTTATGTTTTCAAGATAAAATAAACTGCAAACTAAAAATTCAGAAAGCAGAGATATTTGGTGTAACTTGTATGAAAAATCACTTTATCGAGGTACCAAAGTTTTCCAAAATAGGTATCAAAGTAGTATTTTTTATAGTTTTTCAAAAAAAAAATCTTATTTTGAATAGGTATTCTCCTAAGTTATAATTAATACGAGGTCAAAAACGTGGTTCAACTTCGCGCATTGTTTTACGCTAATGCTGAATTTTTCAACACTTCCCCTTTTCGAACAATTGTTACACCTGCAAAGATTCATGATGTATACCACTTTTCATAATTATTTAATATGGCAACCCTATTAGTAAATGTTTTAATTTCAATAGTTCCAAAAAGTATGCAATCTATTAAATATTTAGCTTTTGTCCATCGAAACAAAACAAGTTTAGCAGTGTTTTTCTAAAAATGTAATGGGTTGCCGACAAAAATACTATATTGGAATACATTTTGAGTCAATTTTATCTAATCTTCTTTTAATATACAAGATTTTTCTTGAAAAAAAGTTTATTAACTTCCCATAGGAAGTTATTGTAATGGGTCCGATTTTTCAAATTGAAAATTTTTACATTTATCGACGTTTCAAGATACCTAGAGTCGAAATAAAAGATTTTTAAAAAGATGTATGTGCGTGCGTGTGTACGTACGTTCGTACGTCCGTACGTCCGTACGTCCGTACGTCCGTACGTGCGTACGTCCGTACGTCTGTACGTTCGCGACGTTTTTTTCGTCGTCCATAGCTCAAGAACCAGAAGAGATATCGACTTCAAATAAATTTGGTTATACAGATAATAAGGCAGAAAGATGCAGAAAGGGCTCTCAAAACAATTGCGTGGGTGTTTTTTTTACCATAGCAGTTTAAAAAAAAGGTGAAAATTTTGGTTAACCCTAAATATCTCATGAACCAATGACGCTAGAGACTTGAATTAAATTTTATATTATATATTGTAACGTGATACAAAAGAAGTAAATTTTAGGACTAAAATATGATTTCACTCCAAAACAATTTTGTGCAACGAAGAATAATGTTTTTGACATCTGATGAAATTTTGAGAAAAATATAAGTGACAGTTTTTTTAATAAAAAATAAAAACTTAAAAAAAACATTACTCAAAGTTGGTAAAAATTGAATTTCGACTCAAATATCTTTTCAAAAACTTGAGATTAAGGCTTCAAACTTATTTTATCTTATAAGAAATATGGTTTTCAATATTCTGAAAAATGTTGAGAAAAATCGAATTGACAGTTTAAAAAAAAAAAAAAAAACAAAAAAAAAAAAAAAAAAGTTGGTAAAAATTGATTTTCGACTCAAATATCTTTTCAAAACTTAGAGATATTGGCTTTAAACTACTTTTATGTTTCAAAAAATATTGTTGGCAACATTCAGCAAAATTTTGAACAAAAATCGAATTGACAGTTTTTAAAAAAAAAATTAAAAACCGAACAAAAAATTTAACACAAATTGTTAAAAATTGATTTTTGACTCAAACATATTTTCAAAAATTTGAGATTATGGCTTTTAACTTATAAGAAATATTGTTTTCAACATTCGATACAATTTTAAGAAAAATCGAATGGACAGTTTTTTTTACAAAAATAAAAATCTAAAAAAATACAATACTAAAACTTGTAAAAATTTACTTTCGACTCAAATAGCTTTTCAAAAATTACAAATATTGGCTTCAAACTTAGGTATTTTATTTCACAGAAAATATTGTTTTCGATATTCAGTATTTTTTTTTATAAAAATCCAACAGTCTGCTTTTTCATAAAAAAATAAAATCTACAAAAAATAGTACGCAAATTTGGAAAAAATTGATACATACATATAGACAAACTTTTAAGTAAGACAAATCGACAGACGGGATGGGAAGTTATCAGTGTGGGTCGCATCCCAGCCTCTTTTATATTTTTGTTCTTAAAACATTCAAGTTAAAATACACTGCCAATCACTAGGATGAGGCCACATATTTTTCAACCGATTTTCGTTCTTTATACCTGCTGGAAATTTCGTACCAATAAAAATTTACTACATTTGAGTAGGTAGATATTTTCTTTAAAAAAAGAAATAAAATTAAGGGGTTAAATAGAAAAAACAGTTGGAATTTCCCTACATTAATTAAAGAGCTACTTAAAAACAGTATGAAAAAGTGCGTCACTTGGATGAGGCCACATGAAAAATCTTATAAAATATCAAAAAAATGAAAGAAATGTTTACAGTTTTTGGTTTTCAAACATTTATTTATTAAGTTTTTCTCAATTAATAATGAGTATGCCCCCCATTTTTCGATATGACCTCTATTAGACGGTTTGGAATGGAATCATAAAGTTTTTTTAAATAGTCAAGTGAAATCTCGTCCCAGGCATCACGGATAGCTTCAATTAAGGAGTCCTTGTCTTCAAATTGTCTACCGCCTTCATAAACTTTTCGAGATAGCCATGCGCATACGTTTTCGATTATGTTGAAGTCCGGTGAATAGGGTGGCCATGGCAAAAGCTCTACGTTTTCTGATAAAATCCAGCTTTTGACAACCCTGGAAGTGTGGATGGGGGCATTGTCTTGTTGGAAAACCCAAGGCAGAGGTTCAAAAATATTTTTCATCTTCGGAAATGAGCGTTCCAACAAGTATTTGTAGCTGTTTCCGTTCATTGTTAGAGAAAGAAACTCCAATTCGATTTTGCCATAGTAGGTGAGAGCTCCCCACACCATAACACCTGATGTACGGCTGTGATGTCTTCCCAAAATTAGTTCCTCTTTTCTTAAATCATGGAAATAAAAGTTGTAACCATCGGGGCCGTCAAGGCTAAACATTTTTTCATCCGAAAAGACGACGCGTTTCCATTGACTGCTCCAAGAGACATGTTCTGTTGCAAAGTTCATTCGCAGCTCCTTGTGTACTTGCTTTAGAACAGGTTTCTTTTTGAGTTTTCTTCTCTGGATAGTACCATCTTTTCTTATTATTCTTCGGACTGTCGAAATACTGGCTGATACTCCGCTTTTGGACCTTATTTTAGTAGCTGATTGAGTAGAATTTGAAGCAATACGTAAAATTAACCGCTTTTCTCGGGATGTTGTTGCTTGGGCTGTGCGTCCTTTTTGGTTTTTTCCATAGTTTTGAGGATCAGCAAGATAGTTGTTTACAACTGTCTTACTTCTGTTCAGCTTCCTTGCTATTTCTCGGCTTGAGAGTCCCATTTCCTTGAAAGCATCGATTTGTCCTCTTTCTGCTACTGTCAACGTCTTTCCGGAACCCATTTGTAGTTGAAATTTAATAAAAATAGTTATTTGTAAAACGTTCTTAAATATTGTAACCCAAATTTTGAAAAAAATTGCTGATCTGAACTTCTACAACGAAATATTCGCAATGGCCTCATCCTAGTGACTCACTTTTTTATATCCTTTTTAGGTAGCTCATTCATTAATGTAGGGAAATTCCAACGGTCTTTTCTAATTAACCCTATAATTGTATCACTTTGTTTTAAGAAAATATGTACCTACTATCATGTAGTAAAATTTTCCGGGTTAAACAAATTCCAACAGGTATCGGACCGAAAATCGGTTGAAAAATATGTGGCCTCATCCTAGTGATTGGCAGTGTATATGGGTCATATTCATAGTTCCTTGATAAGTTCTGATTTTGTCTTTGCTAAATTAAACTTCAGTTTATGTTATTCATAGAAAATGTACACCCATTTTAAAACGATAATCTGGAGTCTAAAAATAAACACGACGGAACCTATGTTTAAGCTGTTTCTAAATATATTAAACGTCAAAAATAAACAAACTGATTGAGTAAATTAGGTTACGAGACATTTAATTTGAAAATTTAAAAACAAAAATTAAAATGTCAAAAGACTTAAGCATAAGCATATATATCAATATTTTGATATTTTGCTGGATGTTGGAATGCTACCAACTAACAGAAACCGAAAGATCTACTTAACCCGATTGGACCCCTTTGAAATAGATGATTTGTATGAAAGGTATCGATTCGAAGAAAAAATTGTCAAGTTTATGATTGACCTTCTAAATATTATAGATCGAAATTCAATGAAATTTTTGCTAATATCTGCGTGCTTCCAAGTCTTAAAACCACCAGCCCGACTTCATAAAATTTCTCAACTAACAGCAAACAAAATAGTTTAAAGGGTTTCAAAGATATTGGCTCTCCAGCTAACGCAATTTATTTTGTTCCCCTCTACAAGCCATTTTGTATAGGTTTAAGTGACATTTTTCAGAATTGTAGTGGAATATGCCTTAAACCTTTAACTTTACTGAACTTTAAGGCGTACAAAATTTCAACCTCGAGATTTTACATGACATGATTTTAAACATGACATTACGATGGTATAGGAGTCGAAAAAAGTTGGTCCCTGATTGCGTTCCTCTTTCTCTGTGTCTGTCTGTCCTCACAAAAACTCTCATTTTGTCTAGACAATATTTGATGATCAAATATGTCAACATTTTTTCATATTTTCAAAACGGCTCAACATTTATTTACGAAAATCAAACTTTAGATAAATATTAATATATTCTATGGAACTGCAGACCAAAAACATTTTTAAACAAAAATGAAAAATTTTATATTATGAACAATTAATTAAAAAAAAAACCTTCTCTAACGATTAACAAAAAATTTACATTTTTGAAGATTTTGCAGGTATATTTTTAAATCTTAAATGATAAGTACTATTTTTAAACAGACATGGTACAGGAACAAGTTCCTGTTTTCGAGATATTCTTGTTAAGCTTGTCTAAAATACTTTTTTATCCCAGAATATTTGCCGGGCAAATACCATTAAAACACTTCGGATAGAACCTATATTAATTTTTCACCTTCAACAAATGTTCATCACCTTCAACAAATGTTCATCACGAAAATGGTATTTGAATTTCAAAATTATATCTAATTCTAAGCTTTAAATCTCCTCTTAAAGTCAAACTTTTTCACCTGAAAACAGTCCCTTCCTTTAACTTAATACCATGCTTAAGTAAAAGGAATATTAGCGTGAAATTTCACTGTTTCTCTTTTATATTTATTTTTCAATTTTTCTTAAAGTTCTTAGTCTAGAAAATAGTCATTTAGTAAGGCTTAGATAAATATTGGAGTAAATGAAAAATCTATTTTTACGAACTCAAATTCATGAAAAACTAATAAGGCAGATAGGTATATCAAAATTATTTTAATATATTTTTAAACTTTCATTTATTTATAAATTACTTTTATTCAGTAAGAATTTTAGAAATTGAAGAAAAAATGTATCTCCTGTGCACGCAGTAATCTTTGAAATCCATTACTTCATACTGTGTTATTTAACCCAACTTGCAATAAGTATTATCTACGACCATTTTCAATCCCTTAATGGAAACCCATAAACGTTTAAATTAATTTTCATCTGCTGGTGGTCTAGAGAAAAGATGACATGTACGAGTAAATGGTATCTATAAACGACTTGAATTTATACCCCCAAGGAATCTAATGGAGCAAAAACATTTTGCTTTCACACTTTCGCACTCCAATATTTTGATGATACAGTGTGCTGATGGCGACTTCAAAGAAAACCCTAAACTCCTCTCAAAACGCACGCACAGCATCGCCATACAAGACAATACAAAACAAAAACAAATACAATACCAACTGATGTTCGACACAAATTCGCTCGATTTCAAAATTTGTATAAATTCGCATTTTGTAAATGCATGTGCTCGACTCATCCTCGTTTTTGAATCGAGCATATGCATTGGACGATGACAACGATGAGCGACAACGACGCATTTTAGGTATTTGTTTTAAAATTCAAATGCGATCATTTCAAAACGAGCAGATTGTTTTTGCAGAAAATGTGTATAGTGCATGTGCAATATTCTAGATATAACAATACTCAAAAACCCAAAGACAAACGAACTTGTAAAGTCCTGCCGTTAAAGGACATCCAGATACCCGCACATATAACAATACATAAAGCAATTGCAATATGCTTTGGCTTTTTCCTGGAATAAGGTTGAAGCTTATAGAGGACGAGCAGCTGCTTTCAGAAGACGCACAATTCTTCGGTCTTAGGGTCAGGGTCGGATTCAATATCTTAGTTCTGGGGAATTTTGTTTAATATGAAGCTCACTAAAGTTAATGTCATATTAGTCATGAAATTTAAAACAGATTTCAAAATCTTCATAAGAAGAAGTCACTGATAGTTTACTAACTTTACATCTTTCAAAATCCACTTAAGTGAAACATGGTTAACTTGTGTTTTGACAGTTCTACGTTATTTTATGACAGTTCTTTGAAATTATAAAATCTTGTTTCTTTTATTATATACCTAGCTTTCAGGGCGGAAAGTTTATAAGTATTTCGAAATTTGGTATCAAAATGAAATTTGAAACAAAAATGTCAAAATGACATAAGAGAAGAAAGTTCTTTAATGCATTTGTCCCCTCCTCCTGGTTTCGTTCCTGCCAGCGTTATGATCATCCACGGTTAAATATCGTGCAAATGATTCTAAATTATAGAACTCTATCGTAGGGAAGGGTATTAAATGGTGCACTCTCAGCCTTTGGAAATATCCTTTCCGTATATGGAGCCGGAACCTTATATATAGCTAATGGTATAAGATGGTTCTTCTTCTCTATTTTAATAAAGCAAACGACAGCTTTTCTGTATTTATTGCACTCAGTTCATTTCAGTTTGCTTGTTTGTTTGTTTGTTTGTTTATTTTGCTTCGTGTTTTGTCCTTTCAACGTTTTGTTGTCTCCCTTCATTCAACGTTTTGTTGTCTCCCTTCATGGTGCATCAGCAGAACTAAAACGCGACGAGTTAGTTTCGTCGTCGTAAAATTTCAGGACGAATTTGTAAAGGACAAAAGTTGCAACTAGTGCAGTAGTTTGTAATAGTAGCAGCATCCCTTCTATTCAAACTCCATTTTATAGATGATTTGTGCTTTTATATCCATTGTGTGTCCTTGTAAATGTTGTTTTTGTTATTATTATTTTTGTTGTTGTTGTTGTTGTTGTTATAATTCATTTTAGAGAAATATATATAAATTTAGATAGAGAAGAAGAGAAAGTTCTTCAATTGAATTTGTATTTTATTTACACTTGAATTGAGAGTTAAGTTAACATAGAGCTTTTGATGGTTTAAATTTTATATTGTTGAACCAATTGTGTAGACCAAAAATAAAATTAAGAGCTAAGAAAATATGACGTATAAATAGACATTCAAATTTATTTGAGACCTTAGGAAGTAAAGTATTTTAATACTTTAGTGATCTTTAGAATTTTAAAATACAAAAAGTGAATAAAGTCGCTGGCTGGAATCAGTTAACTCATACTAAAATTTAAGGGTCTTACCAATAACAAATCGCTAAACACACGTTTAGGTATCGTTGAGTTAAATATTAACAGCGAGTTAATTTTCGTGTATACTAATAACCAAAATAAACACGTCTTTTACTAATTAGCCTTCTAAAGGGTGTCCCAAAATTAACGCAAGATTTGAATTTGCCGCCATTTGTGCAGTGAAGTGTTGGCAACCCTGAAAAAAAAGCAATTTGACAGCTAACAGTATAGGGTTATTAAAAATGGAGCGTTACACGAGAGAACAACGTGTCTTCATTATTAAAGAATATTTCAAAAATAGTGAAAGCTTGGCGGCTGCAGTTCGAAAATTTCATACAAAATATGGTCGGAATAGTGTTTTAACTTCGTCAACTGTGAAGAGATTAATTGAAAAATTCATGGAGACTGGATCCGTTGGAGACGCCAAACACACTAGTCGTCCAAAAACAAGCCGTTCAAATGTGAATGTCGAAGCAGTGCGTGAGAGTGTTGCTGACAATCCAGGAACCTCAATTCGACGTCGTGGAGAAGAATTGCAAATTTCAAGAACCTCTCTACAGCGTATACTCACCAAAGATCTGTGTCTTGATGCTTACAAAATTCAATTAACACAACAATTGAAGCCTAATGACCATGGACAGAGAAGAGAGTTCGTTGAATGGATTATTGAACATCAACAAATGGACCCTGGTTTTTCGAGCAAAATCATCCTAAGCGATGAAGCACATTTTCATCTTGATGGCTTTGTCAATCGCCAAAATTGCCGCATTTGGGGTTCGGAGAACCCACATGTGATTGTCGAAAAACAAATGCATCCACAACGCGTGACTGTATGGTGTGGATTTTGGGCTGGAGGCATAATTGGGCCATATTTTTTTGAAAATGATGCTGGTCAAGCAGTGACTGTTACTGGTGCTCGATATCGCGACATGATTACACAGTTCTTTCTGCCAAAATTGGATGATATTGATGTGTCCAATATGTGGTTTCAACAAGACGGTGCCACATGTCATACAGCCCGTGAAACAATTCAATTACTGCATGAGACATTTCCAGGTCGTGTACTCTCTCGTTTCGGTGATCAAAATTGGCCTCCTAGATCGTGTGATTTAACACCATTAGACTTCTTTTTATGGGGTTATTTGAAATCACAAGTCTATGTCAACAAACCCACAACCACCCGTGCATTAAAGGAGGATATTCAACGCTGCATCAACGAAATTCAGCCACATTTATGCAGAATGGTCATGGAAAATTTCAACAAAAGAGTGCGCATGTGCATGCAAAGCCGTGGAGGCCATTTGTCCGATGTGTTATTCCATACATAACCCTATCCTATGTACTTTACGAGTCAATAAAAATAATGGGTGATTTTTTTGAGGTTAGGATTTTCATGCATTAGTATTTGACAGATCACGCGGGATTTCAGACATGGTGTCAAAGAGAAAGATGCTCAGTATGCTTTGACATTTCATCATGAATAGACTTACTAACGAGCAACGCTTGCAAATCATTGAATTTTATTACCAAAATCAGTGTTCGGTTCGAAATGTGTTTCGCGCTTTTTTATCGACAAATTTTGTTCAGCGATGAGGCTCATTTCTGGTTGAATGGCTACGTAAATAAGCAAAATTGCAGCATTTGGAGTGAAGAGCAACCAGAAGCCGTTCAAGAACTGCCCATGCATCCCGAAAAATGCACTGTTTGGTGTGGTTTGTACGCTGGTGGAATCATTGGACCGTATTTTTTCAAAGATGCTGTTGGACGCAACGTTACGGTGAATGGCGATCGCTATCGTTCAATGCTAACAAACTTTTGCTGCCAAAAATGGAAGAACTGAACTTGGTTGACATCTGGTTTCAACAAGATGGCGCTACATGCCACACAGCTCGCGATTCTATGGCCATTTTGAGGGAAAACTTCGGAGAACAATTCATCTCAAGGAGTAGACCGGTAAGTTGGCCACCAAGATCATGCGATTTGACGCCTTTAGACTATTTTTTGTGGGGCTACGTCAAGTCTAAAGTCTACACAAATAAGCCAGCAACTATTCCAGCTTTGGAAGACAACATTTCCGAAGAAATTCGGGCTATTCCGGCCGAAATGCTCGAAAAAGTTACCCAAAATTGGACTTTCCGAATGGACCACCTAAGACGCAGCCGCGGTCAACATTTAAATGAAATTATCTTCAAAAAGTAAATGTCATGGACCAATCTAACGTTTCAAATAAAGAATCGATGAGATTTTGCAAATTTTATGCGTTTTTTTTTTAAAAAAAGTTCTCAAGCTCTTAAAAAATCACCCATTATAACTATCAAAAGACTAAAAACGGCGTTTTCTATTTAATTCAAATCTTGCGATAATTTTGGGACACCCTTTATTACAATATCTACTACATTCTCTGTCAACAAGACAGCATTGAATTGACATACGAAAAATTTGCAAACATAAACAAAAACAAATATATTTGATTAAAATTAAGTTTTGAAATGGATTCGGACGATTCAATATTGGAAGATTTAAATATATTGGCCGAAGCAAGGAGGCAAAAAGTGCATAAAAACAAAATTGAACCATTCTCAAAATATTACGATACAGAGTTTTATCGGCACTACAGGTAAATATTTTTGTTTTCCGACATAAACTTCAAAATATAAAACAAATAAATTCAAGATTTGATAAGACAACTGCCAGATTCATAATTGATCTTTTGCGGGAAGACATCGCCTCGACTACCAACAGAGGTGGTGCAATTTCAAGTGATCTAATTGTACGGACGGGGCTGAGATATCTTGCCGCAGGATCTTACCAGAAGGATGTTGGTAAGTTAAAATTATGAAATACATATTCAATGTTTTAAAAAGTTGTTCTTCTTCAGGTGATTGCCACAATATTTCTCAACAATCTGTTAGTAATTGTGTTAAGAAATTTGTTAGAGCCTTGGCCTCTAAAGCAAGGGACTTCATGAAATTCCCCAGTGAGCCCTAGGAAATTCGGTCAGTGAAAAGAAAGTTTTTTGATGTTGCTGGCTTTCCACAATGTATGGGCGCTATTGATTGCACTCATATCAAAATTAAGAATCCTGGTCAAGAATTCGTAGCACGACACAGATGTCGAAAAAACTTTTATTCAATCAATGTTCAGGTATGTTTGGCTCAGTTTAACACTCGTAAACATTTTTGTTGTTTTGAAATTTGGTTTAAGTCTTAAAACCAAATTTAACTGTTGATATTTGAAAATTTTCTTCTCATAGAAGTATCTTAAGTGTTGTATTTTCTCAAATAATTTCCTTTTCTTTTAGGTTGTATGTGATGCAAGTCAGCGCGTTACTGACGTTGTTGCCCGTTGGAGAGGTTCAGCCCACGACTCCAGAATATGGCGAGAATCTTCCATATATCACCGTTTACAAAATATGGATTTACAAGGAGGTGTTATTCTTGGTGATTCTGGGTACCCGGGATCGAAAATATTATTGACTCCATTTAGAGTTTCTGCCATTCTCTCAGAACCAGAACAGCGGTACAATAGAAGCCATATACGCACTAGGAACCACATAGAATGTTTGTTTGGGCAGCTTAAAAATAAATTTCGATGTTGCTTCAACGGAATACAACTGAACTATGAAACTGCTAAGGCTTCGATAGTTGATATCTGCATTCTTCATAACATTCCAAAGGGTTTTTCGAATGGTATACATATAGTACAAAAAGAAAATCAAACAAAAATGCATATACTTATGACTTTCTTTCAACAGTGGGTTTCTTAGATGATTCGAATACAATTATGCCTGATGGTGATTTAAATCAGAATGATGATAATGAAAATGATGATGCCTTGGTACAAAGACGAAGACTGACTGGGCGTTATTATAGAAACATATTTATTCAAAAATATTTTAATAGACAATAAAATAAATGAAACCATATTTTATTTGAAATTTGCTTTTTAATTCAAACTGTCTTTTTACAGTCGACTCTCATAAATTTGAAACTCCGTTGATTTAAAAAAAACACTACGAATTATTGAGAGTTCGAAAAAATACCTAAATGGTTCGAAATTTTTGAGAGAAAAAATAAGAACAAAACAAATTTTTGAGTAACAATTATTTATTAAAAAAAGAGGCTGGGATGCGACCCACACTGATAACTTCCCAACCCGTCTGTCGATTTGTCTTGCTTAAAAGTTTTTCTATATGTACCAATTTTTATCAAATTTGCGTACTATTTTTTGTAGATTTTATTTTTTTATGAAAAAACGGACTGTTGGATTTTAATAAAAAAATTACTGAATATCGAAAACAATATTTTCTGTAAAATAAAATAAGTTTGAAGCCAATATTTGTAATTTTTAAAAAGCTATTTAAGTCGAAAGTAAATTTCTACCAAATTTTAGTATTGTTTTTTTTAGGTTTTTATTTTTTGTAAAAAAAACTGTCAATTCGATTTTCCTCAAGATTTTTTCGAATGTTGCAAACAATATTTCTTATAAGTTAAAATTAGTTAGAAGCCATTATCTCAAATTTTTGAAAAGATATTTGAGTCGAAAATCAATTTTTACCAACTTTTGTTAAATTTTTTATTTTCGGTTTTTAATTTTTTGTAAAAAAACTGTGACTTCGATGTTTTTCAAAATTTTACTGAATATTAACAACAATATTTTTTGAAAGATAAAAGTTGTTTGAAGCCAATGTCTCAAAGTTTTGAAAAGATATTTGAGTCGAAAATATATTTTTACCAACTTTTATTAATTTTTTTTGTAGGTTTTTATTTTTTGTAAAAAAACTGTCAATTAGATTTTTCTAAAAATTTTATCAGATGTCAAAAACATTATTCTTCGTTGCACAAAATTGTTTTGGAGATGAAATGATATTTTAGTCGTAAAATTTTCGCGGTGACAAATTTTTTTTTTTTTGATTTATAAAAAAAACCGTTAATTGGATTTTTTTTCCAAAAATATACTTGTTTTGTATCACGTTACAATATATAATATAAAATTTAATTCAAGTCTCTAGCGTCATTGGTTCATGAGATATTTAGGTTTAACTAAAATTTTCACCTTTTTTTTAAACTGCTATGGTAAAAAAACCACCCACGCAATTTTTTTGAGAGCCCTTTCTGCATCTTTCTGCCTTATTATCTGTATAAAAAAATTTATTTGAAGTCGATATCTCTTCTGGTTCTTGAGCTATGGACGACGAAGAAAACGTCGCGAACGTACGGACGTACGTACACACGCACGCACAGACATCTTTCTAAAAATCTTTTATTTCGACTTTAGGGACCTTGAAACGTCGAGAAATGTCAAAATTTTCAATTCGACAAATCGGACCCATTACAATAACTTCCTATGGGAAGTTAAAAAGGTACACACGTTGGTTCATGTTTTAAAACTAAATTAAATACATATTCTACTTAAAATGCTACAAAGAAAATCACAAAAAAAAATAAAGTTCAGTCGGTGCTCAAAAAAAAAAAATATAATGCTTGTAAACTAATTTCAAAATAGTATTTGTACTCAGGGCCGGCCCAAGCCAAACTTGCGCCCTGTGCAAGATTTGTAGAAAGCGCCCCTTTTTTATATTTTTTTTACACATAAACTAATACACAAGCATAAGCCTTTCCCAGATTACCCAGGAGGTAGACTTTCAATGCGTTTTTTTTATTGAGGTATCCCCAGGAGGCCTAAACCATTAAACTAAAACGCAGCGAAGAAATGAGCAGAGGGGAAACTTGGAAACTTACTTTTCTGGCCTTACATTTTGCAAATTCAGAAAAGAGATCACCAAAGTCTAAAGAATTTAATAATTTCTTTTCAATGTACATTATAGATAAACCTACCAATCTCTTAAGTCATGGTTGTCCTAAGATAATTTCTAATAATTTTAAGTTTAGAAAAACTACGTTCTCCTGAAGCTACCGTGACCGGGATTGTATTAAGGATTTGGAGAACTGTTACTAAATTCGGAGCAAAATCTTCAAGGTTTGAACTAAAAATAAAATTTAACACATCTAAACTTGAGCTTTGTGGCGTAACAAGCTGGGATATTACGGTTAACTCTTGAAACAATTCTTCTCCATCTAAATATTTAAAACTACTTTATGTAAAAACATTCTGCAAATTAAGGCATGAAGCACGTACATTTTTATTTTTTAAACATTCGCTTATGTTACTCAAAAATGTAAAACTGATACTATACGTATCAAACCTTTCAAGTATTTGAAAAAAAAAATTCAACTTAGAATCTTTGTTTCGGCTAATATAGTTTCAGGACATTCATCAGCATAAAGTATTTTTCTCCGTTGAGATCGCAATGATGAAGCTACAAAAAACATATTTGGTATTTCTAGGGAACTAGCAATACGCTCGGTTAATTGAACATACCTACTCATTAAATTTTTCATCGGAACGCATTAAAATCAAACTGTCTTTTGTATTTTCTAAAACTGTTATGCCAGTTGACAGATTAACGGACGGACTTTGCAAATATTTACTAGTTTAATTTATATTTTCTAAAATATCAAACCAAATTAGCAGGCAGCAAATAAATGTAAAATCAAAAATTTTATTTCTTAACGATTCTGCAATGTTTTTTGCCTCTAGATTTCTTAATTCTATAGGGCTTCTTATATTTCTTGAACTTGAAAAAAAGTTAAACAAACATTGAATTGTATCGAAAATTTTAACTGCTTAAAATGAGAACCGAGCAGCATTATTAATCACTAAATTTAAGGAATGCGGGCAACATGGAACCAAAAATGCTCTTGGTTCCAGGGTTCGAATTCGATTCTGAACACCCGCTTCTTTTCCTTCCATATTCGAACCATTATCATAACTTTGGCTTTGACAGTTACTTATTAAAATTTCATTTAATTCAAGCTTGTCTAAAATCAACTGAGTCAGTCACATTACGGTCTTGTCACAAAATACGTCACTTCTATTAAAAACTGATAGCTATTTATTTAGTATTAATTAACCAACAAAGCGAAAAAACAATTGAAACAATCTGCATTCTGCACCAGACTAGATATACATTAAAAGTAGCCGTTACAACAGTCATTAGCTTTAAAAAAAAAACTGCCTGTGCAAGAACAATTCGACTCCACATAGAATCATCCCTCTTTAACTTTTAAGCTCTATGCTCCTTTTCCATTCTATTAAAAATTTCATCTCCTGTAATCAGGCACTTAACTCTTACACAGTGTGCAAGTGCAATAAGAAAACCTGCACGCTCTGACCCATATGATTCCGTATGAATAAGTTTTTTTTAAATATCTCCCATGTTAGTTTCGATACTCAGTGTGCAAAAAAGAAAACTTGCACATCAATTGACCATAGGGGCATTTCACGTGAAGCGGACAGGGAAAAAAAAGTGACATCTTGGATTTCGCTCATATTTAGGTCAATTACAATATTTGAGCATATAAAAAAGTAATTTCATTTTTTTTATTCTACGGCACTTAGTTTAGGAATTACGGACTACCAAAAAATTGACCCACTATGAAAAGCCATTATTTTAAATCAGTGCTGTAGGTATTAGATATAAAGTAAAAATACTTATATTGTAGGTATGTTTTAACAAGAAAAAATGTGTATTATTTTTGTGATAAAGTCGGTGCAAAAAAATTTTTTTTTTTTCTTGCTCAAAACCGGAAGTAAAGTTTTCAAAGTAAAATTTCAGTAACTTCGACCATTTTTTTTTTAATTTTTATTTCTGCAAAATAAAGATAAAACTATGTAGATATTACATAAAAAGTTTCAAAATGGAGACTTAAGTCGTTTTAGAGATATGGAACATTATGTCTCACAGAGCGTATTGCACGCGTAGCCAGGTTGGGGCGGTTGGACGAAATTTACTTTCCTATATTTGTCAATTTATTCGAAACATTGATACGTTTTCAACTAACTTTCAATTCTTAATTGTACATACGGTTTTGTGCGTGATAACATTTACTTTGTTATTTAGATAAAATAGTTATTTACGATACTAGTGTGGTAAAACAGAAAAAGGCCGAGATCACAGAATTTTAAGGCCCGAGCCGCAGGCGAGTGTCGTTAATATGTGATCGAGGGCTTTTTCTATTACTTTACTTAAGTCTCCATTTTGAAACTTTTTATGTAATATCTACATAGTTTTATCTTTATTTTGCAGAAATAAAAATTAAAAAAAAATGGTCGAAGTTACTGAAATTTTACTTTGAAAACTTTACTTCCGGTTTTGAGCAAGAAAAAAAAAAATTTTTTTGCACCGACTTTATCACAAAAATAATACACATTTTTTCTTGTTAAAACATACCTACAATATATTTTTACTTTATATCTAATACCTACAGCACTGATTTAAAATAATGGCTTTTCATAGTGGGTCAATTTTTTGGTAGTCCGTAATTCCTAAACTAAGTGCCGTAGAATAAAAAAAATGAAATTACTTTTTTATATGCTCAAATATTGTAATTGACCTAAATATGAGCGAAATCCAAGATGTCACTTTTTTTTCCCTGTCCGCTTCACGTGAAATGCCCCCATACCTACTACCTACATACCTAATTTCCAAATATTTCACCCTGTTCATACAAGAGAAAAAATCTCAACACAAAAAAGTTCCATGCAAGAGAAAAAACGAAAAAATCTCAACACAAAAAAGTTCCATGCTACCTCATATGTGCAAGATATATTTCATGCACACCGAGTTCCAAAATTAACATAGAGAGTATGACGAAGCAAAATACTTATTCATATCGAATCGTATGGGCTAGTACGTGCAGGTTTTGTATCATAGAGGAAATATATTATCTAGAGTCCCGACTTAATGGGTTTGCTCTCTTTCGGCCTACAAACTAAATTGAGCGAATTTTGCCCATTAGCATAAGCATGTGTTAGTTGTCCCGTGCATTTCTAATGGGAAAATGCAGATTCTATGTAGTTGTTACGGGCTTTTAAGAGAGTTACCTCAAACAAAATTTGAGGGTGTTTCAGGCAAGACGGGTACCAGTCGGGACTCTAGATAATATATTTCCTCTATGTTTTGTATCACGCACCGTACCTGAATGTGAGTTCTCATCTACAAAATAAAACAACAAAAAAACACTCCATATATATATACATATATACATATATATGTGGAGTGTCTTTGATTTGTAGTAGAAGCAGAAGGTAGCACAGCAACCTATCTGCTCTCTTTTTTCTGAGGCATTTTTTTGTTGTTTTTTTGTAGATGAGAACTCGCATACAGAGGTACGGTGCGTGATACATGTATTTGGAAATGAGGTAGGTAGGATTTTTAGTTCTGCGATATCTTGAGTTAAATTTTCATTGAATGCAACAATGAAATTGATGTTAGTTAGTGCGCAAGAGATAACTTAGGACAGTTGTGATGTGATGGATGTTTTTTTGAGATTATTTTAAGAATGTTTGTGGTTAAAAAAATGGCAAATAGTAGTACATATTTGTTTGCGCAAGATCAGATTACATTTTCTTGCTCCTGGCAATGCGCCCCCAGAATTCTGCGCCCTGTGCATTTGCACATCTTGCACATATACTTTGTCCGGCCCTGTTTGTACTTATGTAGTTATCACAAAATTAAAAAAAATACTTCAGTTTGTTAAAAAAAAAAAATATTAATGACTCTTGGTATGATTCAGTTAGATTTTACAGACAATCTATCTACCAATTAACTTCCAGTGAATTATATGAAGCTAAATTAATTTAAAGGCATAATTCTCGTCCATTGGTAGATACATTATCCGTAAAATCTAACAGAATCATACTAAGAATCATTGTCTCATACTTCTACTCTACTTTCTCCTCTTCAGCATTTATTTTCAGATTTACTAAATGGAGCTTCCGTTCTTGCACTTCAAGCTTCTTTCTTAAAACACCTTCCTGAAGTCCAAGAATGATTTCTTTTTTTTGGTTTCCATCTCCACTTGTGCAATTCTTTTTCTTAAGAGCTCTTCAGATGTTCCCAAAGTCGGACATTTGCGCGCTCTTTTTCTTGGGTTTTTGCATATAGTTTTAGGCGGAGGAGGAGGGCTGGTTTTCGATTCAGGTTCAGGTGGATTTGATGAGGATGGTATGTTTTCTCTGGAATAAAAAAAAAATCTTTAAAAACAATTGCAAATCATATCGGAAAATATTCTATGTACTTGTCATCATAATCATCAAGCCATATTGCATCGCAATCAAATTCTGCGGTATCTTCAATAAAATCCAGAGCGGAAATTTCAGCAATTTCATAATCGATCTCAGAAGGTTCCTCAGGAGGTTTTCCACCACCGGTCTCCCTCTGAGATCGATTAAATTGGCTTAAATTGGTCCGCGCCTCCTGCTTGTAGCGGCTCCATCGGTCCCTTACTTGTTTCGGCGTCAATTCAAAGCCACTTGCCTGAAACGTTGCAGCAATATTTTGCCAGGGTATAGCTTTGGCTTTTAATGACTTGCCATCATTTAGCTTTGAATCTATAGTATCCGCAAGTGGTCTAGCTGCTTCGACCAGTAGCTCCTTCATTGCCATCGTCCAATTTGACGATCTGCTCCGTTTTAAATTTTGTTTTTCAGCCATTTCTAAAATGATGGATATTTATTAGAACATAACAATTATATATTAAAACAAGTATTATTCGACTTACTTTTCTATAAAATATTGCCACGAACAATCAGCAGACAACAATCACAACAAATCTCAACTCATGTGACCTGAAAAGTATTTGTTGCGTATGCTGTCAAAATGACAATGCAAACCATGGAGTTAAATTTAACTGTCCGTTTATAGTTGAGTTTCCCAACAATAAAATTTAACTGGGCGTAAGCCCTTAACCTAACTATTAAAATGTTTATTGGTATGTCAAAATATTTAAAACCCAGTTAAATATTTAAGTGAGCTTTAATTTTGATTATTGGTAAGGCCCTTAGTGTTTTATATCTTTTAAAATGCTGCATATCCTATAAATTTCTTTGAAAAATCAAATTGACAATGGTTCAAGACTTGCTAGTTTGTCGACATAAATCAATGGCTAAAAATAATGGACCAATTTTTTAATACAATTTATCACCACTGGTTGAACTTTAGCCTTCTGGCAGAAAAAAAGTAAGACTATAAGAACTTTTTCTACTTTGAATTCTAATGTCAGTTTCAGCATCATACGATTGTTAAACATCTTTTCACATAACAAAATAACTCGACGCGTGTTTGTTCCACCAGAATCAATTCACTTCCACGTTTTAAAACTTAGTTTTAGATCTCGCAAAAAATTGAGTGCACGAATACAAAACAGATTTTATTTTATTCGCCTTCACAATTTCGTATTATTTTCCATTATACTTTTCTTGGAAAAATTTCACAATGAACTTAAAAATTTGCAATCAACATCAACATCAACAGCATCAAAGTTTCTCACCATTTCCGTTTCTTTTAAATTTAACAACCAAAGTTTTATGGTCATCAAATTTTTATATCTCGTTTCTAGACTC
The DNA here is from genome assembly GCA_920104205.1 of Eupeodes latifasciatus. Lineage (NCBI taxonomy): Eukaryota > Metazoa > Arthropoda > Insecta > Diptera > Syrphidae > Eupeodes > Eupeodes latifasciatus. Next base: position 20,800,059 of record OV049926.1, on the reverse strand, counting down.
TTCAATACATACCTCTAGGAGTGGTCTACATAGATACTTCTTCATACAGTTTGCTTTTGGTGATGGAATTCAAGTTAAAAAGATTATAAAATGCCCTCTTTTTGATGATGGAAACATCAAAAACCCAAAGACGTGTGTACTTCTTAAGTATTGTGGCGTGCTCGAGAGAACTTCCCTATGCAAGTTCCAAATACAAAGAACTAACAAAGTGCGGTAAGGAAACAGGACGACCAACGACGACGACGACTTGGAGATGATGACGAGAACGATGGACGTGCCTTTTGTTGACATGATTTCACTATAGCCATTGTTGTCGCTGTCGTCGTTTGGTTGCGTTGTCGTATAACAAAAGACCGTTTTTTCTCATTCTCCTGTGAAGTTCCTGCTGTTTTCAACGCCCTCTACACTGGCCCACCCATCACAACCACCATTCACTCATTTATTCAAGCCAACAACGTGCTAAGTAGTTATATCAAGTCTTTTCTAACCTAATCCACTAGATTCAATTCCAATTTCTCCTACCCTAGTGACTGGGTGGGTATATGCCAAGTCAAAGAAGTGGGGTTTTAATGCAATTTTGCCTTCCTCTTTAACCCCAGTTGTGCTCCTGGAAGTCCTGGACGATCGCACAAAGTTCTTTTGCAAAATATAAAAAAACATACAATTTTTCTCGGCCAATTTCAGTCGATATTGCAAAGAATATAGACAAGGAAATTCGCTGAGAGTCCTGAGACATTGTTAAACAGCGAACGCACGGAACGGATAGCTAGTTTTGTATTTTAACAAAAGCAAAGCAAAGCTATCCTTTCATATAGCAAACATATATGACGACAACGAGTATGTAATATTTTCAATATTCGTCCTTATGTCTATAAGTAGAATATTGTAAAGAAAGCTGCAGGGATTTCCTTAAAGGAATTTACTTTTCCCTCATATATACATAGAGGGCGCAAAACACAATAGAAAGAAATAAACTGGATGAGGAACTGAGTTTGGATCTGGTCATGAGGACACAGGACGGAGGACATTGGTTTCTTCACAAAATCGTGGATTGTAGAGTGTCGAAGAAGAAGATAATCTTATGTTGAATGAATGCTTTGTTATTATGTGCATACAAGTATTATGTATCTAAGTTGTTTCTGTGAGTCCTTTTGCATTTTTGCTGCTATATTGCAATTCAATTACTGAAAAAGTGTTTCAATACGAGCAAGAATTGCCATCAGTTCAATAGTAAGGAGTTACCTACTCGTATACGTCCCTATAAGTAGTATAGTTTTATTAGAAAATTAAAGCAAAGTTACGGATTTAGCTCTTCAGCAATATCCAGAAGGTATTATAGAGCGACTATAAGGGTTAAAGTGGGTGGGCTGCATACAACAAAAGCGCGGAAGACGGTGGACATTGAATATTATTTTTATGGCAAAATGAAAATGGAGAAAGTTCATTTTGGAGTGAAATAAGCCAATAAAGTTTATGTTTTCCAATTCTGATTGGATTTCGAATGAAGTTGACAAATAAAAATTAAGTTAAGTGGGTAAATTGTAATCATGCTCACAACAATGGGACCATTGAAATCTAGTTATTTAGATTTTAATAAGAAGTGTCCTTGAAATAATAATGTCCTTGCAATTTATTGTGTTTTTTAAGCTACATGAGAAGTTTTGATGGTTGTGTGTCTATGGTTTAATAGTTGAGAATGTTAAACTGTCGTTGAATGCCAAAACACTGCCTAAAATTAAAAGCACTTCTTCTAAAAAATTATATTCAGTGATGAAGCTTATTTTTGCTTGTACAACTTTGTCAATAACAAAATGTCGAACAATATCTTCAAGGCCTGAACGAATTACATTAAACTATCGTTTAGAGATCTTACCGATGCTTTTGAAGATTTGCATAACATCTCCATAGATTAAAACATTATTGTACCGTACACAAAGGGGTACATTAACAGAAGTGGTCCTAAAAGAATACCCTTGAGACTTCCTGATTTGGCAATGAAAGCGTTGGAGAAAGAACTTATGAATTTTTTAAGACATATTTTAAAGATAAGAAGAAAACCATTCAATAAATTGAGAAGATATCCCTTAGCTGAAATGTGATGATACCTTGCGAAATGTGGTTAAAAGTGCTAGAATTATCAGTGTAAATGCAGTCGAGCTCTTGACAATGTTGTTGATAGCATACAATTCTTGCAGTTGAAATTTCAGCTGTCACAAACAACTCTCAAGAAGCTTGAGAATACAGAAAGGGGTGTCAAACTATATTTCTTCAAGACAATTATAGGAATTTAATCTGGTTCATTAATTTATTAACTTATTAACTGCATAGTTTTGGAAAAAATTGCAACTAACGGTTTTTTTTATAAATCATAAAAACTGAAAAAAAATGTTTGTCACCTTGAAAACTTTACGAACAAAAAATGATTTTATCTCCAAAATAATTGTGTGCGACGAAGAATAAAGTTTCTAACATCTGGTAAAATTTTGAGAAAAATCGAATTGACATTTTTTTTATAAAAAACATTCTAAAAACAAATTACTAAAAGTTGGTACAAATCGATTTTCGACTCAAATATCTTTTCACAAATTTGAGAATATGGCTTTAAACTAATTGTATTTTTTAAAAAATATTGTTGTCAACATTCAGTAAAATTTTGAAAAAAATCGAATTGACAGTTTTTTTCCAAAAAATAAAAACATAAACAAAATTAATAAAAGTTGTTAAAAATTGATTTTTGACTCAAATATCTTTTCAAAAATTAAAAATATTGGCCCCAAACTAATTTTATTTTAGAAGAAATATTGTTTTCAACATTCGGTAAAGTTTTGAGAAAAATTGCATTTACATTTTTTTTTACAAAAAATGAAAACCTAAAAAAGACAATACTCAAACTTGGTAAAAATTTACTTTCGACTCAAATATCTTTTCAAAATTAAAAAAAAAAATATTAGCTTCAGAATTTTTTGATCTCACAGAAAATATTGTTTTTGATATTCAGTAATTTTTTTTTTAAATTAAAAAATTAAATCTACAAAAAATACTACTCAAAATTGGTAAAAATTGATGTTCGGTTCTCGATATCTCGTGAACAATAGAAGATATTGACTTCAAATTAATTTCATTCATCAAATTTGTATTTGTTTATACAAGAAATAAAAACTTTTAGGAAATGCTACTAAAATTGCTAAAAATTGGTTTTCAAAAAATATAAGGCCTTATCATTATAGCAGGTACTTAAATTTACTCGTATACGTGCATTTGTAGAGATCAATCTTTGACTTTTTATCTCCTCTGTCTGGGGGTAAAGATCTGCCCAATTATTGATGTTCCCATATTTATTGAAAAAAATGTACTTTATACCGTCTCGCCATTCGAGCTATCACATTACACGTCACCTTCGATTCTGATGTTTTTGAACTGTTCAAAAGTAAGAAGAAATGCCTGAAATCCCAGCAAAACACTTCAACTCGCTTAAAGTGAACGAACCAGCTTTTGGGATAGTCAAATAATTTTAAGCCTCAATTGATACATACATAATTACTCACTATCAGTATAATTTGAGCATTTTCCAATACTCTTAATTTTATTGAATATAAAAGCCTTAGTCAATCTAAAGACAAAGTTTAGTTTGTTCTCGGCGGGCGTGCGGTTAACTGATAACATATTAAAACAATATGGAACGCTGGCAAAATCGTGTTGCTGTCGTCACCGGGGCTAGCTGCGGCATCGGCAAGGCAATCGCCGACGACTTGGTTAAGGCCGGATTGAGAGTAGTTGGTCTGGCCCGACGTTACGAACGAATGACTGAGAATAGGGCCAGGCTTCCGGAAGCACTTCAGTCACGCTACTTCATTCGAAAGTGTGATATCTCTGTTGAGGCCGAAGTGAGACAAGCTTTCGATTGGGTCGAACACAGTCTCGGAGGCACCGATATTCTTATCAACAATGCTGGAATAGTTCGGCCGGGGAACATCGTCGACATGGATTCACAGATGATCGACGAGGTTTTCAATACGAATGTCAAAGGATTGATATATTGCTCGCAGGCAGCTTTCAAGAGCATGAGTGATCGGAAGTTCGCGGGTCATATTGTGCACATAAATAGCATTCTCGGGCATAATGTTCTCGGTGGAACCCCAGAGGCTCCAAGCTTGAATGTCTACCCACCATCGAAGTACGCAGTGACAGCTATAAACGAGACACTCCGGAATGAACTGAGGGTTCTGGGGACGAAAATCAAAACAACCGTGAGTTTAGTGATTATGTTCCAAATAAATAAATCGAAAAATGTGTAATTCAATTCTAGAGCATCAGTCCTGGCATCACAAAAACCGAAATTGCACCACCGGAATTGTATGATTTGTTCGATGCTCTCCTAATGCCAGAAGATGTGTCTCAAGCTGTGTTATTTTGTATTTCAACACCACCCCACGTCCAGATTCATGAAATGGTTATAAAACCTGTTGGAGAAATTGTCTAGAAATGCCCTAAAATTTTATGTACTTAACCCATTGTGTATTTCTTCTCAATTTCTTAAGATGTAATATTCAATGTATGGGAGTGTTTTTCTTGTTGTCTGAGTTGATGTGTTTTTTAAGTTATAATGTTTCAAAAACGATTTTGTATTTTTGTTATCAATATTTGTTTGTATTGCTTCTTAATTTTGTGTACCTATTACTTTCTTGGAAGAGTGATGCGATAGAGATGGCGATAAAAAAGCTAATTATAGTAAAAATAAAATTGATGATAGAACAAAAAAAAAACGTATTGTTGATAAAGAAAATTGATTCGGAATGATGCGATGTTGAACCGGAATAGAGTGAAATAAATCATATTAAATTTCCTAATCTCTATGATGACAAAACAAATCTTTCGGAAATGTTTAGTCGGCTGCAAGTACAGTGGAAAATTCTTATCGATTTGGTGCGATTCACTTGAAGTAATGAATGATTCAATAGGTTCATCAAAAATGATGATTTTTCATATTTTAAACAATGTGTTATTGTTGAATATTAACACTTAAATCCGCGTTTTTCTCTTAAGAAACATGATACAGTAAAATCTGCTTATTGGCGAAAGTAATTTAAGTGGAAAAAAAAAATATCTTTTTCATTATATAGGTACTACAGAGTTATTCATTTTGCGGTTTCAAAAGTAAACGTAAATAAAGCACAAATAAGTTTGAACGTTGACATTATGTGTTAAAAACTACCTCACTACCATGCAAATTGTTGCAAACATCGATTCTTTTGAGGTAATTTCGACCACTTTTTGACACATATTGGGCGGTATCTCAGCCATAACTTGCCGAATTTTCGTTTTTAAGTGCTCAAGAGTTAAAGGTTAAATGCATAAACACGGTCTTCTGCGTAGCCCCACAAAAAAAACGTCCAGCGGTGTAAAATCGCATGATCTTAGTGGCCAGTTGATTTCGGCACAACGAGAAATTATGCGGCCAGGAAATGTCCCTTGCAATAAAGCCAGAGCTGTGTGGCATGTGGCAACGTCTTGTTGAAACCACATATTCTCCAAGTCATATTCTTGAATTGCAGGCAAACAAAAGCCGGTTGTCATTATGACCATAACGCTCCAAACTGACGGTGAAAGTCGTTTCATCTTCGTTTTCGAAGAAGTAAGGTAAAATCGCAACTCCGTACCAAAGAGCGCACCACACAGTGATTTTTTTTGTGGATGTAATGGCCTCTCTTCAATTACTTGAGGATTCTCAGAACTCTAAATACGACAATTTTGTTTATTAGCATCCCCACCGAGTGAGAAATGTACTTCGTCGCTGAAGAAAATTTTGTTCGAAAAATCGCCGTCCACCGCTAGTTGTTCAAGCAAGCATTCGACGTATCTATGGCGTTGTGAATGGTCAGCTGACTTCAGTTGTTTTGTAAGCTGGACTTTATATGGATGTAGGTGTAGATTCAAATGCAAAATACGCCATAATGTACCGTAAGAAAGTCCTAATTCCTGAGAACGACTAGCAATCGAAACATTCGGGTCTTCGGCAACACTTTCATTTACAGCAGCAATAATTTTAGTGATACGACCGAAACGATGATGCACAGGACTTACAATATCTAGAACCAATCCAGTCTCTTCAAATTTCTTCACATTTTTGCCAATTGCTTGCGTAGTTGTACGATTATGTAAACCATAACTTCCTCTTAAATCACGATATGTGACTGGCAGAAACATTATTTTTGTTGATTTCGAATTCCAGCCCTGAATTTTTGAAATCGCAAAATGAATAACGCGTTACTTTAAGAAAACTAAACTTCCCTTATAAGCCATTGTAATCGGTGCGATTTGAAAAATTCTTAAACAAATGTCTGTGTATTGAATTTAAACTTATTTTATTATATGCAACATATTGTTGCTTACTTTTAGTTATTAAAAAAAAACAATTGACAACTTTGTTACAAAACACTAAAACTTACAAAAACAAAAAAAAACTGATAAGAAATGGTTTTTGACTCAAGTATTATGAGAAAAATTAAACAATATTGGCTTCAAATTTTTGTATCTCACACAAATTATTCTTAAAATTTTAGAAAAATTGACAAACGGGCACGAATGGGAAGTTATTAGTATTGGCAACAATCCAGCCTCTTTTTTAACTTCCCATAGGATGTTATTGTAGCCGGTCCAATTTGTCGAATTGAAAATTTTTACATTTCTCTACGATTCAAGGTCCCTAGAGTCTTAATAAAAGATTTTTAGAGAGATGTCTGTGCGTGCGTGTGTCCGTACTTTCGTACGTCTGTACGTTCGGGAAGTTTTTTCCGTCGTCCATAAATTTTGTTATACAGATAATAACTCAGAATGGGTGGGTGTTTTTTTTTCCCATGCAATTTAAAAAAAAGGTAAAAAATTTGGTTAACCCGAAATATCTCACGAACCAATAACGCTAGCGGGTTGAATTAAATTTTATATTACATATTATGACGTAATACCAAACAAGTATATTTTTTGAAAAATTCAAACTAACGGTTTTTTATAAATCAAAAAAACTAAACAAAAATATTTGTCACCTCGAATATTTTAAGAACAAAAAATGATTCTCCAAAATAATTTTTGTGCAATAAAGAATAACATTTTTGACATCTGGTAAAATTTTGAGAAAAATCGAATTGACAGTTTTAAAAAAAAAAATAAAAACATAAACAAAACATTACTAAAAGTTGGTTAAAATTGATTTTCGACTCAAATATCATTCCAAAAATTTTATATTATGGCTTTATATTAATTTTGTCTTATAACAAATATTGTTTTTAATATTCATTAACATTTTGAGAAAAATCGAATTAACAGTTTTTTTACAAAAAGTAAAAACCTAAAAAAAAATTACTAAAAGTTCGTAAAAATTGATTTTCGACTCAAATATCTTTTCAAAAATTTGAGATATTGGCTTCAAATTATTTTTTTTATAACAAATATTATTTTTAACATTCTGTGAAATTTGGGGAAAAAATAAAATTGAGTTTTTTAAAAAAAAGAAAAAATCTAAAAAAAATTAAAAAAAGTTGGTAAAAATTGATTTTTGGCTCAAATATCTTTTCAAAAATTTGAGATTATGGCTTTATACTAATTTTGCCTCATAAAAAATAAAGTTTTCACCATTCAGTGAAATTATGAGAAAAATCGAATTGAAAGTTTTGAAAACCTAAAAAAAAAAACAATACTAAAACTTAGTACAAATTTACTTTCAACTCAAATATCTTTTCAAAAATTAAAAATATTGGCTTCAAACTTAGACTTTCTCACAGAAAATATATTGTTTTGAAATAAAAACTTTTAAGAAATGCTACTTAAATTGGTAAAAATTGTTTTTCGACTAAAAATCTCGTTAACAAAAATAAATTTTGAAATCAAACTATTTCATCAAATGCTAAATATTGTTGGTAATTTTTAAATCTTTTAGAAAAATTCAACTGACAACTTTTTTAACAAAACACAAAAACCTACAAACATTTTAAGCAAGACAAATCGACAGATGGGATTGGAAGTTATCAGTGTGAGTCTCATCCTAGCCTCTTTTTGTTTTTAAATTTGCCCGGACTCTTACGATTTTCAAAAAAAAAAAAATGAATGTCATCAAATGTTTTTGTTATTTCTTAGGTAGGGATATTTTAAAATCTTAAAACTTTTTTAAAATGCACTTGAACTGATTGAATAACGGCCTAGTCACTGATAAAGCTTCGGTTCCTATCGATCACCGAAATCAAGCATCAGTGAGCGTGGTTAATAGAAAGATGGAGGACCGTCTCGAAACCTACCGCGTGCTGTTGTCATGTGTTTCTTTCTTTCTGTATGTTGTTCTTTCTCCTCTGTCCTTCTGTCTTGTATTAATGTCTTGTCTTGTTATCACCTTATATAGTCTAGTCGCTCAAGGTGCTGTGTTCTCTACTCTGTACATTTATGTGCTGAGTAGTGTGAAATGTAATGTAATGTAATGTATAATTTTGCTTAATATTTTTTGACCAGCCTTCTTCTCTGGTTTTCAAAATTTTATTTTTTTAATAAGTTCTTGCATTACTGTGTCAAAATTATTCGTATGAATACAATCATGAGTTAATTAAAATAATACAGTGAAAGTAATGTAATCACTGTCTTATTGTTTAAAATATGCCTCTTTCAACTATGTACTGTGCACACTTTATTTGCTCACAAAAGTCTCAACCAAAATATGGTCTCCTCTTAAATCATTAAAACTTATTCCAAAACAAAATAGTTGTATCATTTCGACATGAGTCATGAAATATGTTGCTTAAATCTTGAAATTCATGTATTATTACGAACACGTGCATTCAGCAGATTTTCTAACTGAGTGCGTTCCAACATTTATATACACTTGAAATTGTCAAGTTCAATGATTTATTGTCATAAAGCTTAGTGTTGATCAAAATTTATATCCATAAAATTTCACACCCAACATCAAAAGGCACATCAGGACACTCGTATGACCATACATATGTATATGTACCTACCTAACCTACAAACATTATAAGGATTTCATTTCTCTTACACACAAAATAATAAACCACAAGGACTAATGAGTTAACCATTTGTCCAAAATGTGTCTGCAATAGAAGAAAAATGTGATATAAATTACTTAAATTGATGGACCTAGAACACTCTCTTAATATTCTTCGTATCGCATGGTTCCTGAATTTGGTCATCCTTATAAGTTTGCCGGCCTTTATACTATGTTTTGTATACATATAACTTACAAATATAACATGTAAGTAGGCGCTCTTTAAAGGTCTGACAATATTAATTTTCTTTTGCGTCACTCAAGCGAATCAAATAATGGCATTTTCAGTGCCAAAAACACAGTAAAATGGGTGCAATAAATACATTCCATTCCAACCCTATAGAGTATATAGAGGACGTAACACTTTGTCTAATGTGTGTCTGAAAAGTGTACTTTTGTATGCAAGGAGTGTAAGAAGTAAGGTAATGGAAGCGTACCTAATATGCGGAAAAGTCACTTAACTTACATGCATACAAAAACTAAACTAATATGAAGCAACAGGGAAAGCAGAGCGGAGTAAAGTGAGATATTTGTATCCTCTTTTTTTTTCAGACGAATTTGAATGCATGTGGCGGTTGGTATATTAGATGAAAGGCTTTGCTATTCTTGGAAAAAAACACATGAAAATATTTGTAAAAAGTTCAAATGCAATATTGCTTATCTTCACGAGGAACAGTTTAGACTACTGAATAAGTTTATAATAAGTTAACAAAGGATGTGAGATCAATAATCGCAATGTGGAAGCTTTAATTCACCCATGCTTTGCTTTATGGTAATTGACAAAATAGACTGTTTTGGCTTATGGCGGATTGAAATTTTGTGTCGAGAATAGAAATTTAGTCTGGACGAATCATCATCATATATATTATTTCGTTAGCATGTCCCCCTTTTTCGGCTCTCATACGAAACTAATTTTAACAAGTTAGGTGTCAAAATAAAGAGAATTTTCTGTAGACTTTTAGAATTTTATTTTATTGAATACTAGCGTCAAAAAAGGTTTTAGACAAGGCGATGCACTGTCATGCGACTTCTTCAACATCGTTCTGGAAAGAATTGTGCAAAACTCAACCGTCAACACTAGAGGCACAATCTTCCAAAGGTCCATCCAATTACTCGGATACGCAGATGATATTGACATAATTGGAAGATCAAAGCGTGATGTCAGTGGAGCGTTTTTGAGCATTGCGACGGAAGCGAAGAAGATGGGTTTAGTGGTCAATGAGGGCAAGACCAAGTATATGCTGTCATCAAAAAAGGACATTGAACAACGACGTCTTGGACAAAACGTCACCATGGACAGCTATAACTTCGAGGTAGTTAAGGACTTTGTCTACCTAGGCACCGCTATAAACACAGGCAACGACACCAGCGCTGAAATCAAACGAAGAATAACTCTTGCAAATCGCTGCTTCTTTGGACTTAGAAGGCAATTGAGAAGTAAAGTCCTCTCTCGAGCATCTAAAATCACCATCTATAAGACACTCATCATCCCGGTTCTGATTTATGGCGCTGAGGCCTGGACCCTGTCAAAGAAAGATGAGAAAGTCTTAGGATGCTTCGAGAGAAAAATTCTTCGGGTGATTTTTGGTCCCGTACGTATAGATGGAGAATGGAGGAGAAGATATAACGACGAACTGTACGGGCTGTACAGCGACACTGACCTAGTAAGCAGAATAAAAGTCCAACGGCTTAGATGGCTGGGTCATGTAGAGCGAATGGACATCAACGTTCCAGCCCGGAAGGTCTTCGAATCCAATCCCGAGGGACGGCGCAGTAGAGGAAGACCGCGACTCAGGTGGCGCACTCAGGTGGGTGAGGACCTCAACCAACTTGGCGTGCGAAACTGGAGACAGCTAGCTAGGGACCGAGCTGGCTGGAGACGCATGTTGGTTGAGGCCCAGGTCCGCCCCGGACTGTAGCGCCATCTTAAGTAAGTAAGTAAGTAAGAATACTAGCGGCCCGTCCCGGCTTCGCACGGGTAGACATAAATAGGTACAGATATTTAAGTTATAATCATGCTAATTAAAACAAACATGAATCACTAAATTAGAAAACTTTTTTTGTCCTATCATTAATACTCTTCGCAGCGTATGCGATGAAAGACATTTTATGGCTAATTTTTGTACACCTTCGGTTGGTTTTAATAGGAATTTCTAAAGATTTCTATAGTAATCTAGTACTAAATATAGCCTATGTTACTCAGTGATAATGTAGCTTTCTAATGAAAATAAAATGCACGACTGGGTCGCACGAACTTGCTCCTGTATGCAAAGAGTCTGTTTAAAAAAGCACCTATATAAGATTTAAAATTATACCTTTAAAACAAGTTTGTCTTCAAAGATTTAAATGCTATTCGATTTGTCAAAAAAACCGCGCGATTCATCCCAAGACACAACTCATCCTAGGACAACTCATCCCGGAAATGAATTGGTATTTACAATAGTTATAGTTATAAACAATACATACATATGTACCAAATGCATTATCTAATTTGGATAAAAGATAGTAATCAGCCCTATCATGAATTCCATCGTAGTCGGAATTTTTACGAATCCCGAAAAATTGTATCATGAAATCCGTTCGTAATGCAAAATTGTATGAGATTTTCCACTACGAACGGATTTCATGATATAGTTTTTGGGGATTCGTAAAAATTTCCGATTACGATGGAATTCATGATAGGGCTGAACATAATAAAAGTTTTGTCAATGTAATGCGCTCTTTCGGGCTCATGTATAAGATTTGATCTGGTGAGATGGGAGGGGATTACATTTAATGCAGTTAAAATAATTTAAAAAAAAAACTATTTTAAGATTCAAAACTTTACCTGAAAAATAAGTTTGTCTTCAAAAATTTAGATGCCATTTTATAAATCAAAAAACCCTTGATTTTTCAAAAATTTTTTTTGAAAATCGTTAGAGCGGTTTTTTTTTAAATTAATTTTTTATATATAAAATTTTTAAATTTTGTTCTAAAAATATTTTTGGTATGCAGTTGTTTAGTGATTGTAAATATACGCTCTACATTTGAATTTCGTAAAAAAATGTTGACCCGTTTTTGAGATATAGAATTTTGAAAAAAAAAAATTCAATATTTTTTAAAAAATCCAAAAAATAAAAAATTTCACTTTTGATAATCAAATATTGTTAAGGCAATATAAGAGCTTATTCAGAAAAAAAATTATTGAAATCGGTTGATAAGTTGCTGAGACAATTAAGAAACAAAATAACGGTTCTATGAGCGGTACCTTTCCTGAGCAATACAAAAATATGTTTTTCTTATGAAAAGAAGCCAAGTTTAAAAATAAAATTTTAGAGAAAATTTAAAAAAAATCTATCGGTTTGTTTTTGAAAAAATTCGAATTTTCGTTTTTTGACCAAAAAAATTGTATGGGGGCCACTGTTAGTTTTGGTCTTAAAAAAAAAATGAAAAAAACGCCTAACGCGAATCTGCTGAAAACCTTAACTTAAAAGTTTGAACTCAATCGACCCAATGGTTTAGGCTGTAGGAGCGTGGACAGACAGACAAAACAGACCGGACGGAATCGCGGGACCCACTTTTTTCGACTTCTCTACCATCGTAATATCATGTTTGATTAAAACCTCGAGTTCGAAATTTTGCACGAATGCAAAACTTGCCATATAGTTCCTATATGTCGCAAGTAAAAAGAATTATTAAAATCGGTCCAGTACGTTTTGAGTTTATTCGTTACATACATAAAAATACAAATCTTTCTTTCTTTATAATATTATTATATAATCTATAATATAGTTAAAATTCAATCAAAATAAAAATAAAATAAAATTTTGCAGTCAAGATAACCCTGTTTAAAAATATTGATTGAAAAAAATTAACTTTTATGTAATTTGAATTTTTTTTCAATTTCTTTCTATGTATAATACAGAAATATAAAATTTACATAGAGCGAATTTTTTCAATTTTTTTTACTCAATATTTTTAATCAGGGAAAACTAACCTATGCTTACAATTTTTAAAAAAGAATAAATTTTGTTGTACTTTAATTTTTTTGTTTATATATTTTATTATATTAATGAAACTGTAATTTAGTAGTTGAAAATAAATATTCAGAATTATGTAGAGCACATGAAATTAAATGAGAAATAATCCAGAAAAAGCGATGTTTCGTTATAGACCGATCAAAATATCACATTGCACCACGTGTTGTTGAAAAAGAAATTTCGAATTCCAACGTGGCGCCATCTATGAGAAGTTCACGATAGATGGTCCGACATTTTCTGTAATAAATCTGATTTAAGGCGCCATCTGTTCGAGACTTATAAAACTTACGATTAATTACAAACATCAACATTGACAATCAGTTTATTGTTAATTATAGATTATTAAGACCATTAATCGAAATACAGTAGACGCTCGATATAGTGAATCTCGGAAGAGTGAACTATCCAGTATAGTGAACACCCAAAATTTTACATGTACTACTCTAAATAGTGAACAATACAAATTTCGGTATAGTGAACATATATTTTTTGTCAGGTTTAAATAAGAATATTACAGTGGCAATACGTGTACAGCATGTCGACTGCCTTTAAACAAATTTTACCATTCATTCATGCATATCTCACACTGAATCACAAAAGAAAGTAGTAACTTGACTCAGTAGAACACAAGTTCTTGCTGTGTTCTTACTTTTGTACAGCATTGTCATTGTAATAATAGGTATGTATTATGAATTGTTTTTGTTTTTAGCTGTTTCAACTTGATTAAATATTAGTTTATCGATTAAATAAATATAATTATCTTCACACTGAAGAAAATGTGTATTTTTGGTAAAATTTAACTTTGGAAAGCGTTTCTAGGCTTCCGCTCAAAATAGTGAACAATCTCGAAATAGTGAACAAGGCTGTTTTTTATTACTTCACTATATCGAGCGTCTACTGTATAAACTATCCTTTATCTCAAGTTAGACAAAATTACACATAAAATTCCAACTTTCATCAAAATCGGTTGACTTGGTGAAGAGTTCACTGGGAACATACATATGACACTGGATTTTTATATATTAAGATTTATATTTATAATTTGTTGAAAAAACTTAACTTTTTATTATAATAAAAATATGAAATACTCGGAAGATATTATGTTAAGGGAAATGGTTTGTGTATTTGAATGAACTTATCGAATACACACCATTTTTTGGCGGTAAGCTAGTTTCCAGGTATTTCATATTTTTTGGGATGAGGTCTTACTTAAGTTCTGAGCGGTATTAAGATCAGCCAAAGCAGGGGATGAATTGTGCAGATGTTTTTGTACGCGCGATCCATCCCAAGGCACAACTCATCCCGGAAATGAAAAATACTTGTAAGCATACTTAACGAAAACAATTGTTTGTGTATTCAACTAGTTCGTTCAAAGATTTTTCCTTTGGATGGAAAATAAATTATCTGAAGATAAGAAAGAGGAAGAAGAACATGTATGTTTAATTGTAAAGCGATCGACTATTGGTTGTGTAGTTAGGTATTTGTCTAAAACGAGTAAAGAATAGTTCATTGGCGTGCTCAGATTTATGCACATAGATAGATAAAGACATGTTTATGATGATAATGAAGGAATGTTATTGGTAGGTAGAAGGTACTTACTAAAATCCAATCACATTTCTTCTTTCCTACAAGTTTTTAGCGCAAACATGGAGTTATTACGTTCAGTTTATTTTTTTCGCTAAAGTTTTAAAAAACGAGCATAAGAACAGGTACAAGAAATTGCTATTCATGTTTTGTTTACAGTCAGGATCTTATGCATTTTGGATTTTAGTTATGAAGTAACACGTAAGTAGTAATAGCAAGTAGCAGAGGAGTTCTGTTGCATCTAGTGACGGCATTAACTTTTACCTTAAGCTCCAAAAAGTTAAAAAAAAGGTTTAAAGTGTAATTTTTCAAAACTTTCAGATTATCTACTATTTTTTTTTTAGAATTCATTGCTCTTATTTGTTTTTGATCAAAAACTGAAAACTAGATGACTTTATGTCTTCTTTATGTTCTTGAGAAAATTGAAAATCAATTTTTCAATTTTGTTCTAAAAATATTTTTGGTATGCAGTTGTTTAGTGATTGTAAATATGCACTCTACATTTGAGTTTCGTAAAAAAATGTTGACCGGTTTTTGAGATATAGAATTTTGAAAAAAAAAATCATTGTTTTTTTAAAAATCCAAACAAAAAAAAATTGATTTTTGATAATCAAATATTGTTAAGGCAATATAAGAGCTCGTTCAAAAAAAATTATTGAAATCGGTTCATAAGCTGTTTTGAGAATTCAACCGAAGGGACTTTCTATCAAAAAGCATGTTTTATTTTGAATATTAATACCTATAATGGTCCGTAAAGCTGAAAACCCCACAATCGAATATTAAAATTCTAATGATGCAGACATTTATTGCTCACTTATTTTGTGCTAATTTAGTGTTCTAATCCCGTCATGATTCTACCTTAAACTCAAAATGACATCAAGTTGGAAACAGAAAACCTTAAAGTTACAAATATTAAAAAAGGGATGGTGTTGGAATTTAGGGCTATTTGTAGAGATCTTTAGTTTGCGGAATTCTAGATAGTTTGATCAAAAATTCAAAATTGAGTCGAAAAGCTAATGATGGCGGAATTTAAAGCATTTTTTTAATTCAAGGAACTCAAAATTGGTTTCTTAATTCTTTTTTAAAAAACTGCTAATGGAAATTCAGGCTATTTTTTTCTAATGTGCTCCAAAACCATCTTTATTCAAAAATGCCTTCCACCTTAAAATTGAACTGATCCCAGCTTCATGTCAAGCTGCAAACACCACACAACGTTGATAATAAAAACTAAACATTGGTTTTCACTTTTTAGCACGAACTCGCTCATGTATCGAAAAAGTATGTTCAAAAACAATTCCTGTATTTTAATATTAAAAAATGTACCTAGAAAATAAGTTTATTTTCAAAAATTTAAACGCCATTTCTTTTCTCAAAAAGCCTTAATTTTTCAAAATTAACAGATAGGTGCACAAACAGACGGGCAAAATCGGGGGACAAACTTTTTTCGACTTCTCTACCATAGTAATGTCCCAAGTTTGATAAAAATCTCGTGTTCGAAATTTTGTACGAATGCAATAGTTGTCATATAGTTTCTATGTGTCGCAAGTGAAAAATTAGGTGGCCCATCAGTTCGTAGTAAACCAGGGCCTAATAACTTACAATTTTCAACTATTCAAGTGTTTTTAGAAATGTCAGGAATGGGACCTACAATTCTTATGCCGAGTCCGAACGACTAATTTGAGAAATCAATTTCCGTGACAGAAATTTTTCTTGGGTGATATATCAATTTTTCGCAAGAGGCAGTACCAGTGAAAAAAAAAACTTAAGGTGGCACAGGCAGGAATTGAACCAATGACCTCTAGGATGACAGTTCTACACCATGTGTACTAAAATAAAATAATTTTAACACCAACACCTCAAAACCGATTACACAAAGGTTATTCCTGGTCATTGTCTTTTAGGGCTTCATTTTTAAGATTGCGGTTGTTATCTAAAGATTTCAACATCATACATTTTTACATTAAACAATTAATAGAGGACTTAAGTCACTAACTTGTGGAATGCCAGCAAATGAGCAAACTAGATCAAATATTATTGAAGAAGACATTACATCTGGATTTCTTCACGGATTAGTATGAGATTTTCACTAACGTCGCGAATTACTCTAATATTAAGCCAAATTAAATTGGTTTAAAACAAACAAAAATTACAAAATAGTTTACATAAAATGTAAAGGGTGATTTTGTAGCTATTAACTTTTTGGCAACACTGGTTTAAACAGCTGAGACGCACGTTTCGTGTTTTGTTTCACTGTCAAACATCTTCACTTTGGTCTATAATTTAACCATGAATCGTCTTACAAACGAACAACGCTTGCATTTTATTGAATTTTATTATCAAAATACGTGCTCTTTTAACAAAAGTTCATCGCGCGCTATTTTAATTTTATGGTCAGATTAATCGACACACTGAAGCGGGTGTTCGGACTATTGTGACTAAATTTCGCACCAAATTTACATTGTTGGACATTAAACCACCAACACGCTTACGTAGAGTGCGAACTGAAGAAAATACCGCAGCTTTATCGGCCAGTGTTAATGATGACCATCAATTATCGATTTGTCGCCGTTCGCAGCAATTGGGCCTCAGTTACTCAACAACATGGAAAATTTTGCGGAAGGATTAAGGTCTGATGACTTTCAAAATATAACTGGTGCAAGAATTGAAGCCGAACGACCTACTGTAACGTACATTTTTTGGTGAATGGGCTCTTGGCCGAAGATCCACTTTTTTACCGAAAAATTGTGTTCAGCGACGAAGCTCATTTTTGTCCAAATGGGTACATAAATAAGCAGAATTGTCGATTTTGGAGTGGCATCATTGGACCGTACTTCTTCAAAGATGATACAAATCGTAACCTAACTGTGAATGGTGGGCGCTACCATGAGATGATATCCAACTTTTTTTTTGCCAAAATGCAAGAGCTTGACTTGCATGACATATGGTTTCAACAAGACGGTGCCACATGCCACACAGCACGCGTAACAATGGACTTATTGAGAGGTGAGTTCGGTGAACATTTTATTTCACGTTCGGGACCGGTCAATTGGCCGCCTAAATCGTGCGATTTAACACCTTTAGACTAATTTTTGTGGGGCTATGTTAAAGCTCATGTCTATACAGACAAGCCCGCTCTTCATTTGACGCATTGGAAGACAACATTTTTAAGCATTTATTCGTGAAATACCGGCCGAAGCTGATGGACCATTTGAGGCGCAGCCAAGGTCAACACCTGCATAAAATAATCTTTAAACATTAAATTATATAGACTGTACTATCGATTCAAATAAATATTTCATGCATTTTTCTAAATTGTATGTTTCCTATAGCTTTTAAAAAATCACCCTTTACATAAGATTGGAATAAAAACTAACTTTAAGAAAACAATTCCACGTGAAATTTGGTGAATAAAGTAAAGTGGCGAAAAACCAATGTTGGAAAAAAATGTTATTTTGAAGATTTTATTTCAAATAGAACTAGAAACTTTAAAAAAATAATAATTATTGTTTCCAGCGGAAACAAAATTTGCGACTGAAAATATAAAAAATTTGAAAGAAGTTTTCTTTCATTCTTGTTCAGCAGGAAAAAAAGACAGATCCTGGTATGCTGGCATCGACAAATATTCTGTCCATTTTTTCAGTATTGTATTAGTTTTCAATTTCACAATTCTTGTGAATAAACTAAAATTACTCTCAAGTCAATATAATTAATCCTTTTCAAGATATTTTATTCGAAAAGTTGTTTCTTTTTTTCAATTTTTAGAAGCATATAACTATTACCTATGTACTACGTGTTGTACATTTTTATTTTCTTATATACAATATACAAGATTTGTATCTTGTGTTTTTTAATTATCAGTTCGAAATAAAAATAAACCCATAAAACTTTCGCTACTGAGTGACATTGAATGTTAAAAAACAATAATAACAATAATTTTTTCATAAGCTAGGGCCTTGGAAATGCCCTTTAGTTTCTTTTTTTAACAAAAAAAAAATATTTGAGATTATTTTTTAAGAGATAGTCTAGAACAAAGAGTTGTATAAAACTACAAAAGGAGGCATCATTTTTCTTAAATAATTCACTTAACTATCTGAATCCAACTAGTGAAGAATAAGCAATCCCAATAATCAATATCATGGAACGTTGGCAGAATCAAGTTGCAGTTGTAACTGGAGCTAGTTCAGGAATTGGCAAAGCCATCGCTGATGACTTAGTTAAAGCTGGTTTAAGAGTTGTTGCTACTGCACGTCGAATTGATCGTTTAAACGCCAATCGCTCAGAGCTACCAAAGAATCTGCAAGCTTCTTACTATACCCGTCAACTGGATGTAACCAATGAATCTGAAATAAGAAAAACATTCGCCTGGATCGATGAAACCTTTGGTGGAACTGATATTCTAGTCAATAATGCGGGGATACTTCGATTTGGTAATTTGCTTGATGTGGATTTAAAAATCATTACCGACATTTTCGATACAAATGTAAAAGGCTTGATTTTTACAACTCAGGCGGCTTTTGAGAGCATGAAGAAGAGAAATTTCAACGGACATATTTTGCATATAAATAGTTGGCTAGGACATCATGTTGTTGGTGAACCGGCTTGTCCAAGTTTGAATGCTTATTCGGCATCAAAGTTTGCCGTCACAGCTATCAATGAAACTCTTCGCAATGAACTGAGGGCCTTGGGAAGCAAAATTAAGACTACTGTGAGTGATTTTTTGGATATTATGTTAAACATTTCATTTACTTTTATTTTGAATTTCATATTATGAAAAGAGCATTAGTCCTGGTGGAGTGAAAACTGAAATTCTACCCAAGGAAGCTTATGAAAAAAATCCAATAGTCCTAGATGCCAAGGATGTGTCACAAGCTGTTTTATATGCAATTTCTACCCCAGAACATGTACAAGTCCTCGAATTGATCATAAAACCAGTAGGAGAAACAATTTAGCTCGTTAAAATTTTTTTAAGAAACAAGATTTTGAAATAAACACGTTTTGTCAAAATAGTCAAATGGTCTAAGTTTTTAATTAACGTACAATTTTAAAAAATCTCAAAACTTTTTTCAATTTTGTACAAAAAGATTTTCTGAGAAATTTTGAATAATGAAAAAAAGGTAGTGAGCTGAAAAATTATTTCTTAAAATTCTGTGTGATCCTGTTGGATTTTAAAATGCTGTAAATTTAGAACACTATGGATCAACATTATGGAAAACTACACTTAAACTAAAACACTTTATTTCAAATGGCTGCA
Organism: Eupeodes latifasciatus; assembly: GCA_920104205.1. NCBI lineage: Eukaryota > Metazoa > Arthropoda > Insecta > Diptera > Syrphidae > Eupeodes > Eupeodes latifasciatus. The sequence goes on along the minus strand of OV049926.1, from coordinate 20,780,162 downwards.
TTTCAATTTTTAAAATTTTCGACGACCATACCGTATTTTGCACTTGACTATGACACCAACCTAAGAAATTTTCTTAAATTGTCTGTATATTTTAAAGAATACTAAAACATAACACTGAATCATAGGGAATGGTAGAGCCTAACCAGGTTCTGGTACAGCTACCTATTAACAGAAAATAATCTCAGTCCTTACTCCTTACTCTTCAAGAACAAGTCTAGCCCAGAATTTCGAATTTGCAACACTTACTAAATTAGTCGGTTTACAAGTTTGAACTACATAGCCAAAAAAGTTTTTGAGATACAGCACTTCAAAAATCTTTAAAAAAAACGTAACTGATTAAAATTATGAAACAATTCTCGACATAATCTTGAAATTTGAAGCAAAGATAGGAATAAAAAAAGTATAATCACAAAAATTGTGACTTTAGATTTAGGGGGCGTGGTATCCAACCACAAAAATATACAAGTTATTAGTTAAAAATACCACCTCTAAGTGCTGTAGAATAATTATATTCAGTAGAGTGGCAGGACTGCATATTAAAACATAAAAAACGATCTATTCACACAAATTGTGCACTCAGGGGGCGTGATATACACCCACTTTCTTAAACGAAGTATGATTTTAAATTAGCACTTCTAAGTTTTATAGAACAATAAAATTAAAAAAATTCGATTTGCATAGGAAGACAAAAATCGAAAATATGTGCTTATCCACCTAAAGGGCGTTTTATCCGCCTACTTTTATTGTATTTGGAGTCGTTTATATGAACTTCTTCTGATTCTTGAAGAATTATGAAATTTAACAGAGTTGAGCGATTGACGGGTATTAAAAGACAAAAATAAAACATCTATGAATATACCTACCATCAGGGAAATTTAACAGAGTGGAAAGGATCGGTACGTTTAGAAAGACAAACATTAAAATTTAGAAGATAAACATTCAGAGGGCGTGGTATCCACCCACTTTCTTAAATGAGGTTTAAATCTGAAAAAGATTCTTCTATGACGGCAGGATTTAAGATAACATTTGTAATATAAATTTGCGTGACTGGTAAATTTAGACGTAAGTCAAGTTTTGATGAATTGACATTTGGTTATTCTTATTTTGTTTCGGACAAGCATACGAAGCTTTATTCAGAGTAAAGACTCTTAATAAAGACTGTATATGTATATGCATCTAATTAACTTTGTGCGGAGTGAAATAAAACCCCAAAAATATGAATTGTTAGAATATAATAGACTAATAAGGCTTTAAAGACCTGATTTACCCTCACTTCAATATAAGAAACACTTCAATACAAGAAAACAATATTGAACCGGAAGTTAGATTTATCAACAAAACAAAGAAACATACCAAAAGAAAAACTTAAAATAGTTAAGACTTATTAAAAGAGATAACCCAACTCAGGCTCATTTTCAATTTAGAATTTTTGCCAAAAGCAGTGAAATCACAACAAAAACATATATATTGAAAAAGGAGCCAAGATGTACTGTAAACAAGAAACATGAGTAATAAGTCTGCCGCGCAACGTCATGAGATCTAAATTTACTAAAGTTTAATTTGACTTTATTTTTCAAAAGCTTTGTTTCGAAGCAACTTTTTAATAATGTAAAATAATTGATTTTGAATGATTACTGCCTAAAATTGGAAGGGGTGTCCCAACTCAAAAAAATTCAAAAAGAACATAACACTGTATTTCGTTGTATTACATAAAAAATTTACATGAAATGCGGAATTTTGGAAAACTGAATATTGAATGACATAATTTCACTATTTGAGTGAATTTTAAATTTCAATTGATGCGGGTAGATTTTGGCACCCCGTTCCGGCCATTTTGTTTTGGTGACATCTGTCAAATCTTTTGTTTATTATTCAGTTGTTTATGCCATATCATCATGCCAAGTTACACGATTGAACAACACGTTTAAATGATAAAACTTTATTATTAAAATGAGTGTTCGTTAACGCAAACGTTGCCCGCATTTTACGGTAGACGTGGTGGCCCTTCACAGTCGACTGTTTGATGTTTGGTGGCCAAATTTGAGACGACCGGTTCAGTAAATAATCAGCCAACGCCCGTACGTTCAAGGAACGCAAGATTGGCTGAGAACATTGCCACGGTCCGTGAACGTGTACAGCAAAACCCAAGGCAGTCTATTCCTCGCCGTACAAAAGATCTCGGCCTTTCGCACACTTCAACTTGGTGAATTTTGCATCGAGACTTGGGCTTACACCCGTACAAGATCCAACTGACCCAGGAGCTCATGACCATAGACAACGCCGCCGTTTGTTCGCCGACTGGGGTTTAAATTGTTTGGAAGAGGACCCCAATTTTGGCCATCTCTATGATGAGGCTCCTTTTTGGATGAATGACTGTGTTAACCAAAATTGTCGTATATGGGACCACACGAACCCACGCGAGGTTCACCAGGTAATAATGCATCCTCAAAAAGTTACCGTTTGGTGTGGATTTTGGGCCGGCGGCGGCGTAAGAGTCGAAATTTTGGCCCTATTCTGATCCTAAAAAGGATCTTTTCTCCTCATTTGCTCCTACATACAGCAAAATGAACCTCATATCATCCTAAACGATTTTTCATCGTCCTCATTTCGTCCTACATGAATCTTTAGAATTCATTCCGTTTTTCTACGCATATTTTGTGAACCTCATTTCGTCCTAAATGAAGGTTTATCAACATAGAAAATAGATATCGTCCTTTTTTCATACTTAATAAGCCTATACCTGGTCGTGTAGCTGCTTTTTTTTTGTTGTCACTGTTGTTGTCACAACAGATGATGACAATGATGGTGGAAATGACAAGAATAGAGCTGGTGATAGTGAAAATGGTAGCAATGGAGCCAGTAAAGTCGACGACACCAACGACGAGGACAGCAACGACGACGACTCCGACGACGTAGACGACGACAACGACGACGAACAAAACGATTTCGACGAAGAATTATAATACGTTTAAATTAATTACTAATGTTAATAAAAACTGTTTTGTTTAATGAATAAAAAAAAAGGATAAAATTAAAATATAAATTATTTTATTTTAAAAAGATTACTAATAAAATGAAAGAGAGTGAGACAGAAAGGGAAAAGCAAGTAGGAAAGAGAGAGAGAAAAGAAAATAAGAAAGAAAGTGAGAGAGAGTATAATGAAGTGGTATCAGAGAAAGAGAAAGAAAGAGAGAGAGTAAATGAACAAAGAAAAAAGCTATGGTCAAGATGAAAGAGGTTCATTTGAGGCTTTTGGCTGTCGTCCTCATTTGATCCTAAACATCGTATTTTGTCCGATAACTGCCACTATTAGGTTCAAATGAGGAGCATCTTTTAACAGTAAGTGATCCTCTTTTGAATCTCTTTGAACCTCAGAGAACCTGAATTTTGGGGACGAAAATAGGGCCAAAATTTGGACTCGGGATTGGTCGGTACTTTTTTAAAAACGACGTTAGTGAGGCGGTCACCGTCAACAGCTAACGCTATATATCGATGATAACTAATTTCTTATGGCCAAAATTGAACCACGTGGACCTAGACATACATGTGGTGTAGCAGAATGGATGGCGCTACGTGCCACAAAGCAAAAGGCACGATTTACATCTACCCGCCCTTATTGAAAACTTACTTAAGGTGGCGCTACAGTCCTGTGTGAACTAGGGCCTCACCCAACAAACTTCTCCATCTAGCTCGGTCCCTAGCTAGATTTCTCCAGTTTCGAGCTCCAAGTTAAATGAGCTTCTGCGCGCCACCTGATCTGCGGTCTTCCTCTACTTCGCTGTCCTGTGAGTGTGGATTCGAAGACTTTCCGGGCCGGAGCATTGGTTTCCATGCGCTCTACGTGACCCAGCCATCTTATTCGTTGGACTTTTTCCCTTCTGGCTAAGTCTTCGTCGCCGTAAAGCTCGTCGTTGAATCTTCTCCTCCACTCCCCTTCTATACATACGGGACCGTAGATCACACGAAGAACTTTTCACTCGAAACGACCCAAGGTGCTTTCATCCGCTTTTATTATAGTCCATGCTTCTGCACCTTATAGCAGGACGGGGATGATGAGGGTCTTATATAGCGACACTTTGGTCCCTCGAGAGAGGACTTTGCTACTCAATTGCTTTCTTAGCCCAAAGAAACAGCGGTTAGCAAGAGTTATTCTTCGTTTGATCTCAGCGCTGGTGTTGTTTTCTGCGTTAATAGCGGAGCCTAAATAGACGAACTACCTCAAAGTTATGTCTGTCGATGGTGACGTTTTGACCAAGACGTCGGTGTTGAACGGTCTTGACGACTTGTTTTGCCCTCATTAACCGTTAAACCCATTTTTGCCGCCACTGCTGAGTTTTTCCGATTATGTCAATGTCTGCAGCATATGCTAGTAATTGGACAGACTTTTGAAAGGTAGTGCCTCTAGTGTTGACGTATAGGAGCTTTGCACTATTCTTTCAAGTACGATGTTGAAAAAATCGCATTACAGCGCATCACCTTGTCTTAAACCTTTTTTGACATCGAAGGGTTCTGCTAAGTTGTTTCCAACATCTATGGAGCAACGGGAGTTCTCCATGGTCATCCTGCATCAGGTTGTTGACGATGGGCTTTAGTCGTTCACATATTACGGCAGAGAAGATTTTGTAGTCGATGTTAAGTAGATTGATGCCTCTATAGTTGGTGCAGTTTAGAGGGTCTCCATTTTTCAGAATCGAGCAAACAATACTGAGGTTCCATTCATCGGGCATGCTTTCTTTCGACCATATCTTACGGATAAGTTGGTGCATGCTCCTAACCAAATTATATCCAGTTGCTTTAAAGAGCTTATTGAAAAACCCTTTATTATTTTGTACATACAGATATGTTTAATGTACTATTTTAATTGACAGTATTATGCATACTGTACACTGTAGATACCTACAGTTCAATTAGTAACAATTTTGCATAAATTTACAATATTGCATATTAAATGAAGAAAATATTTTAATCTCGCCCTGATGTCTTAATTAAGAAAATAGTTTATAAATTTAAATTTCGTAAACTATTTAGTTATACAAAAATAAATAAACAAACACTGTAATCTCATAATACTATTGTATATCCCCCAATTACAGTATTCTATACCCCAAAAACTCCAATCCAAACGAAATAGTTTATAGTCGCTTATTTTTTGAATGTATCCAATTTAGTAAAAAGGTAGGTATAAGTTACATAAATTGTATTATTATGAGTATGTAATTCATATAACATAACCAATCTTTTCTATAGGAATAATTTAATAAAACCTTTTTCGCTTTTATTCGCTTCTTTTTGTTTTGACAAAAGAACCACATTCACCAAAATGTCTTTTATTTTCATAACATTTTTGATTTCATATCTTTTTCATAGAAAAACCAAATTCATCCCAAAACCGTTAAGGGACATCCAAATTAAATCATACCTTTTCACCTTACGACAAAAACCTTTAGTCTATTTTACCCATCGTCTTCTGTAGGTAAGAAAATTGTTTATTTTTTTCTTCGTCATAGAAATCTTAGTTCAATTTCTACTAAAAACAAAAACAACAACATCCAGAATTAGGTCGTCCACCTGCATATTTTATTTGATATCACTATTTCCTGTACGTTATCCTTTTTTTGTGTTCTCCTTTTTCAAAGCTTGGGTGTGATTTTCAAAAGCTGCCAAAAAGCCTAGTAAACAACTCAATCCTGTTAAGAAAATCGTTTTAGGGTTGATTTTCTTTCTGTTTTGTTTTGCTGTGTTCATTTCATCATCCTTTTTCCTTTTGAAATAGAAAAATGAAAACACTGACAAAAAAAAACATAGGCAAATTGTTTCTTGAAACTGAAATCTGATTAAGCTCTGATCCTGGAACATTTATCGAAGGGATTATGGCTTTGTCTCCATCTCCATCTCCATTTTCTTTTCCTTCGTTTCGTTTCGTTTCTTCGTCTTCGTTTTCTCTGAGGTTGAATAATAAGTGGTATAAGAGGAATAAGAGTATAAGGATGCTTTGATTTACCTATCAATCTCATATAAAAAGGAATCTATTTGTTTGGCAAAGTCAACCTTAGAAAATATATACATTTTATCATCATCCAGGAAGCATAAGGTCTTCGTCTTCTTCTTCTATGTTTAGTTACAGGATTTGAAACACACAAATAGAGGATTATCGGTGATTTTAGAGAATTTTCGTGTATTTACAAAAATGATGATTTTATTTAGATACCTTTTCTATATCTAGACTTATACCTGTACCTTTTATAGGTTTAGATTTGTAAGAAAGACTTATTGATTTTGAAAATGAGGGATTAGAAAATGTAATTTTCAGAATAATGACCCTTTTGTCTTTAAGTGGCAGCTAGGGATTCCCCAATTCCCATCTCCATCATCATATGATGATGGAAGTAAACTTATCTTGTAAATTTCATATTATCATCAGGAAGATGGATGAAAGAAGCTTCATCAGGATTGCAAAAGGATTGGAAACTTAAATCTACTTATAAGGAATTTTTGGAAATATTTTATTTTAATATCTTTATTGGTTATATGGTTTACATACATATATATTTCTCTACCGATATTTTAAATTTTGTTCAAGATTTGAGTTGTGGGTGGTTTGGTTTGGTTAAGTCTATTTATAGACGAATAAAAGCTGAAACTATGTGTGTAGTGCATACTGATGATGTCCTTATGAACGAACTTTTACTGCACATTGTGTGTATGAATAAATTTATAGTTTATTTATCAGAGTATAAACCTTGTAGCTTATTTTTGTATATTTCATTTATAAAGCATTATGCATCAAAGGATTTTCCATAGATAAATCTAAACCATTTTTCACATAGCGCATCAGTCCCTCTCTTTGGACAACACGGACACAGAGTTCATATCAAAATCACTTTCATAAATTGCAAAACAAAATTCACAACGACGAAAAGCCGAGGGTGAGTGTGAAGGAGAAGGCGAAGGCGAAGGCGACTCTTGTATGGATATATAGATGAAACGATCCCATCTATCAGTGGTCGTCTATCAAGTTTCCTCCACACATTATATAGACAAAAATATAGTTACAGTGTAGTGCATCCATGTCACATCCATTCTCATAATTCAGACGATGCTCGCACAATCTTTCAAGCATTTCAAGTATAGTCAAACTCATCTCTTACCCTTTGACCGGACTCGCTAGCTTTCAAAAGCAAAAATACACACAGAAGCAACTAAACTAAAAAAAAATGATATAATAAAAATCCCATCCACTTAAGGGAAGGCCAAAAGAAGAACAACTTTAGCCATAAGGCAAACGAAAAAAAAAGGACCAACATGGCGCATACATACATATATACGACGGAAACGGAAACGGATACCACTTCACTTGATAAAGGAGCACAGGGGTACATCAGCCGCATAGATTTTTCATTCTCATTCCTTTAATTCCCAAATAGTTTTAGCAATTTATCATTTGAAGCTTCTACGAGTACATACAAACATATATATTCCCAAACTCTACTTTTCCTTCTATTTCAGGGAGGAGTATTGTAGTTATAGTAAGTTCGTAAGATGAGTTTGCTATAAGCGGGAACAACTAAGCCCAGCTCCAAGACACAAAGGATCACCCAAAAGTCCCTTTTGAATTATATTCCATCGTATGGTATAGTTCACAAAACCAGTGTAGGTGGTAGGTTCAAGGTATACAAGTAGAGGTTTACGCTGTGTGAGGGTTTTGAATTTTCTATTTGGTTCCCTGTACGGAATCTGGAAGAAGTAGTTGAAAAAAAATAACACAAAACAAATCTTCCAAAGACGTACATACATAGGTACTTTAAGACTAACTTATGTGACTGTATAAAAAGGGTTGCCAATTAAAAATTTAATAGTTCTCGATTTCCAAAAAATTATTTAGCGTGTTTTCACATTCGTGAAGTGCAGCTAAATAAAGAATCCCTGTACTTAACAGTACGTCCAAAAATGGGATCAAAGATAAAATGATGAGCAATCACATAGGTACGGGTGTTACGGTTAAATTGTTTAAGGGGAGTAATGCTCCTGGCTATATCACTAAGCTATCGATAAAACTAGAGGAGCAAATATTGACAATTTTTAGAGCTCTGTTTTTAATTGTATCCAAAAAACTTAAGTACGTTATTGGGGCACCTGTCCAAATATGAGAATTGAACTCGACTGCTCGAAAGCTTTGTAAATTATAGCTAGATGAGAAGGGGTAAAAAACGTCATGCATCGTCGTCGGAGAAAACATTAATACTTAGAAGCATTTTTGGCTCCAGTAGGGTTTTACCGATAGAGCCGTTATTAACTTCCCATAGGAAGTTATTGTAATCGGTCCGATTTTTCGAATTGAAAATTTTGAGATTTCTCGACGATTTTGAGAAAAATGAAGAAAAAATTAATACAAAACTGATTTTGGACTCCAATATCTTTAAAAATATTGGCTTCAAACTAATTTTGTCTCACAGAAAATATTGTTTTCGACATTTAGTAAAAAAAAAGTTAAAATCTAACAAAAATAGTACGCAAAACTGGTAACAATTGGTTTTCGACTAAAAATCTCGTTAACAAAAATAGATTTTGAAATCAAACTATTTCATCATATGCAAACTTTTAAAAAATTTTTATAATAATTCAACTGACAACTTTTTTAACAAAATACGAAAACCTACAAACCTTTTAAGCAAGACAAATCGACAGACGGGATGGGAAGTTATCAGTGTGGGTCACATCCCAGCCTCTTTTTTTTTGATTTTAAACTTTTTTCAAAAATTATGTTCTCAAATATATTTATTGTTTTATTTAAAGACTTTTAAAATGTATTTATTCACTTTTCAAAATTCAATTTGGTATGTATTTTTAAAAAATTAATATTTTTATATAATCTTTTAATATATTTTCAAAAAAAAGTTTATTTTTGAGAGATTAAATGGCATTTAAATTTTTGCAATTAAAATTACTTTTCAGTTATATTTTTAAATATTAAAACGTGAGTATACTATTTTTGAACAGATTTCTTAAATACATGAGCATATTCGTCCGACCCAGTCATGAGTTTTAAGGTTTTTTTCTTAAAAAAAAAAAAAAAAAAACAAACTTCTCACTATTATTTTCAAAAACATTGTGTTTATGTTAAAAGTAATATTGTTCATACAATTAAAAAATTTCGCACAATTAACAATAAACTAACGCATAATTAACTTAATTATTCTATGCCATTCGGTTAACAATTTGTAATTATTGGAAGAATTCTTTTTTTTTTCTTGCAACAAAATGTCGAATGAATATTTCTGAAAAATTTAAGCAGTGATGTTTTTATTCTAGTTAAACGTTTTCTTTATTTTTTAGAAACTGTAAGTTTATTATTTTTAATTTATAGCAGTTTTAAATAACCTCCTAACAACTAAACGTAGAACTAAATCAATTAAAGTCGTTAAAATAGTTTTATTTGTGGAAAAGTTATGTACATTATGTTCAAACAATTTTTAACTTCGGATAGAAAGTTATTGTCATCGGTCTAATTTGTTGAAAATTTTGAAATTTCCCGAGATTTCGAGGTCCCAAAAAACATTTTTAGAGAAATGAGAAATTTTGCGTAGTTACGTTTTGAATAGCTTTCTTTGTTGGCGAAAGTATTTAATCTGACACATAATGTAATAACATCAAAGGATGAAGATAGGACTTTTTTATTTTTATCACGAATTTTTAAGGAATACAAAATTATATGACTATTGTTTTAATTTAAATGACAGTTGTCTTACAAAAAATAAAAACTTAAAAAAAACTACTAACATTTTTAAAAATTGTGTTTTGACTTGGAATTAACTTCAAGCTTATTTGACCATATAAAAAATATTGTTGTTAAAATGTGTTTTTCATTCAAAAAAAAATTGTATCCTGCCAAAAGTGCCACACTTAATTGATTTAACGTCCCATTACACTGATCAACGAGGTAATGCAGTTGGCAATCAAATTATTATACTTTTTCTAAGTTTTATGATGGCGTTAGTTCGAATCCGACGTCAAAATCAATTTACCTCGTCAGTTTTTTGAGGTACAACCTTTTATAATTAGAAAAAAAAAAATTATATTAGACATTTTGAGGTCATCTAAATTCATGAATTTTTTAAAATAAAATTCATGATGATTTTCAATCATCAATCTCTAATTTCAATGTTTTCTTTACAAATTTGCAGCATCCGACTTACTTTTCAAAAAATCGTGATTAGATGTAAGTCTTTACCTGTTCTACACCTTAAAAGAACGCTGAAACATTGTTGCATAAACGGTCTAACAGCAATATATTTTCTCATTACGAATTCATAGTCTTAAGGTTATAACATCAAGTATTTTGAAATATATACATATATCGGGTTTTTCAATAAGAGCGCTTTAAAGTTTTTGAGATCAATGACATTTTGTATTCCTGTAAAAGTGCGTTTAATGCCAATATGTATGGAACTTGATTTCTTTTGCATGGCCACCACGGGCACGCTTGCAGAAGTCCACACGCTGAACCCAATTTTCGACGGTTTTCAATCATAAATCGGCCGATACTGCTGCAATTTCACGTTCGATATTCGTACGAAGTTTATCAATCCTCGCTGGCTTGTTGGCATAGACCATAGACTTGACGTAGCCAGACACGAAATAGTCTAAAGGCGTCAAATCGCAGGACCGAGGTGGCCAAGCGACTGGACCATTTCGTGAGATAACACGTTCTCCAAACTTTGTTTCCAATAAATTCATTGTGACATTCGCTGTGTGGCTTGTGGCGCCGCGGCCGTCCTGTTGAAACCACGTCATGTCCTCCAAATCCATATCATCCAATTGGGGCTAAAAATATTCTGTTATCATTGAACGGTAGCGATCCCCATTCACAGTAACGTGCCGGTCTTGATCATCACGGAAGAAGTACGGCCCAATGACGCCGCCGCCGGCCCATAAACCACACCAAACCGTCATTTTTCGGGACGTAATGAAGACTCATGGAGTACGTGTGGATTGCTGCCTGGCCAATACGGAATATTTTGTTTATTGACGAAGCCATTCAGCCAGAAATGAGCATCATCGCTGAAGAAGATGATTTTTCGATGAAAATCCGAATCATTTTCAAGTTGTTGCTCAGCCCAATTCACGAACATACGATGCCTCTGGTGGTCAAGCGGCTTCAGTTCTTGCGTCAATTTTATCTTGCAAGGATGTAGGCTAAGATCTTTTCGCAAAATTTGCCAAAACGACGTCACAGAGATGCCCAACGCTTGAGAACGATGTATGAGAGACACATTTGGGATTTATGCAACTGAAGCTTTAGCGGCAGCAATATTCTCAGCACAGGCACTTCTTTGTCTCACTGGCACGGTAACATTTTGTACTGTGCCTGTGGATTCAAATTTTTCCACTAGACGCTTAATTGTTGATCTGCTAGGACGATTTTACGCAGCGCTCTTAACTTTGAGGCCACTGACTCCAAATTTCGGTAGTAAATTTTAATAATTTCGACTCGTTGCTGGATCGTATATCTTTCCATCATGAAATGGCAAACCTTACTGAAGAGAAATGTTAAAAGAGCGGCAAGAAATATGGCGTCGTTTGCTGTCCCTGTTGCTCTACTTTTGTAGCGTCCCTGTTGAAAAACTCTGTATCTGTATATATTAAAACAAATATAAAAATAATGTTGAAAACATGTTTTTCTAAATTCTCTGTATTCAGGGTTATTCAAAACTAGAATCAAATGAAGACCCATAAGTTATGTCCAACTATTGAGAACTTACTAAAAGTAAATGAGATACTAAAAGGATAAAACTGTGCCTAGAAGATAAAGGAAAATCATTCAGCAACTTATTTTTATGTAATATGTGGTGTTTTTACTTGAAAAAATAAAATTTTTAGTTGTCTATGGCATATTTTTTTAAAACTTGATGTAATAGCAGAAATTAACGGGGGAGATTCGCATTCAGGAAGTCTTAAAAAACGAAATTTTGTTAACCAGTTTTATTGATGTTATACTTTTAAATGTTCCATAAAATGACAGTTTGACTTAGTAAAATAAAACCTTACTTTAAAGGCCACCAATGCAATATTACCAAAAATGACGACCGAGAAAATTCCCATTTGGCAACCCTAACAAAGAAAAATAACTTTGACCCGTAGTTATTTTCTTCATTCAGTTTGTTTGTAGATATGTATACATATTTGTGGTATACTGTTGCATTCATACTCTTTTATGTACCTATACAAATAAAATACTCGAACTTATACACGCACAGCACATGTCCTTGTGATGCATGATACACAAAATGTGAACTAAACATTTTTCTAAGACCTTTTATATCCGTGTTGGTTTTTGAAACAATAGTCATGATGGCTGTCTGTCTAGATTTTGTGGTCGAAATTGTACCAAGAGAGGTGCATATCTATATAGACATGTGTTTTTTGTCCAGGTCATGTGTTCAACATGGATAAATGTCCAGTTCTCTAGTGTGTGTGTCCCTGTTCGGTCTCCTCCGGTCAATGTCCGTGTGATCCAAAAGGCAGCCAGGACTTGTTTTTAGAGTTGGTTTGGTTTAGGTATGTGATGTACCTATACCTTATGCCTAACCTCCTAACCACACAAACACACTACAATATTAATGTAAAATTGTAAATTGAAATTTTCCTCAACTGACGCATTTAAAGGGAAATTTGATTAACGGTAAAAAGGGGCAATGAGTATGAGAGAGAGTCCTTTTAGTTGGGTATGCCGTATGGGTGAAGTGCTGGGGAAGTTTTTGAACCTTATACAAAAAGAGATGGAGAAAACTTAGGCAATCCAATTAACCACGTGTTATACCTATGAGTTGGGTATAGGCAAGGCCATCAGAGAACGACAGACCAACCTATAGAAATGTACAGATAAAGTATGAGGACGTTACTTTACTTTATGTAGTCAATACTCGGAATGAACATTGATTTTAACTACATGATACCTTATGCACCTATAGCTATCTATAGATTGATACAAAATGGATTTCCAGATGCAGGAGATATTGATGTTTGAACGCCGCCGCCGCCCATCCTAGTCTAGGCTAGGTAAAGGTTGTTATAGGTATACAAAAGATTTCCAATGAAATGCCAACTGAATTGACTTGTTCGTTGGAAAACGAAAACGAAAACGACAATGAAAACAAACCTTTCCCAGAGGACTAATGAACTTTAGCTTTCGCATTGATATCAAATTTTTGAGTGGTAAATAACGAAGGAATAGTGTATTACGTATCCGTGTCTCTGTCTACGCACAAAGCACATTCAGTGCGATTTACAAATATCAACGAACGAATAAGGTTTGATTTTAATGACCGTGCGTTAGGGATACATATCTCTATGAGTGTTTTAATGATGTTAGGAAAGGTCTTCCTTCTTCCAGAGGCAATTCAGTGGGTTTTGGAGGCTTCAGTAAATTTATAAATTTGTTTGATAGGCTTTCAATTTTTTCCTTAACTCAAAAATTTGTTATTTAAAAAATCCTGCAGCCATAGATACTCGAGTGAAAGTCAAAAATGTATTCTTTTGTAGTTGGCATTGGCACAAAGACGCCTATAAATTTCATTGTTTGACACTTATTTAAAACATAAAAATATAACCATCTGGAACTTTATTTCAACTCCTTGTAGGTATATCCCAACAACATAGGTTAGGACGATATAAGCTGCAACATATTGTTGGGGGATGGAGGAAAAGAAAACTCATCCCTTCCCTACAAAAGATGTTTACCACAATTTTTAAAACACAAAAGAGAGGCCAACAACCACTTGAGAATGTAATAGTAATGTGGATGTAAAGTAATATATCAAATTTCACAATGTAAGCTTTCCGAATTTGAACCCGCTGGGCGTCTCGTCGTCCTCTTTGCCTTTGCCGACCTCCCCGCAGCCGCCACCACCACCACCACCGGATACCCGGATCTTCTTCCAGAACCCACATTGAAAGTAAAGTAAAGCAGTTGAGTTGTAGGAAGGAAAAGGAAGTGTTGGTTAACCACAAAATTTGCAATGTGCTACAAGAAAAGTGCACACACAGACGATATAATAATTGTATTATTTAAAATTAAGTTTAAATGCCTTCGCCATAAGAATGGGGCTGATGGGCCCCATGGATATATAAAGGGTTTGGTTTTGGGTTGTGCGTGTAGTGCAATTGTTGGAATATGTATACATTTATATTATACTATGTTTTTTTAATGCGGTCAGGACAGAAAGGATTTTAATGGAGGTAGAGGCAATTTTGCTGCAATTTTGGTCTGCTTGGGTTGTAAAAGAGATATAAATTTACACAACAGTTGTATGGAATTATGTCTTTTAAGGAAAAGGTATAAGATTTACAAAAAAAAAGAGGCTGGGATGCGACCCACAATGATAACTTCCCATCCCGTCTGTCGACTTGTCTTGCTTAAAAGTTTGTCTATATGTATCAATTTTTACCAAATTTGCGTACTATTTTTTGTAGATTTTATTTTTTTATGAAAAAACGGACTGTTGGATTTTTGTAAAAAAAATTACTGAATATCGAAAACAATATTTTCTGTGAAATAAAATAAGTTTGAAGCCAATATTTGTAATTTTTGAAAAGCTATTTGAGTCGAAAGTAAATTTTTACAAATTTTAGTATTGTTTTTTTTTAGGTTTTTATTTCTTGTAAAAAAGCTGTCAATTTCATTTTTCTTAAAATTTTTCCTATTGTTGAAAGCAATATTTCGTATAAGTTAATATTAGTTAGAAGCCATTATCTCAAATTTTTGAAAATATATTTGAGTCGAAATTCAGTTTTTACCAATTTTGAGTAATAATTTTTTTTAGGTTTTTATTTTTTATAAAAAAAACTGTCCATTAAATTTTTTGCAAAATTTTACCATATGTCAAAAACATTATTCTTCGTTGCACAAAATTGTTTTGGATATGAAATCATATTTTAGTCGTAAAATTTTCGAGGTGACAATTTTTTTTTCAGTTTTTTTGATTTATAAAAAAAACCGTAAATTGGATTTTTTTCCAAAAATATACTTATTTGGTGTCACGTTACAATATATAATATAAAATTAATTCAAGTCTCTTGCGTCATTGGTTCATGAGATATTTAGGGTTAACCAAAATGTTCACCTTTTTTTTAAACTGCTTTGGTAAAAAAACCACCCACGCAATTTTCCTGAGAGCCCTATCTGCATCTTTCTGCCTTATTATCTGTATAACAAAATTTATTTGAAGTCGATATATCTTCTCGTTCTTGAGCTATGGACGACGAAAAAAACGTCGCGAACGTACAGACGTACGGACGTACGAACGTACGTTCACACGCACGCACAGACATCTTTCTAAAAATCTTTTATTTCGACTCTAGGGACCTTGAAACGTCGAGAAATGTCAAAATTTTCAATTCGACAAATCGGACGCCCAAGTGTTCTAGTCTATTTGATTTAATAGTCGTTGCTTTAATTCGATACTGAATTTTTTGTTTGCTTTGAGCTTAAATAAAACTAACAAGTGAATCAGTAAAACATATTAAATGTTCTTTAAGGTGAACATTAATGGCAACTATTGTATTCGTAAAAAAAATTGAACTCAAGGTATTAATCGGTGTCGAGAAATAAGGCTAAGTGAAATAAGACCAACTTTCAAAAAGTTACGATGGTAGGTAGAGAAGTAAATAAAGTGGATCTGGCGATTTCGTTAGTCTGCCTTTCTGTCATAGATCCTACAGCCCAGACCATTATTTTGATTGATGAGAACCTATATACGTCCGAAACTTGAATATAACTCACATCTCTGGGCTGGTGCTCCAGTAACTATGAAGTACAGAGATTAATTTTTTAGCCGTACTACGCGAATGTGAAACGCCTTGCCACGCTCTATCTTTCCCTATCATTGCAATGTTCAGGAGTTCAAAATCAATGTGCACCGACATCTCCTATCCAACCCTTCCCTCTTTTCCTAATGCTCACACTGTGTCTTTGGCATATAAAAGGTATAAAAAAACCCTTTTAGTGTTCGCTAATTATAAAAAAAAAGTTAAAACTTCGAAACTAATGTTTTAAGCAGATGTTTCTAAAACGGGTTGAAATTTTTTAACGAAATCCAAATTTGAAATTCATTTTTATAAGCACTTAATAACTGCATACCGAAAATTTGTCTAAACAAAATTTATGTTTTTTGATTTTGAAGAAAACCACCAACGATTTTCGAAAAAAATAAAAAAAAAGTTTTTTTTTGAGAAATTAAATGGCATTTAAATGTTTATGATAATCTTAGGCTGCAGGCACGTAAACAGTTTTTCAATAAGGGCGGGTAGATGTTATTGAAATGGAATAAAACAAGCTGATTTTTGAGCCAAAAGTGCGGTGCGGTCCTCTTCCAAGCGATTCGAAGCCCAGTCAGCGAACAAACGGAATTTTTCAATCTAATAGAAGTTACAAATATTTTCTTGACAGTTTCGTTTATTCTTAAGTTGTCAAAGCAAAAAAAAAAGCTTTCATTATAGGACTCTGTGTGCAAACGACTTAATGAAAAATCTGCATTAAAAAGTCTAAAACATGTAAGTATCCAAATATAAATCTTAATATACATACTTTTGACAGAAAGCCTAAGCAAAGTAAGTTAAAAAAAAGATGACTAAAAGCAGTTATTTTGATGTTTTTTTTAGTCTAATATTTTTTGTAAAAAACCTGAAAATATAAGCAATATTTCAAGCAGCTTCACTCGAGCATATTTTTAGGGAAGCATTACTTTCCATTAGTTGGCCTTATCGATGTCATGTCAAATGATTTTGTCTGTAAACATTTTGAAGAGGAAAAAAAAGGAAGAAAAGCCTAACAAGCATATATTTCTATAAGTTTGATTTAGATAAAATATGTCAACAAAATTTGCTTCTATAAACACGGTACGCATTCGCGGTTTAAGCATTGCTTTGCATTTAGTCCTGGCGAAATAAATTGAACTTAATTTGTGACATTTAAAGGTTTGCATGGAATATCATTGCACTAAACCTTTCAAAAATGGCGTGACCACTGACCATTCTACACTAATATTATAAAGAGGAAAGATTTGTATTTTTGTATGTAACGAATAAACTTAAAAAGTACTAGATCGATTTTAATAAATCTTTTTTCATTAGAAAGCTACATTATTTTTACCTATTTATGTCTACCCGTGCAAAGCCGGGACGGTCCGCTAGTATTTTATAAAAAAAAAATGCAATAGTTTTACAAATTTAATTTAATGTGCTTCTGATTCTTTTCTAATTCTTTGATTTTTGTTTCTCAACGGTTACAAATTTAGAAAAGAATTTTTTTTCTGAAAACGTTTATTGTGGAATGAAATTCAAACAGACGAAATTTGAAAAAAAATTACCTTTTATTGAGCATTTATTTGTAATTGCTACATTAGCAAATATAACAAAAAAAAAACACACACAAAAAATCTTTATTTTTAAAACGTATAATTTTATATTTTGAAACTAGTTTAAATAAGCAGAAAGTAGTAGAAAGTAAGCTCCTAGAAAGCTTGTTTTGCTTTCTAGTGTTCCAATTTTTTACCAGCACTTAATATTTCAGATTAATGAGAAATATAAGGTACCCGCCTATCAATCTAAAAAAAAGTAAAAGCCTACTGCATTTCTAATGTTTGAATATTACTTGACACATTTAATACAGAGAAATACTTGTAACAGGCGTGGGATTATTTTTCTTAGTCAAAGATATGCCACTTTATATCAACCATACGAAATATAAGACACATAAATTAACAAAATAACACAAAAATTAAAATTTAAATGAAAATCAAAATGGCGCGCAACACTGGATCCCACTTTATGGCTCGCAGAAAAAAAAGAATTTAATTTAGTTTCGTAATAATTACTACTCTATATAAACAAATTGGTTACCAAGATTTAAAATTAAAATAACTTATAAGACTGAGTATAAATATTTCGTAAAATTGCTATATTTCGAAATTTTGTCCTAGATTTTCTTGAAATATCAGAATTAATTAAGCAATTGAAAACAGTTTTAAGATATTATTAGCTTCTCCTGGTATTTTAAGCTTTAGAAAAATAACGTGGCACACTATCTTTTTTTTTGTTGTTTGTTTTTGAAAATTTGCCAAAAATATACTGACTTTGCGAGAACCTGATGCTGAAATTGATTTTATTGTTATCCTACGATAAATAAAATTAAATCCCTAGAGTACCTTTCGCCAGCTTTAAGGCCATGAATCATATTTTAATCAAATGAAAACAAGATTAGGTTATGGTTTTAAAATTTTATTAGGAAAGAAAAATGTAAGTTCCCATATAAATGCTGCATAAATTATAAACCCAAATCATCAAGTGCTTTAACGACACCATTGAGGAGTTGTGGTTTGGCTTCAATCATTGAGATGAGTCCGAAGACAGCAACTAAAATGACAACGACTTGCTTGTACATTGTGGATTTTTGTTTTTTTTTTTATTGATATAAACTTTAGCAAAGTTTAGAAGAAACTGATGCCTCAACGGACAAAGCTCCTGCCTTTAATAGTAGAAGAACAACGGCTTGTTTTTGTTGCATTCTCGATTGCAAAACAAATATTTCCACATAAAAACAGAAGTATCAGGCAAACAACACTCTTTATTGTTCAGCTTTATTTGATTTGAAATTTGATAAGATTTTTGTTTCTGCAAATAGCAGGAACACATTTTTGTTGGTTCAAATTTTGGAAATTCCTAATAAAACTGAAACTGAATCAAAAGAATGATTATTTTTATTTTTGAAAGCTATAACTGCAAAAATGGAACTTATAATTAATTTATTTATAATAAAATATATAATAATTTATTTATTTTTATTTGCGTAAAATATCCTAAAACAAATAGATTTGCAAACAAAAATATTTAATTTTAAAATCTCTAAATCTGAGCATGGAAATAAAATTTATAGTGGCCAAAACATTTGATTTTCTTTCTGATTCCACTATTATAAAACATCAGCATAAGGAAATTCTAGCGCAAATTTCCTAACAAAAGAAAGACACAAAATTAACATTGTTACATTTTTGTGGGCGAGTTTTTTTTTCCACCATGAGAGGTATTCTTGAGGGATAAGCTGAGATAGGCTGCATTGACACCATCTACCAGACAAAACATTTCATATGGGTAATCCCCTAACTTTGCACATCTGAATACTCCTCATATCACTTGAAATTTCAATAATTCCCTGGATATTTCAAGAATTCCCTTGATATTTCCACATCCCTTAATATTTCCCCTCCATTCCTGCAATTACTCGCACACAGGAATGGTTGAGAGTTGTAAGTCACTAGGTCCTGGTTATTTACGGACTGTTGCGCCACCTAATTTATTTATTTATTTCATATTTCTTTGGAACCTTCAGAGAGGTCATTCAGACCACTCTTGAAAATTCCAGACCTCCCTTAAAATTTCCAGACCACCCTTCATATTTCAAAACCTACTTTCAAATATCTTGGCCTACCTTAGAATTTTCAGACTTTCCTGGAATCAATTTGAATATCAAGATTTTTATTGGATTTGATACTCATGTTTCAAAAACAAATTTTGTATTTTTAACTTCCCATAGGAAGTTATTGCAATGGTTCCGATTTGTCAAATTGAAAATTTTGACATTTTTCGACGTTTCAAGGTCCCTAGAGTCGAAATAAAAGATTTTTAGAAAGATGTCTGTGCGTGCGTGTGTATGTACGTCAGTATGTCCGTATGTCCATACGTCCGTTTGTTCCGTCCGTACGTTCGCGACGTTTTTTTCGTCGTCCATAGCTCAAGAACCAGAAGAGATATCGACTTCAAATAAATTTTATTATACAGATAAGATGCAGAACGGGCTCTCAAGAAAATTGCGTAGGTTGTTTTTTACCATAGCAGTTTAAAAAATGACGCTAGAGACTTGAATTAAATTTTATATACAAAACAAGTATATTTTTGGAAAAAAATCCAATTAACGGTTTTTTATAAATCAAAAAAAATTTAAAAAAAAAAATGTGTCACCTCCAAAATCTTACGACTAAAATATGATTTCATCTCCAAAATAATTTTGTGCAACGAAGAATAATGTTTTTGACATCTGATAAAATTTTGAGAAAAATCTAATTGACAGTTTTTTTTTATAAAAAATAAAAACCTAAAAAAAACATTACTCAAAGTTGGTAAAAATTGAATTTCGACTCAAATATCTTTTCAAAAACTTGAGATTAAGGCTTCAAACTTATTTTATCTTATAAGAAATATTGTTTTTTAACAATAGGAAAAATTTTGAGAAAAATCGAATTGACAGTTTTTTTACAAAAAATAAAATTCTAAAAAAAAAATGTAGGTATAAAAGTTGGTAAAAATTGTTTCTCGACTTAAATATCTTTTCAAAAATTAGAGACATTGGCTTCAATCTAATTTTATCTTTTAAGAAATATTGTTGTCAACATTAAGTAAAATTTTGAAAAAAATCGAATAGACAGTTTTTTTTTACAAAAAATTAAAAACCGAAAAAAAAATTAACAAAAGTTGTTAAAAATTAATTTCGACTCAAATAGCTTTTCAAAAATTACAAATATTGGCTTCAAACTTATTTTATTTCACAGAAAATATTGTTTTCGATATTCATATATCATTCAAAATAAAAATCCAACAGTCCGTTTTTTCATAAAAAAATAAAATCTACAAAAAATAGTACGCAAATTTGGTAAAAATTGATACATATAGACAAACTTTTAAGCAAGACAAATCGACAGACGGGATGGAAAGTTTTCAGTGTGGGTCGCATCCCAGCCTCTTTTTTTCATTTCGTTCTATCTCTAAAAGTCTTCAAAAATATAGCCCTCTATTCATGTTATTTTCTTAAGAATAAATTTCAAGCTTTAATTTGATTTGATTAAAATAAAACGCCCTAAAAAATACGTAGGGTGTTAATGTTACCCACGTAGCTGAATATAATTTCAACTTCCTCCTTCTCGTAGTAAATATGTAAACAAATCAAGTTAACACAAATCGACACAAAATCCACCTTAAATAAAATCCAATTCGTCTATTGATTAAAAGGATTTCTGCGTTATTCATCCCATCACTTCAATTAATGAAAATGACACAAGTATTTTGCTTTTCAATTTGATTTGTAGAAAAGTAACTATAAACATCTCTGTACACATCACAGCCTTATACCTATCTATAAACAGAGTGTGTAAAGAGACATTTTGAATTGGAATATTTTTTTCGCTTCATAACATTCGTTGTACCATCAAAACTTCCTTTCTACATATAAATTTCTTTAGATTGTATAGAGGGAAGGCATTTTCTGCCATAAGAATAAGGAATAAGTAATGCTTTTCCTTGCGATTCTTATTTGAAAGGAGGCAATAGATTCCACTTCCGTTGATATTGCCACGCCCACCACGCCACCTACCACCTACCAACTTCTTCTGCTTATGCTCAGCCATGTTTGTTGAAGTCAATCAAATAAAGTAATCGTGCTTCGGAAATAGAAGAACAAGCTTTAAGTAATCGCTAGTCATTCCATTTAATTTCCTAGCTATACGAACTATACATGCTCTTATGCTCAGCTCAACTCAGTTCATGCTCATTCTCAAGCCATGGAATTGAAATAGAAATAAAATAAAAGCAAATCACAAGAAAGAACAAAAAAAAAAAAAAAACAAAAAACTAAAAAAACGATGTTATTGATTGATCCTTGGATATCCTGCCACGGCAAATGCTCCTTTGAATGAATCCCGGTACTCATTTATTTTGCTTCTTCTTCTTCCTTTTGACTCTGTGCTTAAATAGAACGACTTGTGTCGTCAAGAAAGACATCCATTTTTTGTTGTTGTATTTCCAAGTCCTTTAAGCGGTATGGGCACGCGGTGTGGTGGGCGCGGGTGGCGGGCGCAAGGACGCAATGATTATGGTGGTGCTGCTGTAAGATTCCATACCATACACCCGCCAACCCAGCATCACTGATGCCATGCCACATAGCCTTTGGGAAGGAAGCAATCAGTTTGGATTAAGATGAATGACGACGATGTTCACTATAAACACGAGTACACTCTGCTTTGGCCCATCATCATCAGAAGGAACTTTAATTTTTTAGTCCTGATGCGAATATGTGTCGTGTCTCGTCTTGTGGCAGTACCAGTAGCAGTGTCAGTAATATTGAAAGGGACACCCTTTAGTGAGATTTACCATCACCCAGAAGTCAGCAGCAAGCTAACGCTAAAGCAAAACACTCCGGCAATAATATCGAATTGGTGTTATCGTAAAAACTAACGAGCGTTACAACGATGATGCTCAAATGTAATTGACTTGTCACGGAGAGTGTTTGGGATTTAATGCCAATGACAAAAGATAGAATTTTAGAATAATATTACTTTCGAGTTCCGAGTGCTAAGGGTACGCGATTGTTTTTAGTGTACTCGACATTCGTATTATAGAAAATATCATTAAGCCTGGGAAAGGAAAAACTTTGAAGTTTAGAGCCAGAAAAGTGTATATACATATACGAAAAGGACATTAGTTTGAAAGGGATACTTAATTATAGAGATTATGAGGTTGTTTTAGAGTCCTTTTTGGTGTATTAAGTATCTAAATCAGTGTCGTTGGTTATTGTTGTTGCTGTTGTTTATGAGCGAAGAGGAAAGATCATTTTGGAAAGCTGAATAAATAAGAAGTAAAATGGACAAACCAGGGAATGCACGTACATAGCAAGCTATAAAGTAGGTGCTTTAGCTGGTTATATTATAATGACAGCCATTTTCATTTTTAAAAATTATGTGATTTTAAGTAATGGCTAGGAAATAGAATATTGTAAGTACATTCAAAGTACTTTAGTACCTAATACACCACCGAAAGTTTTTTTTTAAAGAAGTTATCAAGTTTAGTTGACAACACTGTTTTCATTTACAGTCATTTTGACACCTGTCATATGTGAACGCATTTAAATTATGCAAAAAGAACATTTTATTTTTATTGGATGATTATTGTGATTTACGAGCTATTGGAATCATTGATTCTTTTAAGAAAGATGAAAGAGCCATGATTAAGAACTTTGTGTTCCTAAATCGAATTGCTTTGGTTTGAGGCAGCTTTTATTTCATCAAGTAAGAAATTTCACAGAATCCGTGTCATAATTGATTTGTTATTGATATTAAAATTTACTAGAGACGATTATAAATTTCAGTAACAGTTTTATTTTCGTTAAAAATTAATTAAAAACAATATTTATATGCTATTTAACAACTTAAGGCTCATTTCTTCGTTCTGAAGATATTTAAGTCAAAATTAAATTTTTAGTACAGTTTGGTTTTGTGTTTTTATTTTTCCGTAACAAACGGCATTTAGATCTTTTTTTAAACTCTTTCGAAATGTTCAAACAAACGTTTATGATTTACCAATACATTCGAGTTCAAAATCAATTAACATCAATTTTTAGTATGTATTGTTTTAACGTTTTTATTGTTTGCAAGAAAATTGTAAATTCAATTTTTCTAAAATATTTATGAACCAAAAATCAAAACCATTAATCGAGGTAATGTCATTTATTTTATACGTGACTAATTTTTACTTCCGATATATAAAAAATATCAAAAATTGAAAATTCAAATTTACTCAAAAACGAACCGATTGATTTTTATGAGAATCTATACAAATTTTTTCTTAACTTAAATTCTTTAAATAAAAAAATATTAATTTTTGTATTGCTTTAAAAGGGTACCGATGATTGAACCGTTATCTTGTTTTAAAATTTTCTCATAAACCAATTTCAAAATTTTTTCTGTCCAAACTCTTATATTGTCTAAATAATATTTGATAAAGAAATATGGGGGAGAGTGCGATAACTTAGGCGACAAAGTTTAATGACGGATTTGTATAGAACAGTTAAAAACAAGCATTTTTTACTACGAGAGGGGGGTGGTCTATCTCCCCCCGTTTAGGCGGTAGGGGCAATTTAAAAAAATATATATATAAAATGGAAAAAAATAATTAAAAAATAACGGTAATACTTACAATTAAGTATTATACCTTTTTTTAAAGCCAACACTTTTGTCTATTAGCTTGTTTTTAAATCAAGTCAAAACTATGCATAGTTTTTGAAAAAAAATTGTTTTAAAGTCAAAATTTGTGCAAAAAAAAGTTAAAAAAAAGGTTTAAAGTGTAATTTTTCAAAACTTTCAGATTATCTACTATTTTTTTTTAGAATTCATTGCTCTTATTTGTTTTTGATCAAAAACTGAAAACTAGATGACTTGATGTCTTCTAGTTCTTTAGAAAATTGAAAATTACCAAAACAAAATATTTTAATTAAATTATTTTTTCCTTGCTTAAGTATTAACGTAGTCTTATTTTGATAGTAATAATCGATAAGATATACCTAGGGTAAATTAATTTTTCTTAAATCCAGCTTATTTAAATGCAAAAAAAAACTTTGCATGCACCCCATCTATAGCACCCACCGCACCCTCCCCACCTTGCACGCACTCCAACTTGCACCCACCCCAAATCCTATAGTGTGCCCAAGCAGGGGGGTTGCAGGGGGGCAGCATGCCCCCCCTTACAGATGCCACTGTTGCATACACCCAAACTCGCGCACACCTTACTGTTGCATACACCCAAACACGCATTACGCATACGCAAATACTATTATTACTATCAAAATAAGACCACTCAAGCAAAAAAAAAAGAATTAAATTAAAATAGTAGTTGTGGTTATTTTCAATTTTCTCAAAAACTAAAAGACATAAAATCATCTAGTTTTCAGTTTTTGATCAAAAACAAATAAGAGCAATAAATTCTGAAATAAAAACAATGGTAGATAATCTTGAAGTATTGAAAAAGTTACACTTTAAACCTTTTTTTAACTTTTTTTACTCAAATTTTGAGTTTAAAATTAAATTTTTCAAAAACTACGCATAGTTTTGACTTGATTTAAGAACTGGCTAATAGAACAGAATGTTGGCTTTAAAAAAATGTATAAAACTTAATTGTAAGTATCACCGTTATATTTTAATTATTTTTTTCCATTTTAAATAATAACTTTTTTAAATTGCCCCTCCCGCCTAAACGGGGGGAGATAGAGCCCCCCTCCCATAGTAAAAAATGCTTGTATTAAGACCCTCTACCAAAAACCGTTATTATATCTTGGCGCCAAAGTTATCGTACTCGTGCCGAAATATGAAAAAAAATCGACCCATTCGGTCGATTGAGTTCAAACTTGGAAGTTAAGGTTTGTTGCGGACGCCTGGTGAACTGCTCCTTGACCTAGAATGCAAAAGGAAAAGATTAGTTAAGAAGAAAGAAAAACAAACAAAAACATACTTTCCTGGTTGTGCGAAAATCCATGTGGGAAAGGTTAGATATATCCTGAAAAAGAAAACAATTATTATTAGGTTCATAAATAATAAAATGAAGTATAAAATAATAAACAAAACAAAAGTTATTTACATACCTACCATGTTGGTTGTTGAATTCTGAAATTGATTTGATTACAGTAGAATGACAGCGACAACTAGTTGTTAAGACTTTGTACTTTGTACGTTTACATGGGATTGAGTTCACATGGGGGTCGAGTTGAGATAGACCATCTCGGCCAAATGTCAATTCTGGACCTAGATAGAGAGTTTTAAGAAAAGAGATGAATCACTAATGCACATTTACACCTTTCGTTTTTTTTCGTTTTTATTTGTTCAATACTTATATTTTGTTTATGTCGTGTGACCGGTTATTCTGCTTGTTTTATGTACCAACCAAAGTTTAACATCCCATTCCAGGGTAAACATAAAACAATGGAATTAGACCCTTAACCTTAGACACCATCTATCTGTCGAAGGTTACAACATGGAATTTCATTTTTGTTTGTAAGTTCTAGTACATATTAATGTGGGTCTGAATCATAGAGGAAATATATTATCTAGAGTCCCGACTGGTACCCGTCTTGCCTGAAACACCCTCAAATTTTGTTTGAGGTAACTCTCTTAAAAGCCCGTAACAACTACATAGAATCTGCATTTTCCCATTAGAAATGCACGGGACAACTAACACATGCTTATGCTAATGGGCAAAATTCGCTCAATTTAGTTTGTAGGCCGAAAGAGAGCAAACCCATTAAGTCGCGACTCTAGATAATATATTTCCTCTATGGTCTGAATGAAGTTCGAATTCGAAGATGGAAAAAGATGAATAGGGAAAAGAGGATTTATGCTCACCAATACAGATACATGTAAACAATATGAATATTAAGAGATGTTAATCGGGTGATGTTTGTGCAGTTATGGTGATCGTACGATTAGTTTTGGGGTGGGATGTTTTGCCGAGAGGTGTCAAAGTTCTGTTCTGGTTTGTTCGTTTTGTGGGAGAGATCGAGATTTTTTTTGACTAGAGAAGTTTTTTTGGAGAAGTTTTTTTAGGGTTCGAAGAGGAAATCTAGAAAGAAGCGGGTGAAAATAGTGCGGGATTAGTTTTTTGAATAAAACAAACTTATTAAACTACAAAAAGAAATTTTTGAAAATAAAATTGATTGAATTAAAAGAAAAAACAAACAAAAAAAAAAGAGAAACAATTCAAGAGTGGTAGAGTGCGAATTCGAAAAAGAAGAAAAAAAGGATTCGGTTGCGAGATTTCTGAGAGTTTTTTTTTTAAAGAAATAAACTAATTTAACTTTAAATAAACTTTAATTATTTGAAAACAAAAAACAATCTAGTGTGGTGAAGATCACCTTTTTTTTGAGATTCAAAGGACAAAAAAGAAAAAAATTCAAGAAAGAAAAATGAAATCGAGAAGCAAGTGGGTTGACAGAGTGCTGCCATGGTTTATTTAAAAAAAGAAAAGGTGTTAAACTGAAATAAAGAAAAATCGAAATTATTTGATTAAAATTAAAACTAAAAAGAAAAAATAAACATAAGGGTGAACCAAATGATAATTTAAAAAAAAAAATAATTAAAAGTGCTTAAATATCAGCAAACCCCGATCGTCCTAAAAGGACTGAAGAAATTGAATTGTTTTTCAACGATTGGAAGTGAAGGGAGAATTTTCTGGTCCAACCCGTCCATCGGAGCTCCCACTAACCCGAAAGAAAAGGAAGAGGAAACTTTAAAAATCAAGTCGATATATACAGCAGTATTCAGACGGATAAGTTGATATGTGCTTGTGTTTGTCTTTATTTATTAAAAACTTATTGGCGTCCAAATTTCAATATTAATTACCATTTTTTTTTATTAATTTATTATTTAAATTTCTTAATTAATTAAATTTCTTAGTTATACTGTGTAAGCAATAAAAAAAAACATTTGTTGAAAGGGTCAACGCGGAAAAAAAAAAAAAGTTGTGTTGATTTTGCTAGGTAGAACCCACCTCCACAGAGCTCTCTAGGGGTAGGTGATCCTAGGGCGTTTTTTGAGGATTAACGGTAATACCAAAAAGGGTATTTGAATGTACTGTTGGTTGTTTTTTTTGACTCTAAAGAATTGTTTTTTCGTTGCGTTTTGATTTTTTTTAGTTTTGTTCTTTTAATTTTTGGATTGTACTTGGTTAATTTGATTTCGTTTTTTTTTTTTTGATTTTTCTTTGGTTAATTTAAAAAAATGTAAAAATGTAAAATAAAACTTGACGCCCATGTTTAAAGAAGCAAGAGTTAGTTTTTTTTTGTTTTGGGTTTTGTTTCACCTAAGTGAAACAATGATTCACTGAAGAATTATTCAGGAGTGCCGATGGTAGCTGTTTTTTTTCAACGATGGTAAGGACCTGATTTCCACTGGAACGGTAAAGTTTTGGAAAAATCCAAACATGGCCAAGGATTTTCATGGTAGGGTGGGTAAAGGCCACACTGCATCAACACCGGCAGTGCCCTTGTGGTGGTGAACGTCCGTCCGTTTTGTTTTCAGTAAACCGGCCTGATTTGTGTTTTTGGCTGCTGGTGACGTTTGCTTCCGGGAACAAGATCCCGCCCCCACATCCGACGAGCTGATGCTGAGCATAGCAAGCAGGCCACGTTCTCGGGAGTAGACACTCTTCCCTTTTTCCTGGTGTTCCTCTTTCCTTTTCCAGATGTTCCTGCCACGGTAAGGTAGTTTCACTGCCTTATCGACTTGTCCTCATCCACGCTCCTCTCCCCTCCACTAACCAGCAACAAGTTTTAATCTGATTCACGTCCTAATACTGTCTTAATGATTAAATAAAATAAATTGGGTGGTGCAACAGTCTGTTGAGAACTAGGGCCTAGTGACTTACAACTCTCAACCATTCCTGTGTTCGAGCAATGTTGTCAGGAATGAAGAGGACCTGTACAGTTTTTAAGTCGAATCCGAACGGCTAGTTTGAGAAATCACTTTTCATGACAAGAATAATTACTCTTGGAGAATTTGTCAACTCCTCGCAAGAGGTAGTGCCCGTGAAAAAACTTTAGATGGCATAGGCAGGCATCGAACCCAAAACCTCTGGCATGACAGTCCAACGCACTAACCATCATGCCACTACTACATGGTTGGTACTACTTAATGATATTTAATGATCGAAAACATCAAATTTTACGTTTTGGATTTATTTTTTGGAAACGGGACAATATATTTTTAACGAAAATTAAATTTAAAACGTATATCAATAAGGTCTAAAAAACTAAATTTAAAATACTTTTAAACTAAAAATGAAAAATTTTATATACATATGCAAAATTAATTTAAAAAAAATACACTAACGATTTTTGAAAAAAGTTAGTAAATCAAGTTTGTTTTTGATTAATTAAATGGCATTCAAATTTTTGAAAACAAACTTGTTCAATTGTTTACATAAATATAAATTTTAATTTCTATTTGTTAATATCAATATCAATAGAATCATGGATGCAGGAGCAAGTTCGGTCGATCCAGCCGTGCACTTTTTTGAAACAGCTATGTAATAGTAAAAACCAGCTACTCAATTTTGCCGAACGCTTTTATTCTTCTTTGATTTTTACTTTTTGTAAATTTCATAACAAAAAAGACATTTGAAGTTTAAATTACGTCCCAACAAATACGACAGATTCCAAAAACTAATATGTTTTCGATTTTAAAAACAACTAGCTTATTAGTTAGAGCCTGGAGAAATAATACTACTGCGCCAATTTCAGCTTTTCAGATTCGCGTTCTTCATTTTGCTTCTTTGTTCCATAAAATAGGAACTTGTTATGTTTACATCATAAATGTGACATTTTCTTAAAGTAATGTAAATGGCTTTTAGAAAAGGTCTTGACATATTTTTTAATTAGTCCATTCGTTTCAAAGTTTTTTAAGGGTGTAATTGAAATTTTAGCCTTTGAGTAACATTAATAATTACTAACTTTAAAACAACGCTAAAATGAATTTTCGTAACTTAAGTGAAAGTGACATTTTCTGCTCCTTTACTGTTTTTTTTTTTTTCATAAAATAATATTGTTTTTTCATCATACAAACTTACTTATCAAAACTTTAATAAGACTTTATTTGATGGGAGTGTCTAGTTACGAGCTATTGCCAATTTAAAAAGTAGCCAAACTTTAATATATATACATGGTTTTCAAGAAAAAGTAGTATAAGTTAATTTTATAGCACGTTGTAACTATTTTTATTTAAGTCCAAAAAAGGCATTAAAATGAAACACACATACAAATTTTTAAAACAAAAATACTTTCAGCATGTTAAAATAAAATTCTTGGAAAAAAAGACTTACAATTTAATTAAAATTTCCAACTTGGTTTTCTTTTCTTAGAACCCAAAACTTGACCTTATTTACACAAATTAAAGTACACGCATGCTATGTATATAGGTAAAAGGTTAATATGTACATATGTATACTTTTATCCCCATGTTTTTTTAATAATTTATGAACAAAACATAAAAAGTCATATTAGTTATTATTATTTCATAATATGAACTTGCAGAATTTCCCTCAACCTTGAAAAAGCTATATGAGTATAACTTCTAAACCTAACCTATAGATATTTCTCAAGTTTAACCTACTTGTCAACATTTCATATACATATCTACAATGTACAATATTATAATATTCACAAAACAAATCTCCTCAAAACTTTCTCAACAGCAATCCAAATAAAACAAAATTTGAAAAAAAAAAAAAAAACAAAATACAAATTTACAATATAGTACATAATGCACATATGTATACCCTATCTACACACACACGTTTAAATATATTTCAAACAAAATACTTCAAAAATAAAAGTTCACGGTCACGACAATGCACTCTAAAGTCATTCACCATATAAATATTGCACTGGCAAAAGGATTCTAGATCATGACTTTAGCATTCAACGTACAACCTACATTTTTCTCTCTATCCATTCAAAGCTATTTAGACAAATATCCTTTCACATATTCATTAGCTCAAGAGTCCACCTCCAGCCACCAGTTTCCACCTCAAGCTCAACGAACGTTGCTTTTCCTAGTTAGTTGTGTTTTTCTGTTTTATACCCTCTCACAAGCCACTAACGTCGTGTAATCCTTATAATATCCCCTCAGAGCTCACAGTTGTACCTTGTGTATACGTACTGTTCCTAGCTCTCATATGCTTCGTATAGAGCAGCATCAGAAGCATCAGCGCAGCGCACTCCTGTACTCATTTGTGTTTCACATAATTACCTACACGACCCACTTATGTCAAAAAGGCTCCACTAATATCCTTTAAACATTGGCTTCCGGGTAATTGCAAACTTTTAGGATACGATGGAAACACACACCTCCCCTAGTCATAGCTCTGTGCTGCGCTGTGCTATTGCTGTTGCTGGTGCTATTGCTGTGCCTTTAAATGGGAAAACTTTTGCATGTTAAGCTTGGCTAGCGGTATCCGTATTCCGTACCATATCCGAACGAAATGCAGCCGTATCCTAATTATAGGCAATGTTTTCCTTATACTTGTTGTTTTGATTCACCCCTCTGGCACACTAAAAAGGGGGCGAGTTTGTTTGCATTATTGTGTGGTAACTGTGGGCATCGTTATCGTTGGGGCTGGTTGGGTAGTCCGTACTCCCCCCAATAGCCTCCTCGTACCCTCCTCGAATACCATTCGTC
The DNA here is from genome assembly GCA_920104205.1 of Eupeodes latifasciatus. Taxonomy (NCBI): domain Eukaryota; kingdom Metazoa; phylum Arthropoda; class Insecta; order Diptera; family Syrphidae; genus Eupeodes; species Eupeodes latifasciatus. The sequence goes on along the minus strand of OV049926.1, from coordinate 20,749,125 downwards.
TTTTGAGTCGTTTCGTTTGTGTTGCAGACGTTTTAACATTTTTTGTGTCATTCATTTGTCACACATAGTTTCAGGTGTTTCTGAGAGTATGTGATGCAATATCACAAATGAACAAAAGGTCAGTTTCTCGCTAGCTAAGGTATCCGTGTCCTGTCAGTATGCAATGCATTCCTGACATGACATAAGAGTGGAACAAAAAAAGAAAAACCTCCCAGCTAGCTTCGACTACAAAGTAAACCAACCCCATTTCATTTCTTGTACTACTATGCTTGTGCTATTAGGGGAATAAACACGTTGGCAATGTGATGATTGGAAGAAAAGTCCTTTCAAAGGAACTTTTTCTATCACTGATGATGTATTTGACAGGTAAATATCAACATTGGCTGGCTGAACAAAACGAGTTCCTTTCAGTTTTAAGATTGAGTAAGCAAACTTTTCACAAAAAAAACAACTCGCGTAGAATGTCCCCATCATAAACTACTTGCCGTACGTTAACGTTGATTGTTTTGTGTTCTTTCTTAAATGACTGACATTGGACTTGACAGATTTTCATTTTTCGTTAAGTTTGGTTCAGTTTCTTTTGTTTGCTTTGAAATGTCAAACTATCATCAGAGAGAAATGGCAATTTATGTAGGCTAGGTTTATATCAATTATTAGGTTTGATGATATGTATTTTCGTCTAATGGGTATTTAATGGGTTCGTCCGTCATTTTTATTATACATATGTATGTCATTATAAAACTGTCCTCTCTATATACTAATGATGAGGATGTGAAGTTCAAGGATAAAGGTTAATATAGTGAGAGAGGAAATTTTTCTATGGAAATATACACTCGGAAGACATCTTATGCAATGTTTTGTAAATGGAGGGGTCATTATAGAGAGTTTGTTGAATAACATAATGGTGGTCAAGAGTTATTGTTGACAAACAACTTTCAGAAATTGTGAGGAATTAAATTGCAGGAATGGATGAACTTACGTATGTATGTATGTAAATATATTATTTTGAAAAGGGGTGATAAAGAGTCAAGGACGAGACAACTAAAGTTTTGAAGTCGGCAAAGTCATTTCCCCTATAGTCGAACACTTAGTGTTCTATGGTAAAGTAATCGTCTACTGTGTGGGGACCTTTTAACGTAAATATGTGATGTAAAGTTAATAAGAAGCTTAAACTCAAACATTTTGTATTTCTTAAACATTTTTTTATTAACTTTAACTACTTTTTTTAAACAAATTAAAAGCTGAAAATAAGCAAATTCCCCAGTAGTCGAACAGTAGTTGCCTGAACCCGAACACAAAGTTTCCTAATTTCGAACATAGGATTTTATAAAAACATTAAACACACATTAATCACAAAAACTTAAGAATATAAATAAATAAAGGCCTTCACAAAAAAAAAATAAAAAAATAGATGCCTATCTAGGTATTAGGTATCATGTAATTCAGTCTTTTTATCTATAGTTAAAACATATTAATTTAAAAAAACTTAAAAATAAAAATAAATAAATAGCAGAATTCACAAACAAAATAAAAAGTAAATAAAAAGTAAGTAAAAAATAGGTAGTTCAGTCTTCAAGTTAAACATTAAGAAAATTAAGTGCAAAAATTGCAAACAAAATCAAACACATCAAAAACAAAATACACGCTAAATGGTACCATTTGTTGCACGTATCACAACCTATATTTTTCAAACCATCTTCTTCAGCATCTGTGTCAAGCTCATCTTCACAGACTCCACAGAATTGCTTTCGAGGTTTTTTAAAGATTTTCTTAGTCTTCCATGGTCTATTGTTCTTCTTCATTGCAAGTTTTTGATTCTTTCGTTTCATTCTTAATTCTTTTTTTTTCGCATCAATATCATTTTTTCGCTTTTCTTTTATCTTGTCCTGATTTTTATAAAATTCTTTCCATCTGGAAGATGAAATAGACATTGGTGGTCTATTAACCGGCTGTATTTTTGTTCCCCTCTTAGTAGTAATAAGATCTGCTAATTGGTGAGTCTACTAGCTTGAGTAATGATGATGACGGTCCGGGAGTAGAATTCGAAATTCTGGGAGAAATGAACAAATCTTTCGAAGCGTTTTGGTCGCTAAACGAATTTTGAGAACTAGCAAGTGGGCTTAGCGGATTCAAAGGCACATCTGTAATTTACAAAAAAAAACTGTTAATAGGTACTGCACCTAGATACTGCAAAATGTTAAGGAGGTAAGTAGGTATACCATCATCTTCAAAAATTCTGTCGACAACTTCTTGAATCTCATCAAAATTAACAGTCGAAGAGTTGTTAAGCCGAATGGAGTTATTTGTTTCGATAATTGGGAATGGTTCGGATTCAATTGTTTCTTCTTGGATGACCAGGATAGTGTTATCATCCAAATTAAATTCATGGATTTCATCGCAGAATGATTCGGATTCATAAGCATTGCTTGGTGTGAGAGTATTTGATTGGAATGTTTCGTTTGAGTTCATAAGCTCAAAATGTTTTTTGCCATCTGATATAATTTTAATCAAAAGTTCAAAGTTGAAGTTATTGTTTAAAAGTTCCTCTTTAAGAGATGAAAGCACTTAAACTGCCGTGGTTTTCAATCGCTTGGGCATTTTCTTTATCGGTCAAAGTATCTCCAGTTATATGTACGCAATTTTCCAAGGAATTCTGTATGCATTTATTGTAGTCTACTGCGTTGGGGTCAAATGGGTAAATGCCGCATTTACGGAAAGCATTACGAGCAATTTGAGAACGATCGGTTTTGTCCAAGACCATTTCCAATATTTTACAGAAATTAGTTTTTGTAACAGATTTGCCAATGTTTTCAGGCAAACTTTCCCATTCCCTTACTGATGTCTTATAGTCACTTTTAATGCCTTTGAACGCTCCAACATCTGCGGGCTGCATGATGTGTGTTGTGTTAGGTAGTAGTGAGTATAGGATTATTTCATTGTTTGAGCAAAATTCACTCAAGGCCATTGACAAGTGCGATTTATGTCCATAAACTAGTAAAAGAATCGGTCGTTTAATTTCATTTCGGTTAAGCCAGCCACTGAAATCATTAGCGATGTATTCATAGAATGTTTCGGACCTCATCCATCCCGTTTCAGTACGACCAATGATCCAGTCTTTTGGCATATTATCTACAAGCTTTATAGGCGGATTTCTTAAGTAAGGGAACACGATTTCAAGGGGTAATGTAACTCCATTTCCGCTGAAGACTAAAAGCACTGTTAAATTTTCTTTTTCATTAGACAATTTAACGTCATATAAATTTTTAAATCCTCTGGGACCAATTAACTTTCCAGTTTTGGGGGCTAAACTAAATGAAGTCTCATCCCCATTGAAAATTCATGCAGGGTCATCCAAAATATCTTTGACGTTCATAACCAAACAGGAATTTTCCAAATCACGGAACCATTTTCGAATGCTTTCTTCTGTGACCGCTGCTCTGGCCTTGCATAAGGATTCAGGCACCCGTAAGCTTATCTCTTTGTGCCGATTCAAAAAATTATAGTACCACTTCTTGCCAGGTCTGTCGTCCTTAAATGGAGTCTTACGTTTTTCGTCCCTAACTATTTTTTGGACTACATCTAGCAGCTCGTTAATTTTTATGGGGAAGCCACATTTGGCAATATTAATTATCCATTCTACGACCTTAAGTTCCTCACTTTCGGCATCTGTCATTTTACCATTTACTCTATCATGGAGAGTAGTAACAGGAACACCAAACTCTCTACTTGCTAATCGAAGACTAAGTTTTTCTTCACGAATAGCCTTTAAAGCATTCGCCAATGAGGCTTCACTGCAGGTTTGATATTTTCGCTTCATTTTTTGTCTGAAATATGAGATTTAAATATATTTTCAGATCTGTCAGTGAAAATTGTGTCTTAAATGTTTTACAACCGTTTGAATTAAGAAGGTAGGTATTTTGTCTAAAAATATTGTTAGAAATACCCCAACCCATTGTCAGACGACTTTCTTTTCAAGTTATTGTTTACCATTGATAGATCTAACAATATTGAAAGATCTGACAATCGTCGTGTCCTACTACTTTATTGAAAATCTAAGAACAATTCGGAAAAAGGAAACCAAAAATAAATAATTCCCTTAAACCGAACACTGAAGAAAAAGGTGTTCGAATATTGGAACCTAGGCTTTTAAAGACTTGCCTATATTCGAACACCTGTGTTCGAGTAGGAAACTTGACAAAATTTGGTTTCTCATGTTCGAACAGGCAAAATATAATTTATTTACTAAGTTTTAAGCTACAAATTATACGTAAATTAATAATGTTATATATTAACTACAGAAAAAACACAAACAAATATATATTTACCTTAATTTGCCAGCAATGCAGACAGTTTCCCACAACGATCTCAACAGTTTTTTTTTTTTAACCAAAACAGTAAACCACCGCACTCTCTAAAGCAACAAGACAAACTAACATTTTTATAAGTTTTGACATAAGTTGTACTAGATCATAGTTTCTAAAGGCTAAGGGGGATAACACACCTAGCATTTAACATTTTTAGAAGCTGAAATCTAAGAAATCAACAGTTTGAAGACTTTTTAAAAAAAAGTGTTCGACTACTGGGAGTGTTTGAAATTAGGCGACCCTCCCACGTGTTTTTAAATATGTTTTGCATAGAACGTATAAAATGTACCAAAATATTCATGAAAATATTTTGTTTTGACGCCAGTGTTGATGAGGACAGATACAACTGGACCAATCCTATATAAACTCACGTATAGAAAAAAAACCACACCTTGCAAACTTAAGCAGATCATTGTTAACAAGATACTTCAAAAAATTAATGAAAGATGGGAAATCCTCGAAACCTGTGCCAGGAAATTATGGCCCAAGCCAAAAGAGGAGGAAGATAAAGCCCACTTCTTATGCCACTGCCCAGCACTATGACAAACCAGAAACAAACTCTTAGGCAAAAACTTCTTCAATAATCTTGAAGAACTAGTAGGCATTTCAGGAAACCGCATGTTAGACTTTATAAAAGCCTTTAAATGGCTAGAACAAGAGAATCCATAGACATCATAGTATTTTTATATTTTATTTTCAGTGATGTTAAATACTTCGGGGTGTCATGACGTCATCAATCGCTATCCCATTTACCTAACCTTACCTAAAGTTGAGTGTTTTAAAACAATAAAAATCAGTTTGAAAGCTGTCAGTTTAGCTTTAGTATTATACGAGGTGTTTTTTTTCACGGTACTGCCTCTTGCGAGGAATTGACAAATTCTCCAAAAGTAAATATTCATGTCATGAAAAGTGCTTTCTCAAATTATTAGTCCTCTCCATTCCTGGCAACAATACTCGCACACAGGAATGGTTGAGAGTTGTAAGTCACTAGACCCTAGTTCTCAACGGACTGTTGCGCCACCTAATTTATTTATTTTGTTTTATTATACGAGATGTAATGTCCAGTAATTTTTTACCTAAAGTGACAGCTGTCAGATTGTTTTTTTTAAAGTTTTCCAACAAGCAACTTTGCAAATAGCGTTAAAATTAGATCGTTTGTTAGTCTTTTTCTCCTATACTTCGAATGGTGTAGGATTTCATAATTTGAAAAGTGTTTCTTTTGCTTTCAGATTACTTTGGAAGTGTCATGTCGTTCTAAGTACCGTACAACAGTACTTGTAGTTCTCATAGAAATGTTTGAGCAAAAATGTTTCATTATCGATGAACCAAGTTGCGTTACGTTACATTAGTGAAAACTCTCATTTTATCTACGAGCATGATTTTTTTTCAGAAATGTTTGTGGAAAAAAGTATTAGACCAATTTTCTTCGAAGACAGTTAAGGAGTTTTGGTTCCAACAGTGCCTGCACCCATATTTTGATAATCCTTTACCAAGAATTTCACGTTCCTATTGTTTTGATATTGTTATCATTGAATGTTAACCTGAAAATTAAATCAAATTAAAACTCAGACTACGATGGACTTTGCCCGATCTTGAACAGTCTAGCCGTTAATCAATTACGTAGAATACGCTAATTAATGACTTAAGTTCAATAACTCTACGAAAAATTGTGTGTTTTTAATAAAAAACACGTCTGAATTTGCATCCAGTCCAGTGCACTTTGCAGTACAGAAATTCATACAAAAAAGACACAACAAAATTTAGGTACCGATAAGATAAGAACTTCATTTCTAGGTGACAAATAAGTAGCATAAGAAGACGATCGGCGCACAGTGTGGTAGATCGCAAATCTAGCTGGACAAAATGAAAAAAAAAGTTAAGCCACATGACTTCTGATCATTTGTTTAGCTTCTCAATACAATAGGTAACAGTTATTCATGTTTTGTTTTTTTATTTTTTACACTGATTAGGAAAAATTAAGCTTCAAAGTCAGTTGTTGTCAACAGGTGCATTCACATAACAGAGAAAAGTGTTTTTTTGGTATAACTTTGGTTTACGATTAAAAAGGCTACGGTGACTTTATTATTATATTTTTTTTGTTATTATTAAACTAGAGTTTCAAGGTAAAACATAATAATTTTTATTTAGTTATTTCCATTGGAAATATTAAAAACAAATATTTTGGTGAGAGGGTGAGAAAGAGGAAAAAATAAAATATTTTATTTTTTTAAGTAGAGTTAAAGTTAATTATTCCACATACCTAATTCCGCTGGGGAGAGTATGATAACTTTGGCGACAAAGTTCAATGACGGATTTGTATAGAACAGTTAAAAACAAGCATTTTTTACTATGGGAGGGGGGGTCTATCTCCCCCCGTTTAGGCGGTAGGGGCAGTTTAAAAAAATATGTACATTAAATGGACAAAAATAATTAAAAAATAACGGTAATACTTATAATTAAGTATTATACCTTTTTTTAAAGCCAACACTTTTGTCTATTAGCTTGTTTTTAAATCAAGTCAAAACTATGCATAGTTTTTGAAAAAAATTGGTTTAAAGTCAAAATTTGTGCAAAAAAAAGTTAAAAAAAAGGTTTAAAATGTAACTTTTTAAATACTTCAAGATTATCTACCATTTTTTTTATTTCAGAATTTATTGCTCTTATTTGTTTTTGATCAAAAACTGAAAACTAAATGACTTGATGTCTTCTAGTTCTTGAGAAAATTGAAAATTACCAAAACAAAATATTTTAATTAAATTACTTTTTCCTTGCTTAAGTATTAACGTAATCTTATTTTGATAATAATAGTAGAATATGGATTAAGATATACCTAGGGTAAATTAATTTTTCTTAAATCCAGCTTATTTAAATGCAAAAGAAACTTTGCATTCACCCCATCTTGCACCCACCACACCTTGCACCCTATCCACCTTGCACACACCCCAACTTGCACCCACCCAATAATAATAAATAATAATAATAATCCTATAGTGTGCCCAAGCAGGGGGGCAGCATGCCACCCTTACAGATCCCACTGTTGCATACACCCAAACTCGCACTGTTACTATCAAAATAAGACCACTCAAGCAAAAAAAAAAGAATTAAATTAAAATAGTAGTTGTGGTTATTTTTAATTTTCTCAAAAACTAAAAGACATAAAATCATCTAGTTTTCAGTTTTTGATCAAAAACAAATAAGAGCAATAAATTCTGAAATAAAAACAATGGTAGATAATCTTGAAGTATTGAAAAAGTTACACTTTAAACCTTTTTTTAACTTTTTTTACTCAAATTTTGAGTTTAAAATTAAATTTTTCAAAAACAACGCATAGTTTTGACTTGATTTAAAAACTGGCTAATGGAACAGAATGTTGGCTTTAAAAAAATGTATACAACTTAATTGTACGTATCACCGTTATTTTTTAATTATTTTTTTCCATTTTAAATAATAACTTTTTTAAATTGCTCCTCCCGCCTAAACGGGGGGAGATAGACCCCCCTCCCATAGTAAAAAATGCTTGTATGAAGACCCTCTACCAAAAACTGTTATTATATCTTGGCGCCAAAGTTATCGTACTCGTGCCATTCCGCTGCAAGACTATACTTAAATTACGATGTGTTTAGTGTTCACTTTAAGGTAAATAAAAAATATCTTGCGCGTTTTTGCGACCGCCATACATTTTTTTTCACTTTTCCAGTATGACCTCCACTCTATCGCGCAAAAAAAGTTCTGAAGAATGGGAAAAAACTCCCAAAATACATCGAAAAGATGTCGTATTGTCATTAATAATGGAAAGATATGGTCTTCAAGACATATCAGAAAAAGTTAAAACAAATCTTAAGGCAAATATTAATATTGTTTGCTTTAAGCTAAGCGAAAAATGGAAAAAAAGTGGAAGGCATCGCAACGGTTTTTTGACATCAATTGCAATTTGGCTTGATGAACCTTATGTTTTACCTGAAAGCTGGAAGAAAACCAAAAATCTTTAATGACTGTTCTGAAAAATCAAAAAAAAAGAAAGATTCAAAGTCTTTTAGATTTAACTGGCCCTCAAGAAATTGTTAAGGCTAGTGAGATAGTGCTTCAAAAAATGGGGAAGCGAGATTCAGCAAAGTTTTTGAAAGATTTGTCGGAAGCTTCGTCCAGTAAGAGTACGGAATTGAAAAAACTTTGTAAAAGATTTAGTTCTGAGTATGTACCTTCAGTGGGCTTTTCTGCTTATGAAGCATTATCTTTAATGGTTGATGCTAATTTGTCGAAACATCTATATGATGTTATTCGGCAAAAAGTCAACGCAAAATGCAAAAATCTTTTTCCCTCATATACAAACATTCAAAAAGCTAAGAAAAACTGTTATCCAGCTGAGTTAACAATCCACTGAGGTATTTATGCAAATAGTTCACTGCAGTCATTAGTAAATCATACTATTGAGAGTCTTTGCTTGGCTCATCAACAGGAGGTTTTACTCGGAATAGACGAATTGAAAACTGACGAAAATCGTTGCTCTTGAGGAGGAAGAATCTTTTTACGACGGATATGAAAGTGAATGACAAAGTCTTTATGTATTATTATCTGTGTTATTAATGTAATAAAGTAAAAACAAGTAAATAAAATAAATTATTTTAAAATTTGTAATGGAGGCTCTACTGTTACAATAGCTACGATGAACTCCGACTTCTTTCGTAAAAATTCACTTAATAATTGTTTTTATAATGAATCTTTGTAATATTTAACCTAAATACAAGTATATAAAGCTATAAATAATCTCAGAATGATGAATTTAAGAAACCAAATTTTTGTCTTAAAAATGTCTGTTTTCCTGCCAGTGAGAATTTTAAGTTTTGGTCTGTTTTTATTAAAAAAAAATAGTTAAAAAAAAAATACTGGTCATTAATTTATTTGAAATCATTTTGTATGAAAAAAATTAGCAGAAAGTTAAACCAACGCGAGTTATTAATTTTGTCCAGCTAGATTTGTGATCCACCACACTGTGCGTCGGCGGCGGCGGCCGGCGTAATAAATGATTCTTCGACACGTGCGGATCAGTAAATCATCTAGAATATCTCTTGTTGCAGCTTCGGCTAAAGGTTAAATTATTATTGAATTGGAATTGAAAATTAAGTGAGAAGTTTCTCAAATAAAAGAAGGTGCAACTGGATCGGAAGAATTTGTTATTATTTTTCAAAGTTACAATTTTTGAGTGGTGTCCGAGCAAGATTACTATTTGTATACTTTTTTTCATTTTTGACTTGGGACATACAGTAATTATATTCATATATGTCAAGTATTGCATTCGTAAAAATTTCGAACTCTATATTTTAATTAAACATGACATTATTACAATTTTAAAGAAGTTAAAAAAGTGGGTCCCCTGACTCCGTCTGTAATCGGCCTTACAGGCTTACCCATTGGGTTGATTGAGTTCTAACTTGGAAATTAAGGTTTTAAGGAGATTCACGTTAGGTGTTTTTTTTTCCATTTTTTCTCAAGACTAAAAATTACAGTAGCCCTCATACAAAATTTTATGGTCAAAAATCGAAAATTCAAATTTTCTCAAAAACAAACCGATAGATTTTTATAAAATTTTCTATATACAACATATTTTTGTTTGGTCCATAAGTGTGCCCCAATATAACTGCACAAGCTCTCTTAATATAATATTTGATAATAAAAAATTGATTTTTGTTGGATTTAAACTTTTTTTTTGTTAAAAATTATCACTTTTATACGAAAATCAAATGTAAAACGTATTTTAACAAGCTCTTGATATTTGCATACTTAAAATATTTTTAAAATAGTATTAAAAAATTTTATAAATACAAAATTAATTTAAAAGAAAATCGAAAACTTAAGATTTGTTTGAGATATCAAATGGTATTTAAATTTTGGAAGACAAACTTATGTTACAGGTAAATTTAAATATCGGGTTTTTCAATAAGAGCGCTACAAAAGTTTTTTAAATAAAACAAAAACGGTTTTGGATATCAATTAAATTCTTTAATTCTTTATTCTTGTGAAAGTACGTTCGATGCCATTATGTTTGGAACTCGAATTCTTTTGCTTGCAGAAGTCTACACGCTGAACCCAATTTTCGATGGTTTTCAAGCGGGCGATACTGCTGCAATTTCACGTTCGATATTCGTAGGAAAGGAAGTACGGCCCAATGACACCGCCCGGCCCATAAGCCACACCAAATCGTAATTTTTTCGGGATGCTATGATAACTCATGGAGTTCGTGTGGAATGCTGCCTGACCAATACCGCATATTTTGTTTATTGACGAAGCCATTCAGCCAGAAATGAGCCTCATCGCTGAAGATGATTTTTCGATGAAAATGCGAATCATTTTCAAGTTGTTGCTCAGCCCAATTCACGAACATACGACGCTTCTGTTGGTCAAGCGGCTTTTTAATCTTTAATCTCAAAACGACGTCACAGAGATGCCCAACGCTTGAGAACGACGTGTGAGAGACACATTTGGGACTTGGGCTTTCTGCAACTGAAGCCTCAGCGGCAGCAATATTCTCGACACTACGGACACTTCTTTGTCTCACTGGCACGGGAACGGGAACATTTAGTACTATGCCTGTGGATTCAAATTTTTCCAGTAGACGCTCAATTGTTGATCTGCTAGGACGATTATGACAACCATAAATTGGACGTAGCACTCTTAACGTTAAGGCCACTAACTCCGAATTTCGGTAGTAATCTACTTTTGTAGCGTGGCTATTGAAAAACCCTGTATTTTAAAAAAATATAAGTATGAGTATAATTTGTTAACAGAGTCATTGGATACACGAGTAAGTTCGTGAACACAGTCAGGTACTTTACTTTAACAGTTTTACAGTAAAAAGAAGCAAGGATGCGACCCACAATGATAACTTTCCATTCGTGCACGTCTGTTATAACTTCAAAAGAATTTACAAAATATATAGGTGATTGGTAGAACGTGCACCAGAGTCCAAAAGGCTTAAGCAAGGGTACTACGCTCCCGTGATAAAGTTTTGATAATAATATGAATCTATCATATATAAAACTTTTCCGATGTTTTGTTTTTATTACAAATCTCAACCCAAGTTAAATAAAATAACGCAGAAAAATCTCGTCTTAACACTCGCACATATATACTCGTAACATTGATTGCCTACCAGACAAATTGCCTCGAGGTCTTTCGGGCAGAAAAGTGCGGACAGCGAAAGCGACAAACGACGCGACGCGACGTAACGTCTTTCCATTTAGCCATTTTGTTACGTTACTATGTTTTATTAAATGCCCGAATGTGTGATGAGACTTTTTCCATCCCCCAAAACGGGACACAATAAATAAAAGGGTCGAAACACATTTTGTAGGGCCAAAATATGAATCCCTCATTCCAATTTTCCACGTCCCAACTTTCCCATTCCACTTTGCTTCGCACTTATGTATGTATGTAGGTATAGCGGAAGTCAAACTGCTTGATTTATGAACCGTTACTTGTTGGGGGTTTGGGTATTTGGGGATTGTAGATGGTAGACGGTAGATGGTTTTATAGTTGTTCTGGTTCTGGTGGCGGTCCAGCCATCAGGCGGTAGTTGATTGCGGTAGCGTTAGCGTGCGATGAAATTTGCCGTAAATTATGGTTTATTAGAGTTGATGCTTGGAAAAGTTAAATGAAAATGTCCTTTCGGCGAAAAGAGCGACGAAAGGCTCAGGCTCAAGCTCAGGCTCGTCTCGTTTTATGCGTTCGCTGGATTACACCATCAGACAGAGGCACACAGAGGCGAGGCGAAGAGAGGACCCATCAGGTTGAATGCCCAGATTTTTTGGTGGGTGTGGTGTGGGGTGAGGTGGCCGTGGCTCCGCTCCTGATGGGTTCTTTCTGGGTAGATAGGTAATACAGTAGTAAACATCACGGTATACCTATATACGGATTCTGGATATGCGAGATGGCAAGCTTTTTCCGCTGTGTGTTTTTTGGCAAAACTGTAATTACTTGGTATATGGAAGGAGGCGAGGCGGCTCGGCTCGGTTCGCCTGTAGTCTTGGTGATGGTGATGGTTTGAATAGGGCTTACGTTTTAATTGGGTTATTTTTGGTTGAAATAATTTAATCTGGATTGCTTCTCGTCGGAGGCGCTGTGACGACCGGCGGCGGCGGCGCGGCGTCGTCGGCAGCGTCGTCGTAGTCGTCTGACGACGGACGTAGCAGTAGGGGGTGTGGAGTGGATGCGGATGGTATCGCGGACGGGTTATGTCATTTGAAACTAACTAAATTTCTCTTCGAAGGATTCATTATAATCTATATACATACATGTGTTGTGTATATCAATGTACCAACATTTGCATATATATTTGGAGGATTTCCATCGACTGTGCGGGATTTTCGGAAAACAAATAGCCTCTTAAATTAATTAGGGTTATCTTCGAATTGGCACATAAGTTTTTGAGCAAATAATATTAAATGTTTTAAGCTTTTTTGATTAGAATGTATTGTAGGAAGTTTAGGTATATATACGTTTATGTATTTACTATATTAGTTTGATGGGGTTCTTTCAGTAGATAGAAATAAATTGATATTTCTGACAGTATAAGTATATGACATTTCTCATAAATATGAGAAACTAACTGACTATTTATCCCTTTTAAATGTTATTATTTACTCGTATGTATATCAATTGAACATAAAATTAAATAAATGTTTAGATCTTAGTTATCGTCCCAAAATATATGTAAGACTATTTATCATCCCCCAACAAGTCTTTTCATTTTCAAATTCAATTTCGTGAAAATTTTACATTCGAAACAGCAATTTTTGACTATAAGGCCCAATCTTACGAAAATACTCAACTATACTAAAATTTGCAGGCTTACAACGAATATGAAGGTGCATCTGTATAATGACATTAACGAAACTAGGTATGTTGAAAAACTATTAAAATAGGAAATATATAAATAAATTGGGTGGCGTAACAGTCCGTTGAGAACTAGGGCCTAGTGACTTACAACTCTCAACCATTCCTGTGTGTGAGTACTGTTGTCAGGGATGAAGGGGACCTACAGTTTTAAGCCGAATCCGAACGTCTAATTTGAGGAAGCACTTTTCATGACAAGAATTACTCTTGGAGGATTTGTCAACTCCTCGCAAGAGGAGGATACCCGTGAAAAAAAATTTAGATGGCACAGGCAGGGATTGAACCCAAGACTTCTGGCATGACAGTCCAACAAACTAACCATTATGCCACTGGTACTTATTTATTTATTAATTATTTCTTAAATCCCAATAATGTCTACAATTTTACCATTCTAATTCAAAAGACTTTAATTCCACATTTAACTTAGATTTCTTATGATTATTAAGGGCCAGTTACATCTATCATTGGTTTTCATCATTGAAACTAATCATTTGAATTTTTTTTACACGTTGGTTATAGCTTTCATAGAAAATTTGTCATTGTCATTTCTTGATTGGAATCCAGCACTTCCTGATTAAAATCAAGCATTTGAGGTTAAAGTTGATGATTGCAAGTAAAAATGACAGGTGGGAATGCAGAGAAAAAGAAACACTTTCAGTGGAACGATTATGTTCCTTAAGTGTTCATTGAAAACAATTTTATCACTGAGAAAGTAAAAATAAAGTAAAAATAAAAGTTCTGGGTTAGATCTGTACAACTCATCAGCTTCAAACCGACAACAAACATAGCAAATTTGACTCTTTTAATCCTTTTTAAATCTCAAAACTGTTCATTCTTTCACCTAATAAATCAAAACATTTAATATACATACAGTCTTATTTAAAAACGCTGTATAGAGCCTACATAAAGTTATGTAATCTCTATAATGCCTCTAACCGCAAAAATGCTATTTATAAAACTTATACAAGGTTGCATAGTCCCATAATAAGCTAAACGCGTTTTGAGGTTGAATAGAGCCTACATAAGGAAATTATTGTTATAATTATTTCGTAAATGTCATTTTGATTTCTCTCCTCTCTTTTTGAAATTAAAATAAAAACAATAATGCCTCTCCAGTTTAGCTCGTGCGTGAGTCGTGAGCCGAAGAAAGGAAGAATTTAAAAAAAATATAGATTTTCGAAAGAGAATATCATAAAAATAATTGGAATTATTTTGTTATATTTTAGTTGTTATGACAACAAGCTGATTTTATAGACATTTTAGTACTTTTTTTGATATAAGCATTGTATAACTAAAATTTATAGCAGAATTTTTTATAAATAGGAATTTTCGCAACGTTACATAGAGCCTACATAAATCCTTATTCACTGTATCGGGTGATTTTTTAAGAGCTTGAGAACTTTTTTTAAAAAAAAAAAACGCATAAAATTTGCAAAATCTCATCGATTCTCTATTTGAAACGTTAGATTGGTCCATGACATTTACTTTTTGAAGATAATTTCATTTAAATGTTGACCGCGGCTGCGTCTTAGGTGGTCCATTCTGAAAGTCCAATTTTGGGTAACTTTTTCGAGCATTTCGGCCGGAATAGCCCGAATTTCTTCGGAAATGTTGTCTTCCAAGCTGGAAAAGTTGCTGGCTTATTTGTGTAGACTTTAGACTTGACGTAGCCCCACAAAAAATAGTCTAAAGGCGTCAAATCGCATGATCTTGGTGGCCAACTTACCGGTCCATTCCTTGAGATGAATTGTTCTCCGAAGTTTTCCCTCAAAATGGCCATAGAATCGCGAGCTGTGTGGCATGTAGCGCCATCTTGTTGAAACCACATGTCAACCAAGTTCAGTTCTTCCATTTTTGGCAACAAAAAGTTTGTTAGCATTGAACGATAGCGATCGCCATTCACCGTAACGTTGCGTCCAACAGCATCTTTGAAAAAATACGGTCCAATGATTCCACCAGCGTACAAAACACACCAAACAGTGCAATTTTCTGGATGCATGGGCAGTTCTTGAACGGCTTCTGGTTGCTCTTCACTCCAAATGCGGCAATTTTGCTTATTTACGTAGCCATTCAACCAGAAATTAGCCTCATCGCTAAACAAAATTTGTCGATAAAAAAGCGCGAAACACATTTCGAACCGAACACTGATTTTGGTAATAAAATTCAATGATTTGCAAGCGTTGCTCGTTAGTAAGTCTATTCATGATGAAATGTCAAAGCATACTGAGCATCTTTCTCTTTGACACCATGTCTGAAATCCCGCGTGGTCTGTCAAATACTAATGCATGAAAATCCTAACCTCAAAAAAATCACCCATTATAACTATTCATTTGTTTAGCGAATTCTTTTAAATAAGACTGATAAGTTACAAAACCATTTTAAAAAAACAAGTTAACTTTAATAAGCATTTATTCATTTATTGAAAACTATTTTTATTAAATATAAAGGGTTTTGTCAAATGGCGAGGATACATTTTTGTGCTTCGTGGCGGCCATTTTAATTTGGTGACATCTGTCAAATCATTCGTTTATTATTCAGTATTGTTTATGCCAAATCATCATGGCAAGTTACACCATTGAAAAGCACCTTCAAATGATAAAACTTTATTACCAAAATGAGTGTTTGTTAACTCAAAGGTTGCGCGCATTGCGCCAATTTTACGTTTACGGTAGACGTGTTGGCCCTTCACAGTCGACTCTTCAACGTTTGGTGGCCAAATTTGAGACGACCGGTTCAAAAAACAATCAGCCAACAACCGTACGTTCAAGGAACGCAAGATCGGCCGAGAACATCGCCGCGGTCCGTGAAAGTGTACAGCAGAACCCGAGGCAGTCTATTCCTCGCCGTGCACAAGAACTCGGCCTTTCGCAGCTTCAACTTGGCTTGGGTTTCTTGAAGTCGCAGGTCTATGCAAATAGACCACAATCGACCGATGCCCTAAAGGTGAACATAACATAGGCCATGGCTCAAATTCAGCCGGATCTATGCGGAAGAGTCTTTGAAAATTGGACCAGCATGGATCCGTGGTCCATGGATAGGTGTCACTTTACACCAAAAATATGAAAACTTACGAACTTAGCTTAGTTTTTCATTCAACATTTTTTAGCTTTGACCTTTTTGTTTCTTACTTATTCTCCTTTAAGAAAAAATATTGACAAACGAAACAAATTGTTATCATTAAGAAATCTGCCTTAAAATGTAATCAAATGAACCCTCCTTAGGTCTAAATAAAGATTGTGTGCTATAGATTTTTTAAATCCTTTTTTTATATTTCAACAACAACAACACATTCGACACAAATTGTTAGAAAACAATAAATATAACACATTACATAAATTATACTCTTATACATGTTAAATACATGAAAATCTTTAATTATGAACTGTTATCTTATAACAACTAAAGGAACGAGTAAACCTATACAAGGATATACCGATAGAAGGGAAATAAAACTTTCATCATAAACCAACTTAATGAAGCTACTGTATAGTGTGTAGCTAGACTTAACACATCATGCACAGTCACACGCACATCGTCATTATATTATCATCATCATCATATAACTTCATATTATATAACCTTTGACCTATTATAGTCCTTTTTGCTTGTGGTATGGGAAAATTCTAAGGAAAGTTATAAAGTTATACAGAAATCACATTAACATTATACACTTTAACGAGAGGAGAGAGTCCTTAAGTCTGTTACGTCGTCATCGCCGTCGTCCTTGTTGGTCCATACGTCGTCGGTCGGTCGGTCTTCCTATCTTAAAGAAAAAATCATTCCTGTCACATACATACACTCCCATTCTCACCAATATTTTATACATAGTTACACGTCATATGATGAACGTCTTAAATATATCTTAAATGTGTGATACGCACGCATGCAGCTATTAAAACGTCCAGACCATCATCATCATTGTTACAAGATAAAACAGGATCTTACATATGTATGTTACATGATGTAGTGTGTGTGTATGTTTATGTACCTAGAAACCTAGAAGGATGTCACATCCAAGACTCTTAACCACAGTCTTTAGATTTTCAAATTATTTCCTTTGCAATTATTCATAACGTTGATGATGGAGTTTCCTTTATGTGGTTGTTAATGGACACATTCCAGGTAAACCAGGGTTGCATTTTGTCATAAAAGCTGATGGTAAATACTTCAAAAGTTGAAGATTAAATTGATTAATTTTAATATGTAACCATTTAGGTTTCGTAAAACTTAAATAGGATTTATTACAAATGAGAGTCAAAATGATTTCCGCTTAGATTTTCTTCATTTGATCATTAAAGAACAGTCCTTATAATTTATCGAGTTCATTGTGAGTTTTCTCAAAATACTTGTAAAATTCTATGATATCGAAACTCTCTTGGATATTTAATTGTGAAATCGCATTTTTGAACGGTTCTCCTTACTAAAGAAATGGAGGCTAAACCACTAATGCTAGCCTCTAACGCTAAAACTATCACCAAACAATATCAGTGTGATGTCATAACAAGAAAAAAGACTTCGATGCGATCCATATTGATAACTTCCCATCCCGTCTGTCGATTTGTCTTGCTTAAAAGGTTTGTAGGTTTTCGTGTTTTGTTAAAAAAGTTATCAGTTGAATTATTCTTAAAAAATTAAAAACTACCAACAATATTTTGCATATAATGAAATATGTAGTTTGATTTCAAAATCTATTTTTGTTAACAAGATTTTTAGTCGAAAACCAATTTTTACCAATTTCATTAGCATTTCTTAAAAGTTTGTATTTCTTATATAAACAAATAAATTGGAATTGAAGAATTAAATTAATTTGAAGTCAATGGCACAAAATTTTAGACTTAGATTTAGTACGATGTTAAATCATTTTTAGTATGATATTAAGGTATGTTTTTTCTGTTGGCTCCACAATCTGTCATTATATATATGTATGTGTTCATGTTTTTTTTTTAATAAAATGGTTTTAGCATGATCCTAGTTAGCAAAACAATAAAAAGTATTTAAAATTAGTGAAAAGTTAGTAGATTACTATGTATATAGTAAATTGTTAACTAGTATTGTGCTAAGGCCTTAATAATAGGTTGTTTAAAATTTTGCGCCAATATCTTCTATTGTTCAAGAGATATCGAAAACCGAATATCAATTTTTTTAAAATTTTCGTACTATTTTTTGATTTTTTTTTTTTTGATAGATTTTATTTTTTTATGAAAAAACTGAGTGTTGGATTTTTTTAGAAATTTACTGAATGTTGAAAACAATATTTTCTGTGAGATAAAATAAGTTTGAAGCCAATATTTTTAATTTATGAAAAGATAAGTAAGTTTTTATTTTACCAAGTTTCAGTATTGTTTCTTTTTACGTTTTTATTTTTATAACAAAAATTGTCAATTTGATTTTTCAAAAAATTTTACCATACGTCAAAAACAATATTTGTTATAAGATAAAATTAGTTTGAAGCCATAATCTCAATTTTTTTGAAAAGATATTTGAGTCGAAAATCAATTTTTACCAACTTTTAGTAATATTTTTTTTTTGGTTTTTATTTTTTGTAGAAAAACCAATTCAATTCAATTCGATTTTTCTCAAAATTGTACCGAAAATTGAAAATAATATTTCTTTTAAGGTAAAATTAGTTTAAAGTCATATCACAAATTTTTGAAAGATATTAAAGTCGAGAATCAATTTTTACCAACTTTTAGTATTGTTTTTTTTTAGGTTTTCATTTTTTGTAAGAAAACTGTCAATTAGATTTTTGTCAAGATTTTACTTAATGTTGAAAACAATATTTTTTTATAAAATAAAATTAATTTGAAGCCAATATCTCAATTTTTTTTAAAGATATATGAGTCGAAACTCATTTTTACCAACTTTTAGTAATGTTGTTTTTTGGTTTTTATTTTTTATAAAAAAAAACATCAATTCGATTTTTCTAAACATTTGACCGCATGTCAAAAATGTTATTCTTCGTTCTATAAAATTATATTGGAGATAAAATCATTTTTTGTTCGTAAAATATTCGAGGTGACAAATATTTTTTTTTTCAGTTTTATTGATTTATAAAAAAAAAGCCGTAAGTTGGTTTTTTCCCAAAATATATTTGTTTGGTATCACGTTTTAATAAACAATATAAAATTTAATTAAAGTCGCTTAAGTTATTTGGTGGTGAGATATTTCGGGTTAACCGAAATTTTCACTTTTTTTTAAATTGCTATGGAAAAAAAACCACCCACTACATGTTTTTGAGAGTTCTTTCTGCATCATTATCGGTATAGCAAAATTTATTTGAAGTCGATACGAGTATCTCTACTGGTTCTTGAGCTATGGACGACGAAAAACGCGCGCGATCGTACGGACGTACGAACGCACATACACACGCACCCACAGACATCTCTCTAAAAATCTTTTATTTCGACTCTAGGGACCTTGAAACGTCGAGAAATGTCAACATTTTCAATTCGACAAATTGGACCGATTACAATAACTTCCTATAGGAAGTTAGAAATCAAAAACAATTTTTACCCTTAGAATTTAATATTTCAACTTATCACTTTTTTATAGACTTTAAGACTGGGTAGAACCTTATAAATCCATGAAACAATTCAGCATCCCAAATAAATTTACACGATTATGTAGGTTTACTATGAACAATATAAAAAGTAAAATTAAAATAGCCGGATTGCTATCCAGACCAATTAACATCTCTAATGCACTCCGAAAGGACATTTCCCTTGGCCTGCCTCCTTTTCAACCTGGCGTTTGAGAAAGCAATCCGTGACTCTGGCACTCCAACAACAAGAGGGACCATCGTCACAAGGTCCAGTCAGATACTGGCTTACGCAGCAGAAGACATCGGAGAACCGAACAAGCTGTATACGATTTCTTCATCCAGATCAAGTATAGGCGTCACAACATTTGGGGATGCACATTATAGTGAAGGAAAAACAAAGTGCATGCCGTGGCGTCGAATTCGAGGAGAATAGCCGATACCAACATAGAAGAAAAACGCGGGCGGTTGCTTAAAGCCAACGGAGCCTATTGAAGTCTGTTAAACTTTTTAGATCCAGAAAACTTTAGCTGCGGCTATACAGGACGATGGGATGGTTCTGCGAACTCACATAATGGATCCGAGACCTGGCTGCTTAGTAAAAGGCACCCTTAACTCTTAGACAAGCACAAGAAAGGAGTCTTACGGAGAATTATTGGCCCCTATGTGAGGAGGGACGATTCCGGAAGCAAACTACCTTGAAGCAGTCGGTAGACTCTGCGGCGCTGTAGACTAGAGTTTATGGTATATACGACAGCTTGGCAGACCATGTTTACGCTGGAGTGATGGCGTAGATCAGGACGCCCGAAGCCTTGGGGTCCTCAACTGGGTGGTGTCGACTCGCGGTCAGGATTTATAGAAAGACTTTTTAAATAAGACCAGGACCGGATCCCGGTTGTCAAGACGATGATGATGATGAAATCTGAAGTATATGCTCACATTTCAAGTGTTATTTTTACTAAGATTTTAAAATTGATGGTCAATGGTTGAAAAGCTAAAGATTGAATTTATTTATTCTTTATTAAAATTTAGGTTTCTGAAAGCTTGAAAAGAGAATATACTCGTATCACAAACGGGAGTTAAAATGAATCCCACTCAATAAAAGCTACAAGTTGTGCCAAAACGCTAAGAGAAAAGATTTCCAACACTATCTTAAAACTAGCCTTTGTAAACAGTCAAAGTCTTCATATATCTTCACTCCAGCCGTTATTTCATTAAGATTTGAACTATATCATTTGATTTGAGAGCCTTAAGGACCTCTTTCCCATAATATTCTCTGTTTGATGATAAATATTTCATAAACTCAGTTTCAACTTATGTAATTTAAACCATATCTTCCCCAGTCCCTCTCGACCCCTCTTTAATCCAATATCTTTAAACTATTTGAACTTTACATCGGCCGGTCAAACAATCCAATGAACCAACAAAATACAGGACTTTTGTAAAATCATACAGTGAAATGTTTTAAATTGAATACTCGAACAATTTAAGATCAAAACTCAAAGAGTATTCAATTTTATTTACATGAATTACGACGTGACGTGATGTAACTATGTCTATACCTCCGACTTGTACATAAATATATGTGTTTTAATATAAAACTATGTATCTATAAATTTTTAATATTCATTGAATAATATTATTTGCAACAAGTCATATTCATAATATTTGCACAACATGCTGTTAATCGATGTTTGCAAATAAAATATTTAATTGAATCACACGCTTCTTTAACAAGGATCATCGGGTTTCAATATAAAGTTACAACAAAATTTTAACCTCATTTTATATTGTGTATAGATTGTAAAGTGTAGGCACAGTCAGCACTTACAGTAGACTGTATAGATATATGTATGTATGTATGTAAAATGTAACATTTAACAGAACAAGTCAAATAATTGAAAACCCCACCATTTCGAACTATTTCATAAAATTCACAAATATAAAAATGTTAAATCCTTTAAATCTTTATATAGTATAGTAAATGCAGTTGAAGTACATATTAAGCAAGTATTATGTTATAATTACAACAACAACAGTTATTTTATAAATATAAATATATGTAAAACAAAAAATGAATAATTCAGCGTCAGAGGAACTTATAATGTCTGCACACACTGTATTATAGTGTATAGTATAGGTACTCAAAAACAAACATAAAATTAATATGAATTTAAGCTCAATTCACATGTCGATATTACATATATGTTACGTTATGATAACTTTACGTAAATCATATATGTACATACATATATATTTATATATAAAAATATTTTATAATGAACGGAAATGGATATGTCCGCAATTGGTTGTCTCTTTTCAAGTGTAACAAGAACAGTTCTGATTTTTTCGATAACTCTATGATTCAATTGAACGCGAATGTATTTATATTGTAATAATTGAATTTGTACATGTTAAATGAGTTTACAAGACTGATTTACTCTACACGCAATCATGGTATAAGTATAATGCTCGACATAACATTTAAAGTGCACATTTGGGTCGTACAAAGGTGAAATAACGACAAAACAATCGAAAAACTAGGTTGAATTGACAAGAAACAAAAAGAAAAAGGCCCTAAGTGACTTCCTTGTGGAAATCCAAATGTGACACCTATCAGTTTGATCAATATGATAATAAATAAACTAGGTGGTGCACCAGTTCGTAGAGAACTAGACCTCTAGTTACTCACAACTGTCATGTGTGCGAGGGGACCTTCAGCTTTTACGCCGAATCCGAAGGGCTAATATAAGAAATCACTATTCATGACAAGAAATACACTTGAAGGATTTCTTAATTCCACGCAAGATGCAGTACTCGTGAAAAAAAATTGAAGGTGGCACAGTCAAGGATTAAACCCAAAGCTTCTTGCATGAAAGTCTTTTGCACAAACCATCATGCCACGGATACTACGGCCAGTATGATACCAATGGCTAAGTGTTGCTTATTTTAAGTTGAATCTTTTTTCTTGATACAGAGCTTTGTGTGATATAATCAACTTATGATATTGTTGCGTAGTACCCGTGGCATGATGGTTAGTGCGTTGAACTGTCATGTCAGAGGTCTTGGGTTTGATCCCTGCCTATGCCATCTAAAGTTTTTTCACGGGTACTGCCTCTTGCGAGGAATTAACAAATTCTCCAAGAGTATTTCTTGTCATGAAAAGTGCTTTTTTCAAATTAGCCGTTCGGATTCGGCTTAAAACTGTAGGTCCCTTCCATCCCTGACAACATTACTCACACACAGGAATGGTTGAGAGTTATAAGTCACTAGGCCCTAGTTTTTTTTTATGATATTGTTGCTATATTTTTCTTTTCTAAATAAAACCAAGATTTAAGATAAAATAATCGAATGAATTTAATTCCCGGGATTTATTTAAGAAACCAATTGAAAATAATTAAAACAAATAAATGTGTAACCGGCACCGCTCAGGATAAGTTCGATTATGACTATGAGGTTTCACAACCGAACGAAGAACAAAGTAGAGAGAAAATAATATTGCAACAACAACTCCAATACTTATGCAACTCACCGGCTAGTCAGCTGGGCTAGGTTTTTTGGAAGAAATTTATAATGCTTTTGATAACCTGAATTGATTTGTTGGATCAAAATAGTTTATCAAATCGAAATGGATCTTTGCACAGTAGGGTGCAGAAGAAAATGAATGGACGCCAGGTATTTTCTTCATATTTAGAAAATTTCAAAACTATTTTAAATAGAAGAATTATGCAAATAAAAAGAGAAACGAATATGTTAACGTATATGTATTTTATTTTTGTTAAACCGTGGGATAGAAGATCCCTGGATTAAAAAAAAAAACAAATATTTTAGAAATCAAAGGTACAAAAATTATAATTTACAAATGGCCGTTGTATTGATATACAACAAAATAAAACAAGTTAAAAGTAATTAAAAAGAAAATGGGTCTTCACGAAATTACATTATTATGTAATTTGGGCGCATTACTATAATTTTTAGACATAAATAAATTGATAGAAATAAATACGAGTATATCTATATATAAGTATAATTCTATTTGAAATCAAACACAAACTACTTAGCTTTGTTGGTTGGTACTCCTTTCTATTTCTACCAAAAACACTGTAGTAAAGATATAAATCCTCGGTAGCCATACTGGTTTGCCTACAAGCTAAACCAGAAACTGACCTCATAAAGTATTTCTTAGTGTGCGTGTAATTTCTCCTCTAATTCATGAAATTTCCCCTAAAAACTCAGTAAATGTGTCTATGTATGCGTAAAAACACGTCAATTTTACTCGTTGAATTCTTCCACATTACAAATACAACAATATAAACAAATGCGTTTTGAAGGGTGATACGTACGAAGGATTTATATCTTCATATAGAGTGTTTTTGATTTCTACTATCCTTATTTTCCTTTTCCTCTCCCACCTCGAATCCTGTTTCCATTATTTAAAATTCCTCCTTTTATTTTATCTTTACAAAAAACTAAATCTCCTTCTTGATTTATTCTTTCCTTCTTCAAAATTCCTCGATCTTTTTCTCAAAAATAAACTTTACGCTTTCAAGGCTCTCCTAAGAGTCCCTTCCAAGCGAAACTTTTTAACTATCCTTCCTCCCTCGTCCATTCCAATCATTCACACATACATACAACTTAACTAACCAATCGCTTTCGAGCTCGTCGGTCACGGGATTACGGCTTCCTGGAAGCTTAACGCTAACCGAGAAAGCACCCGTTGTAGATTCTCTACGAAACTTTACTCTGACCCACAAAAGCACGGTTTCGACAAGTTGTTGGATGTGTTTCCAAAACTTGCAACTTTGCAAGAACTAAATTTTGCTTTCGAGAAAAATGGAAAAAGGAGAAACAAATCAAGAAGGAGCCTTAATTAGGCTTTTTCCTACTGCTATACTGCTAACGCGGAATTCGAAAAGGAGTGTTACATCAACTACCATTTTTTTTCCTAAATGTCAACTTAATCTTCGTCAAAACCCATTTTGTACAAATCAAAACTTAAGTTAATTAGATAAGAAAGAAAGAAATAAGTTAAAAATACACAAAAAGAACATTTATAATAATTTTTCGGCTCATCCACCGAAATAAGTTATCCTGTAACACGAGACCGCCCGTCAGTATATCAATTTTGGAACCACCCGTTCCATTAAGTTATGATATGATGATCGCCCGAACACCTGTTTTAATATTGGCTGAGTATACCACTGGCTGATGGAACCATGGTTGCCCTAAACTTCACCATTATTTTTCAGCAGCAAAGAAAGTGGAATACGGAAGTCAAGGAATCAAATGCTAGTCATTGTTGAGGTAAATTTTACAGGAACAATGAGTACTTTACCAAATGATATAAAAGTTGTACCTGTGGAATGATGGTTAGTGCGTTGGACTGTCATGCCAGAGGTCTTGGGTTAGATCTCTGCCTATGCCATCTAAAGTTTTTTTTTTTTCACGGGTACTGCCTCTTGCGAGAAATTGACAAAATTCTCCAAGAGTAATTCTTGTCATGAAAAGTGCTTTCTCAATTTTGCCGTTCGGATTCGGCTCAAAACTGTAGGTTAGGGTGTCCCGTCGATGTATGAGACATTTTTTTTTTTCGAGCTAAACTATCAAAAGGGGTATCAAAATTTGCGTAATTTTATACAGATAAAGAAAACATCAAAAAAACTGAAAGAACATGTTATCTTAGGGTATTACCGGGCTTTGAAGATTTTTAAATTTCATGTTTTTACATACTTTAACCGTTTGAATAAAACTATAAAAAAATTAAGTTTTAAACGTATTTTATTATTAATATTATTTAAGCACATACAAACAAAGTTCGTTCCTTACAAACAAAATGAATTTAATGACATCTCTTGTAGTTGGTAGCTGCCGATCGTCAAGTTTTTTGTATGATCCCAATATAGCACAAGTAGTCCCACTACGTCTTGAACTCATTATTTTAAAAAAATCACAAAAATTGCTTTTAAAACTGTTACAACGCACTTTACACAACCCGTTGAGGATCTTGAATGAATACTAAGGACTTCAAAGTGTGGCTTTTGTATAAGATCAGGTCTACAAGTTATGGAGTTCAACAAACCATTTAGTCATAAACAAATGGTGAATGAAAAACCTCTACGTTTTCTCAATAAACCACATTTGTGGTTTTTCCCATATTTGTCCACAGAACGCCCACTTTTCAAATCCTTGCGCTTTAAATCCGACTTCATTACCGGATTGAATTTTGTAGATATTTGTCAGGTAGAAAACAGCCTTCAGTTTTAAATCCGACTTTCATACCGGATTGAGTTGTGTATTTTACAGGTAGGAAACAGGTAAAAACCCATATCCTTAAAGGATATCAATAAATTAAGCCATTTGTGCAGGTAGGCCTCAAATTTATAAACAAATTTTTCTTCAAAATCGGATAGGTATAGAAACTTTAATTCAAATTGTGTCAGATTTATAGAGCAGTGGTTTCAAGTTCCAGGAAAATGATGATAATAGCAATATGCGCCAAAAATTAAAAAAATTCAATTTTGGTCACATATTGGGGGTATATTTAGCTTAAAACCTTATAAATTTGGAACCGCTGGAAACGTATTGTTGCATGCAAATCAAAACGTCAAATATGTTCTAAACCTAATAGGATCAAAAAGTTAATATTTTATAATAAATAGTAGCTCAGGAACAGAAATTAAGGAAGAGAAAAAAGCATAAAAATATCAATTTGTCAAAATTTTGAGGCTCGGTACAACCCCCTAGACAAATTTTAATATTTTTTTTTATATATTTTTGTAATCTAAGTCCAATTACGCAAGTTTTGAGAGGTCTTTTGTTTGGAAAATCCAAAAAAAAATTTGTCGGGACACCCTACTGTAGATCCACTCTATCCCTGACAACAGTATACTCGCACACAGGATTGGTTGAGAGTTGTAAGTCACTAGGCCCTAGTTCTCAACGGACTGTTGCGCCACCCAATTTATTTATAAATGATATAAAACTTAAAAGAAACCAAAAAAGAAGGGACCCCAAGTGACTTCCTTGTAGTGCAGTAGATGTAAAACCTTTCGCCTGGCTGTTATGATGATAATACACGGAAAGAAATACATTGCGAATATTACAACGTCAGTATGGGTGTGAACGCAATACTGTATGGCTTAGAAGATTTCCATTGGATAAAAAGTTGTAAGCATAGTTAATTTGGCCATAATGAGAATAGTAACGTCGACAATAGTTATAGCCGATACCCCAATGCCAGTGTGGAAGTCAGGCACATACTGACTGGCGACATGCATGTACAGTACAACGCTCCTAGCAGAAAAGTCTATCCATTATTGTTAAGTCCCTTATGCTTACATTGGAGTAATAACAATATTACGTAAATCAATGAAATAAATTCTATAGGTTATGTTCGATAAATAATATTTAAAAATTTGTATTTAAGGAGCGTAAAGACAAAGTAATTTCAAAGTAATCAAATATTACTGTGTACAAGGAAAACAATGAAAAAGTAGAAGATGTAATTATAATGAACAATATTTTTGATTCAATCTGAGTACTTACAATTTCAAAAAAATTAACACAAATAAATGTTTAAATTTCACTCGGACTGTTTTTATTCTGTTTATTATTTATAATCACCTTTCGTCTTACAAGTAAGCCCGTTTATTTTCGTTTTACTAATTATTGTAGAAATATATGGATACAGTAGTTATACCCATGCACTATTGACAGTAATCCAATAAGGGTATCGACTATCACGCCATAAATTTATCGCGGGAAAAACTAGTAGCATTGCGACATCTCCGGTACAGTATGGGGCTGAAGGCAATGCTGTCTCGTCAAACGTACTATGCGCCCATGTGTTACAAGCAAAGATTGTGGTTCCATACAGTATAGTACATAATCCCATACTTATAGGAGTTGTTGCAAGACAAATGTAGGAATATCACAGATACTTTTTTAGTATTGGTCTCCAGGCCATACTAGCATTGTCATAAATGCTCTACACTTCTTTCCGTGTACCTACCTTAATTTCCTTTATCTGATATCTATATCAATAACTTAATTTTGGTTCTCAGATATCAATGTGGAGAAATTAAGTGAGATGCAATGAAGACCTTTGTGATTAAGTACGCCGCTAAAAGTCTTGATTTAAGTGAAATCTCTCATCATAATCAATAACCATATTTGGCATAATGCACCTACTCTTATGATATAATGTAATCCTCTTATGTTTAATGTTTTAGGATTTTTCTTTAAATACTCTAAATTACCTTTAAAATCATTATAATATAAGCTTATTACTTTAATGCATATTAAAAACCACCTACCTATAAATAGGTATATACTTCAACCTTCTTTTGCACGTGTGGAAGAAGTTGTTACATTACCGTGTTTCATCATCAAATCCTTGAACTGGATGCATGATGCTGATACTGATGCTGCTACTTCTGCTGCTTAAAACAGAATCCTTTTTTATATGAGAATATTATTTATTGGCTATTTGTATGCAGTATTTTCATATATAGGTATATATGTAAGTATACATATTATCCTTCGGGTTATGTGTTGATTGAATATTTTATATACATGCATTTATATATAAACATACTTTTATATGAGTTGGACATCGACTTTTTCACAGGTAAATAAAATAAATATATATGTAAATGTAAGAAAAGTATTAAATAAACGGAGGCGATAAAATAATAATATTGTCATTAATTTT
Source organism: Eupeodes latifasciatus (assembly GCA_920104205.1). Lineage (NCBI taxonomy): Eukaryota > Metazoa > Arthropoda > Insecta > Diptera > Syrphidae > Eupeodes > Eupeodes latifasciatus. Next base: position 20,720,621 of record OV049926.1, on the reverse strand, counting down.
ATTTAAACTCTTTTATGGCGGTCGGTATTCAATATTTATCATTCAATCTACATGCACTACTATTTAACTGGGAAAGCGGCTTAGACCTGTTAATACTAAACACACTACTGGTACAGAACAACAAAGAGCTCCTTCTTTTTCAACTTTTTAAAACATCATTTGAAACATCCCAGCAACTTAGAAGACCATTTTATATCAGCGTTACCAAAAATTCGTAGTAGGGACTGGATTTTCGGGATCTGTAATTTAAAAAAGTAAACGTCGTTGGGTGAACGGCATGGCTTAATAGATGTTGGTAACTTGTCTGTACTGCATCGTATTGTCTTTCAAGTAATGGCTGTTTTATTGAATTTTTAAAAACACCAGCTTTGTCGTTGCTATATCTTCAAATAAAACTGGTCAACAAGGTTAAGTACCAATATAAAACCCAATTGACCAAGAAGCTGAAACCAACAATGAGGCTTCGGTATAAGATGATGATCACCAACTTCTTGTTGTCTGAATTTGATGATATGGACACCGAAAATATATATTTTCAAAACAGTTCAAGACACAATCGATATTTTTCGCGAATGGTGTCATAGCTCAAGAACCAGAAGAGATGTCGACTTCAAATAAATTTTGTTATACAGACAATAAGGCAGAAAGATGCACAAAGGGCTCTCAAGAAAATTGCGTGGCTGGTTTTTTTACCATAGCAGTTTAAAAAAAATGTGAACATTTTGGTTAACCCTAAATATCTCATGAACCAATGACGCTAGAGACTTGAATTAAATTTTATATTATAGATTGTAACGTGATACAAAACAAATATGTTTTTGGAAAAAAATCTAATCAACGGTTTTTTTTATAAATCAAAAAACTGAAAACAAAATTTGTCACCTCGAAAATTTTACGACTAAAATATGATTTCATCTCCAAAACAATTTTGTGCAACGAAGAATAATGTTTTTGACATCTGATAAAATTTTGAGAAAAATCTAATTGACAGTTTTTTTATAAAAAATAAAAACCTAAAAAAAACATTACTCAAAGTTGGTAAAAATTGATTTTGGACTTTTCAAAATTTTGAGATATTGGCTTTAAACTACTTTTATATTTTAAAAAATATTGTTGTCAACATTTATTAAAATTGTGAGAAAAATCTAATTCACAGTTTTTTTACAAAAAATAAAAACCTAAAAAAAAAACAATACTAAAACTTGGTAAAAATTTACTTTCGAATCAAAAAGTTTTTCAAAAATTAAAAATATTGTGTTCAAAATTTTTTTTATTTCATATTCAGTAGTTTTTTTTTATAAAAATCTAACAGTCCGTTTTTTCATAAAAAAAAAAATAAAATCTACAAGAAATAGTACGCAAATTTGGTAAAAATTGATGATCGGTTCTTTATATCTCTCAAATTAATTTCATTTATCCAATTTGTAAAAATTTTAGAAATGCTACTAAAATTGGTTAAAATTTGTTTTCGACTAAAAATCTATTTAATGAAATTAGATTTTCAAACTAAACCATTTCTTTATATGAAAAATATTGTTGGTAATTTCTAAATTTTTAAGAATAATTCAACTGACAACTTTCTTAGCCCAACACGCAAACCTACAAACTTTTAAGCAAGACAAATCGACAGACGGGATGGGAAGTAATCAGTGTGGCTCGCATCCCAGCCTCTTTTTTATTGTTATAATATGCTAGATAATTCCTTGTTTTTTACTTTTTAATGTTATATCCGGAGTATACTCGTAGTCATTCAATTTTTTCTAATTTGTCACTACTCAATGGTGGCTTGAATATTGTCTTTAACTGCTTCAAAGAATTCCACATTCGTCTGTAGTAGGTACGTCAAAAATAAGACTAGGAAATCTTTCAATCTTTAAAGGAGTATCCTAAAAAATATGAATAACTTAAAAACAAACAAGTATACCTTATACATTATCATACATTCTATTTTGTATTTTAATTTCATAACTTACTTTTAACTGTACTTTTAGTTTTGCTTTTTTGAATAATAATCGTCCCCAAAATTCAGGTTCTCTGAGGTTCAAAGAGACTAAAAAGAGGATCACTTACTGTTAAAATATTGCTCCCTATTTGAACCTAATAGTGGCAGTTATCGGACAAAATATGATCTTTAGGATCAAATGAGGACGACAGCAAAAAGCCTCAAATAGCTTTTTTTCTTTGTCCATTTACTTTATCTCTTTCTTTCTCTTTCTCTAAGACAAGTTTATTAGACTCCCTCCCCTCTAGCTCTCTTTTCTTTTTTTTTACTTTCTTTCTTTTTCCTACTTGCATTTGCTCTTTCTCTATCACTATCTTTCATTTTATTTATTAGAAAGCTTTTTTTAAAAAATAATATAAATTATATTTTAATTTTATTCTTTTTTTATTCATTAAACAAAGAATTTTTTATTAACATTATTGATTAATTTAAAAGTAATAACTCTTCGTCGAAATTGTCTTCTTCGTCGTCATTGTCGTAGTCGTCGTTGGTGTAGTCGATTGTACCAGCTCCATCGTTACCATTTTCACTATCACCAGCTCCATCCTTGTCATTTCCACCATCATTGTTGTCATTGTCATCATCTTCAACAGTGACAACAAAAAAATGCAAGTAAACGACCAGGTAGGCTTAATAAGTATGAAAAAAGGACGATATCTATTTTCTATGTTGATAAACCTTCATTTAGGACGAAATGAGGTTCACAAAATATGCGTAGAAAAATGGAAAGAATTCTAAAGATTCATGTAGGACGAAATGAGGACGATGAAAAATCATTAAGGATGGTATGAGGTTCATTTTTCTGTTTGTAGGAGCAAATGAGGAGAAAAGATCATTTTAAGGATCAGAAAGGGCCAACATTTCGACTCGGGCTGTCTTACGTATACAACGCTTTTAAAAAGCTGTGATTGATTCTCGCAATATGTATTTCAATTTAAAATTAAAAAATATTATTTTAACCTATCGACGCAAGGCAGTGTAGAACAGCAAATTGAATGAAAATTTATATTCCTTGGATTTAGATTTTTTTTGAAACCGTATTTTTACTTGCGACATAAAAACTATGTATGTGGCAAGTGTAGTATTCTTACAAAAATTTGAAGTCGAGATTTTAATCAAACATGACATTACTATGGTGGAGAAGTCGAAAAAGTGGGTCCCCCAACTCCGTCTGTCTGTCCTAGAGCCCTACAGCCAGACTTCAAATTAAGGTTCTTAGCCGAATCTTAATTTGGCTTCTTTCAATATAAACAAATATGTTTGAAGGATGCCCCTCATAGTTATGTATATAGTTATTTTGTTTTCCAGTTTTCTTATTTTTTTTTTCTGCAAAAGCTCTTATACTCTCTCAATAATATTTAAGGATCAAAAATGTCATTGTTCTTATTTTTGCTTGATTTCTAAAAAAGATTTCTTGAAAATGGGTCATCATTTTTTTACGAAATCGAAATATAAAACGTATATGAATAAGTTCTGAATAAATGCATACCAAAAATATTTTTAAACTTAAATTGAAAAATCTTATATATAAAAAATAGATTTTAAAAAAACCGCTGAAACAATTTTCAAATAAAAAAATTTAAAAAAAAAATTTTTGAAAACCATTTTTTTTGCGGGTATATTTTTAAATATTTTTTTAACTCACTTTTACTCTCACTCATACAGGATGTTTTTTGGATAGTATTGTATTGGGAAAATAATGCTTTAATCTTTGCAAGGCTGTCTATGATGGTTTGATTTATTTTTGAAGAGCCAATGGATTTCAATTTTGTCAACAAAAAAGTCTTGAAAAAGTATAAGACTATTTTAAATTGACTAAAAATGATTTACTTATTTTATAACAAAAAGTGTTGTCATTTCCTTTTTTTTAATTATTCTTATATAGTAGAATGGGGTCTAGAATTCTTCTACTACGTACATTCAATCTATTTCGCTATCTTTCGTTAGTTAAGACCTTAGAGCAGCTGGAATTGCACAAGTATTTGTTCGAACAATTATGGTTTTTCTGACGAGATTTATTTTGTTCTGGGGTTTAGAAAATCGGCAAGTTATTGACTTCGAAAATAAGGCCGAAAAAAACATCATTGTTTCGGTCAACATTGATCGTTACTTTTACTGAGATTTAAGATACTTATTTAATCGACCTTGCTTCATGCACGATGGCACACAGCCCACACCACAACCAAGCAAAAGCTCACCGAATTTCTAGATCGTGTCATCAAACGTCTTTTCGATGTCTATTGGCCGCCTTATGGATACAGCAAAAAACCATCAACAAAGTCTTGAAAACTTAGAGTGAGAAAATGCACTACTGTGAAGTAAACGGTGGCCATTTGAACAATATGGAGCTCCATAAATTAATGGAACCATAGGCCCTACTAATAAAGCCATAATGCATAGACGAAATTAAATTCTGTCCACGTTATTGGATTTTTAAAAAGAAAAATGTTTTTGGCCCACCGTCTAGACTGCTGAAACGATTCTTACTGTCAAAATATATATCGTGATATACCTTTTTTTTAAATATATTGTTCGCCTGTTTAGTGACCAACAAAACGACAACAGTACGGAAACACATACAATGAGCCACGGCATAGATGCGAAAAATGACAAAAGTTGAGAGTGGTAAGTGGAAGTCGTAGCCGAGCAATTGACAAGTCTAGATGTAATGGAAATGGGAGTTTTATTCGAAGTCCTTATTTTGAATTTTCTATTTTATTTTTCAACAATGAAATATTAAAATATACTACAGGGTGGGCCGTTAATAAGTGCACTTTTTGTCTCGCTCTAACTCCCGAACAAAATAACCGAGACGCGCGGGGATGGTATCTCCTTGCAGCTCGAGATCTAAATTTTTAGTCGCAATGAGTCCGTTCACGGGAGAGCAGCGCGATTTCTGCGTTCGCGCCTTTTATGAAAACAATCGCTCATACGTGACTGTTCGTCGGCTTTTTCGGGTAAAGTTTGGATTACGCAACATCACCGAGTGTCCAAGTACGAATGTAATCAAAAAATGGATCGTAACATTCGAGGCAACGGGATCAACGCAAAAACTTCGACCTACAGGACGCCCACGTTCCACGCGGACTGCAGAAACAATTGAACGCGTACAAGCTTCTGTGCGCGAGGATCCAAGAAGCTCTACACGGAAACGCGCTGCGGCCCTGGGAGTACCCAGAACGACTTTATGTCGCATTTTACGGGATGATTTGAAGTTATACCCTTACAAAATTCAGATTGTCCAAGATTTGAAAGAATCCGATTTTGTTTCACCGTTCAATTTCGCAACAGAAATGTTACGGAGATTCCCTCACTTCAATAACATTATCTTCTCAGACGAAGCTCATTTTCATGTCAACGGATTTGTTAATCGACAAAATTGTCGATACTGGGGAACAGAAAATCCACGCTTAAAACATGGACGACCGTTACACTCTCCGAAAGTGACCGTTTGGGCCGGAATAGCCAAGTGGGGGATCATAGGGCCGTATTTTTATGAAGATCGATACGGGCGTAATGTTACTGTTAATTCAAAGCGTTATGTTTCGATGCTTAGAGATTTTTTAGCTCCAAAACTGCAAGAATCGAGTGGTTACACTATTCACACCTGGTTCCAGCAAGATGGCGCTACCTGCCATACAAGTAACGACTCTCTGGAGGTCGTTAGAGAAATGTTTCCTCGAAGGCTGATATCGAGGAGGGGTGATATTGCTTGGCCACCCAGGAGCCCTGACTTAACGCCACCAGATTTCTTTTTATGGGGCTACCTCAAGAGTAAGGTGTACTCTAATAATCCTTCAACGACGGCTGAATTAAAAGCGAACATTGAAGAAGAAATCCGCTTAATCACTCCGCAACTTTTGACAAAAGTGTTCCAAAATCTCAGAGTCAGATTGGAAGAGTGCTGTAGGCGAAATGGACAATATTTGGATGATTTAATTTTTAAAAAATAAAAATTCATTTCGTTTTGTATAATTTAAAATAAATATTTCATTTAAAAGCGCTACAGTTGTATTAATATAATTTTTTTTTAAGTGCACTTATTTACGGCCCACCCTGTATAATAATTGGGTTGATTTTGTGTGAATACAAAATTTAAACAAAAAAATTGTTTGTCAATCTTTTAGTATATTATAAGAAACTTCATCATATTTGTTGTGTGGGTAAAAAAGGATTCTCCCACTTCATATTTATTTCAGAAAACCATCCAAGTTTTAACCCAAAGTATTGTTTCAAAGTTGAACCTAGAAAATATTGGACTTAGTTGGTAGTTTGGGGAATTTCAACCAAAAATCCAAAACTATGAATCGAAAAAAAAAACAACAACATTGCAATTTGTTTACAGGACTACCACACATACGAGTAGTATTCAATTTATTAACAACTTTAAGTATATTCTATGCTGCAAGCTGCAGTGTCGGGAGTATATTATATTATTTATATCTCTTCTTGTTTTTTTTTGTGTTTTTTTTACAGTATTAACTTACTAAGAGCGAGATGATTATTTATAATATAATTAGAATAATACATTGTTTTGTTTTTTTAATATAATTTATTTTAATGATAATAATAATAATAATTAAATTTAAGAATTTAACATAGCATTTTAATGTTTAGGTATGTATATATAATATAAATATGTCAACAACGGAAATAATTTATTTTTAAATTTTAAAACAATAAAACATATTTTTGTTCTTTTTGTATGTAATACGTATAGATAATACTTATTTTTATAAATATCTTTGTTGTTTTTTTTTTAATATTTGTTTACTTATATTTAGATCGTTTCTTACATTCACATTGTTTGTTATTTAATTTATACATAATAATTTAAATATAATATATTTTAATTTAAGCTTTGTTTTATTTTTAATTTAAATTATATATATTTTATTAGGAAAGCAGAAAAATAAAATTTGTACTAGTTAAATAAAATTTGTATATAAAACAATATTTTTTTTAGTTTAGTTTTTGTTTTATTATACAATTTTTAAGGTTTAAATGTTCTTTTGTTGTCGTCCTTGTTTGCTTTATTTCTTACTTTTTTTTATAGTTAGATTCATAATAATTTAAAACCGAATAACAATTCCACACATTAGCATACGAGATTATTTAATTAATATTTTTATTTTTTAATTTTTTGTTTCAGGAAATATATTAAATAGGTAAATATGTATTTGTATGTTCTTTTTTGTTAATGCTTATTGTCAACTAATATGTCGATATTTTAAGTACATTGCAGGAGAAAATCAAGGATAAATTTAAAATAAAATACATTTTTTTAAAAGATGTTTAAAGGGCAATTATTGTAGACCGTCCTTAGGTATATGGTATCTACTTAAGCCAAATTCGGTACTAAGTTCAATTTGATAGATTTTTGGCGTTATGCTTATAGAAAGATCTAATTTTGTCCAAAATATCTATGAGTCAGATGTTATCTTTTTAAGTTTTTTTTTTTAACACACGTAAATTAATAAATTACATCGGGCAACATTTTTCACTTTGAAATTGATTTTAATTTCTTATTTTTTTTTTTTTTTAATATTTTATAAGTCTAGTTTTGACTAAAAATCAGATATTATAAGCGATTTAGCTTTCGAATTGCTTTTTTGATGATGTTAATGATGATAATGACTTGATAAATCAGCTTATTTGATTTATGTTCTTATTTTGTTCTTTCTAAGCATTAATATTAACTACTATTGCTTCGATGTTCATTTATCATAAATATTCTTTTTTTATGATTACATAATATGGTATTATTTTTTTTTTTTTTTAATAAAATAAAATTATTTAATGAAAGTTTTTTTTTCTTTAATTCGGTGAGTTTAATGATAGGCTAATAATACTACATTTATAACAATTTTTTATAGTTTATGATAAATTAATTTATCTTTTGCTGATTACTTGTCATAATTATCGAGATATTATTTGTTGATCTAGAAAGACAAAAAAAAAAGAAAATGGTTTATAAAAAATATCTTTTATTAAAAATACATTATAACTATGAGTGAAGTTCTGGAAAGGCTTGCTTAGCTAAACAAAAAATAGTATTGAATTAAATACCAGTTTGGCAGCACTTTTTCAAACAATCAGTTGTCAAAAGGAAATCCCACCTCATTTTCTTTTTGTATGTTAACGGCTTCATATGAATTGTAAAATTTTTGTTTCTGCATGCAAAACAGTTCTTGATGCAAATTATCTATTTGCTATCAATATTAGAAATATGACTGTACACTATAACTGTCAAATTATGTTCAAATGGTAGACATGTGAACCCAAGAGGACCCACCATTGTTTACTAATCCCTTCACCTCCCGCGGTCCATGAAGCTGGAGGTTCGTCAGGGTGGCTTTCTGACCAAAGAAAAGTTATTTGCGAAGCACCAATAAACCGTGGATACGGACGGATTTACTGTTGAAAACCCACGCAAATGTTTAAATGTTTAAGGACAACGAATTTGGGATATGCACGTGGAATTTTAGGTCATTTAATAGAAACTTGCAAGCTGAAGAATCAGCAGAGGTCCTGCGAAAAAATCTTCAGAGGAAATGCGATGGGATGGGCCGGGCAAAAATAGGATGAAAAACTGCGATTTTTATTATGGTTATTGCTACCGAGAAAACCAATAACGCTTATTTGAATGCACCTTTGTTATTGGAGCCAGACTTAAGCAACTATTCTTGAGCTATAGGTGCATCATAAAGCGCCTCATGACCAGCCGCATCAAGACTAAATTCGGCAACATTAGCCTAATATGCGCTTACGCCTCACAGAAGAGAAAAAATCAGCTCTTTTACAAAGCATATGAGCAGTGCCAAAGCTGAAATACTAAAATTGTATACAGACATATTAATGACAAGCTAGGAAGGAAAGACATCTATGGTGGAATAATCGGGAAAAACAGCCTGCACGACAATACTTCCGATAACGGATTCAGACTCATGGTAGCTAGTACGCATTTTCTACACCTCAACATATACAAAAGAATTTGGAGTTATCCAGATTAATCTATCGTCAACCAGATTGACCATTTTGCTATCGATGCTGGGCATGCTTCTAGCATCACGGATATCCAAACTTTACAAGGAGCAAACATCGACTCAGACCACGGCTTTACAGACCTAAGGAAAAACCGTTCGATGCTCTTGCTACACCTGTAAGATATCGCCAAATCCTTCTCCGACCGATTCACAAGTAACCTCTTAAAAAGTTATCTTCGGCCAAAACAATATATCGAGAACCAGTGGCAACATGGCCAAGATACAATCAGAGAAGCCACCTCTGACGTGCTAGGTTTCAAGCAGCTACCAACGATGAACCCCTGATTTGACGACTGGCACGCAAAGCGGCGCTGCACATATAATGTCGACGACGAACCGAATTCCGCTGTCAGGCAGGCTGATCCATTCAACATAGACGACGAAAGCCAACAACCCCGTCCTCCCGACTTAGACGAAGTAAAAATTGCCATATCAAAGTTGAAGTCTAACGTGGTCTCTTGAGCAAATGGCTTGACTGCCGAGGTCTTCAAAGCCGCTGGAGATAATTTGGTTAGGAGCATACACCTATTTATCTGTAAAATATCTTCAATGGAACCTCAGTATTGTTTGCACGATACTGAAAAACGAGACCCACTAAACTGAACTAACTATAGAGGAAACAGTCTCCTTAACATCGTATACATTTTTTTTCTGACGTAATATGTAAACGTTTAAAGTCCACCGTCAAATACCTGATAAGTCCTTATCAGTGTGGCTTTAGACCAAGAAAGTCCGCAGTCGATCAAATATTCACATAACCTCAGATCATGGACACAAAAAAACTCAAGAACATTAAATCGACCATGACCACCACCATTTCTTCATCGATTTCAAGGCGGCATAGGATAAACTGTAAAGATCCATGTCTAGATTTGACATCCCTTCCAAACTCATCCGTTTGTCCAGAACGAATATGGAAAATTCTCGCGGATCCATAAAGTTTGGAAAGAACTTAATCAAACCATTTGATGTCAAAATGGCTTAAGACAAGGTCATGCGCTGTGATGTGATTTCCTTAATATCGTCCTTGAAAGAATAATGCAGATCTCTCACTTCAACACTATGAGGCAATCTTTTAAAAGTCTCTCCAATTACTTCCATATGCTGATGACACTGACATAATTGGAAGAACGCAGCGTGACCTCACCCACTTGACGGTTTTTGTAAGTATTGTGACATAGGTGGCGAAAATTAGAGATTTAAGCATTTAAGTTTATTTTTCTAAAATGGCTTTACAAACAATTTACAATTTACTCAAAATTGTTATCTTGTCAAAAAAATTCAGCTAAATTAATCAAATTACCTTAATTTGAATCTGAATCAGAATCACTTGGTGGCATTGGCGAAGCAGCTGGCTGAGGTGATGGAGGTGCCTCCTTAATAGGTCTGGTGGCAGCCAAATACGCATTTGTAGATTCACCATGTGTTGTTTCTATACCAACCCTGTTATTAAAAATAATCATATTAAAATGTCAGTCTTTTAGAAAATGTAACAAAAAAACTTACTTATATTCATGTCTTGCCAAATATCGAACGTATTTCTCTGGCGGATCATCACTATCTGAATCTTGAACACTAACTGAACGAACAGTTGTATGCGAAACCTGTGTTGCTGGCATAGTGAATTCAACCAAAGCAAATGGTGCTAATTCACTTGGTATCTGGTCATAGGAGGTAAGTGCCATTCGACAGACCATTTGATGAGTTGTGTACGCTCCTAAAAAACGGTATTGAAGCTAAGTCTAATGTATTTCCAAAAACTATTTTCGAAATTTACCTTGTCCTTCTTTTGGAAGTCTCGGGCAACGCCAGACAATTGCCCGATGATGATGTTCGTACTTGGCCTGGCCAGAGGTAACTTCAATTAGTGACTCCTGCAGGGTGTCAACTGTTCCCAGAATCCTTTCAATACCCTTGATCTTTCCCGTACGACGATGTGCGGATTTAACAGAACCGTACCTACAAATTCAAAAATATCAGAGCATTAAAATTTTTACTAAGTCTTTAGTCAGGTATTTGGATCATACCTAAAATGTTTTTCTACGCGGAACAAGTAAATCCAACATTCCGGAATTGGGAATCGTATAGATACATCCTCACATGGTATTTGACCAAGTTTGCGCGATGCAAAGCCTGGTACTAATATGTCAGCCCTCAGTTCCACTTTGTTACCGGTAACACACCACGTGGCCTTTAACTGCAGTGGAAGCTCACGATTCTTTGGCGGGCGGACTCGGAAACGGAAGAGCTCAATATAACAAGCATCGGGTGGCTGAAATCTATAGAAAAACACATTCGATTCTGGAGAGTTCGAAAATAACTTTACAAATTAATTCACTTGATAGTACGGGTCCTTTCGTATTCTTCCAAGTTCACAGAATTATGAAACTCTACTTTTTCTAGACGAATCCATTCTTCGGTCACAACAGGAATGATGTCGTGACGTCCCACTACTTCCTTGCCTTGGCGCCACATGTCGTTCATGCCAAGTTCGATTGTTGGCATTCCTGTGGAAAAAAGACATCTTCAATGCTTTCAACCAAACATTATACCTCGACCTACATACCTGATAAGAAGGCCAAAAAGAACAGTCTTACTCTTGCAATTTGCTTAAGAATCTTTCCCTCTGAATCCTGCTCTACGTAGATTTCATCCACGGCCGTGACTTGAACCTCCTCCATTTTGTAGTTCAGAGCCCGATCTCGATGAGCAGAGATCTTAAAGAGTGCTTCTTCAATACAAATCGACAGCTGTTTCATATCCTCATAGTTCATTGAGCCAATCTTGAACAACTGTGAAGATTGTGGAGCATGCTCAACTGGCAGACCGAGTTTCTTCAAGTCACTTCCGAACTCCTTCACTCCCTGATAGTCCCCAGCGATGGCGTATTGGGCAAACTGACTGAGCTTGTTGGTAATGCGTTCAGCTTTCGTTACCTGGCCTGGTCGCACACCAGGTCGTTCCTTATAGAAGATGTACTGAAGCTTCATTGTGAAGATCTTGCCAAACTGGTCGTATTGCTGTGCACCAACTTCCGACACGGAATATGATGGCTGAAGGGGTAGCTCTTGGAAAGGCTGTTTGTCTGATGCTTGATTGAAGAGCTGGATGACAGGTACATCATTTTGTATCGCCATTTTTACAAATATCTTCTTCCAGAACCGTTGACCTGTGATCTTCTTCTTGTTCGGCTGTCGAAGTTGCATTTCCCATCCTGGTCCAACATAATTCAGTCGCGGGAAATCTTCTAGTGGCTGCGAAACGTCTTCATCGAAGAGAGGAGTCTGTGGAGTTTCTTGTGAGTCTGTGCGTTGCATTGGTGGTACCGTTTGGTCTGGTGCTACTGCCGGTGCTGGGAAGCCGGTATCCTCTTCACCCTTGTCGAACGGATTTACCCGTGGTGAAGAGTCTCCTGAATTCACCGAGTTATTCTGTGAACCACGAGGTGGTGGTGGCGGTGCCAGAGCTGGAGTCACACCATGAGCATTTTCAGCCTTAGGTCGAATAACAACGCTGAATTCCTTGTCGACAGATTCAACTGATTCACTGCGCTCTGGAGCCTGCATTGCCAAGAAGGGATCGAAGCCATCTTCGGTACCAAATCCGTCATCAGGTGCTGCAGGTGTAACAGCTCCAAACTCATCGGTATCACCCCAAGCTAGAAACAAACACGAAAATTAATATAAAACTATTAAAAAGACTTCAACTGTTGCTTACCATCTCCACCTCCAGTACTTGTTGGTGTGATGCCTCCTCCGAATCCGTCCAGCAAGCTGACGTTGTCTTTTTTCACCGAGTCGAACTTAGCTGAAAAGGCGTCAAACTCATCGGAAGCAGCGAATATGTTTGTCACAACTGGAACAGGATCCGGATCAGCAGCAAAGATATTCACAACTGGTTCCGGATCAGCGGCGAAGATATTGGTGATAGCAGGTTCTTCCACAGCGAAGATATTTGTGACAACTGTTGGCTGTGGATAAGTCTCTTCATCGGCATCAGGACTTGCAAACGGATTGGCTGAAGTGGCACCTGATGGCGGAGCAAAGTCTAGCCCCGTGTCCATTTGCTCTGGTTCACTGGCCTGATAGCTGGAGTTGGCATCGATTGGAGATTCAGGAACAGCTTGAGTAGTGGCAATCGATTCTGTTGGTGGACTGTGATCAGTTTCGACCACCTTTTCCACGTCGGTTTCTTCAGGCTCGGGTTCTGGTTCTGGTTCCGGTTCTGGTTCTGTCTCAACAATTTCCGGAGGAGGTGCAGGTACAGGTTCGGGTTCTTCTTCATCGTCGGATCGAGGCAAATCTTCGACGGTGGTTATTTCTATGTCCGGAGTTGGAGCCCTCATCTTAGGAATTTCTGGAGCAATGGTGCTCATTGGTGCGGCTGGTGCTTCTTCAGCTGCCTGTGGGTGGCTGGTTATGTCTTGACTACTCTCGTCTGGATGCGTTAAAGTTGAAGAGAAGATTGGATCTTCGGTTGCTGCCTCAGCAGGAGCCTCAGTCTGAATCAATGGACTTGGTTCGGCCTCAGCAGCAGCGGGTGGTGTTGTTGGAGCGGCCTCATCAGATTTCTGTTCACCATCTGGCATTGGATCTAAAACGATGTCTCCGCTGAGTAAGTCTTGTTGCGCTGGTTGAGGAGGGGAGGGTTTCGAGAACAAACTCAAAATATCCTCCTTGCTCTTTGGCGGTGGTGGTTTTGGTGGAGCCGTTGTACCAAACATGTCGAATAGATCATCAGGCTCCTTAGCCTGCTGCTGGTTGGCTGGCTGAGGAGGAACTGGCCTTGGAGGTGCCCCTGGAATAGATGGTGGAGTTGGCCTAGGTGGTGCTGGTCTAGGCGGTGGTGGTCGAGGTGGTAAGGCCTTAGTCTGTTGCTGCATTGGAGTTGCTGGTTGCATCGTTGGAATTGAGGTAGGAGCAGCAAATGGATTTTCATTGCTACTACCCATCAAGTCCATATCGAAGCCTTGAGTTGCTGAAGATCCACTGTCTGACACATCCAACAAATCTGCCAAACCCGAGTCCGGCGTTGGGCTTGGAGAGTGGAGATCCCGCATTGAAACTGGACTTGGTGATCTGGTAGCTGGAAGTCGGCCGAGCAATTGGGAACTGGCCTGGTCGAGCTGATCGGATACTGAGTAGATGAGATCCTGTGTCTGCTGTGAAGGGGGCGATGGTCTTGGAGGAGGCCCTTTCTTTGCACTCTCTTCTGAACTAGGATCCATGGCATCGTCATCGGCTTCGATAGTTGTTCCGAAGAAGCTCATCGCTGGGTCGATTGACTGAAATGCGCTGGCATTGGTTGTCTTCACAGGTTGCTGCTGAGCTTGAAAGATGTCAGCCATTGTGGTGGCAACTGTTGTTGGCGGAAGCTCCTCCTCGGCATCATCACCAAATGCGAAAGGATTCGTCTGCCCAGCAAATGGATTGTCAAAATCTTCAGCTGCCTCTTCGGGACCATCCTGCATCAAGAATGGATTGACAGCAGCATCGGCTCCATCGTCCATATCATCACCCATCATTAGGAAGGGATTCGCCATTTTGAAAGAATTCGCTTTGGCTTGTCGTGAGTGTTGGTGCTTAACGTTCGATTAATTCGTTCTCAAGAAGCTTGATTTCTGTCTGCCCTGGTGCTAGATTCTCAGCTATTGATGTGTCAAATGGATCAATATCCTCTGGTGTGCTAACTTCTCGGCGAGTCACTTGAGGTGTCAAAACTTTGTCTCCCAAACCGAGTTCCTGAGCGTCTGTGAGAGTGTCTAGAACTCCTGTTGTGATTTCTGGGGTCTGAGCTGGCAAGAGTTCGTCTTCTATAACCTTCAGCTCCGCCTTTCCGGGGGCGATATTTGCCGCAATCGATGTGTCAAACGGATCGATAATCGCTTCTGGCTCTTCAACAATATCCTTGCTCTCCTGAGCAGGAGTCAGAACTTTTATATTGATATTTTCCTGAACTCCCAACAGATCAGCTGGTGCAACTGGTGTTGGAGGAGCTCGTGGATCAAAATCTGGATCAGATAAACTATGCTTTAGATTGCTTTTCAGCAGGTCCTGCTCTAGATTCTTCAATTCAACTTCTGATGGCTTATTTGCTGGAACAAACGAGGTATCAAATGGATCTTCGTTATCTTTCTCAGGTATTGACTCTGACTTGGCGTAATATGGTGTTAGTGGCTTTTGAACTTTGCCACCATCGTTATTTGCTCCGAGTAAATCTTGATTTTTTGGAACCAAAAATCCAACTGTCTTAGACTGTAGGTTTAGGCTGAGGGAAGACTTTCGACGTGCGGGATCAAAAGGTTCCGAAGGTGTTTGGATCTGGGCCACTGGAGTTGCTGGCTCCTCCTCGGCACGTGGATCGAAGTCTGGATCGCTCAGTGAGTGCTTGAGCTTAGAGTCCTGCAGAAGTTCCTTCTCAAGTACTTTAAGTTCAACTTCCTTGGGTTGAACAATGACACTTACAGCTGATGTATCAAAGGGATCGAAATCTTCTTCACTTGGCTCAGGGATGGGGGCGATGGGTGCTGCCCCAACTGCACTTAAGTCAGTGGTACTGCCGGCAAGAAGATCTTTTTGTTGAGCTCCGAGAAGATTGGAAGATGCGTCGGAATCTGCAAAATTTGTATTGAAAAGATCACGCTGCAGAATTTTCTTGGGAGGAGGTGGAACCACAGGAGGAACGGCCTTGCGTTCTTCGGCCCGTGGATCGAAGTCAAAGTCGTCGTCGTCGTCTTCTTGGGCGGTGACAACCTTTTCAACGAAAGTTGTGTCAAATGGATCGTCGTCTAAAGCAAAATCGTCGTCGTCACTAAGATGAATTACACCAGGGGCGATATGTGGACCGCTTGTTGGGCGAGGTGGTGGGCCCGCTGGTCTTGGAGGTTTAACTGTGAAAGAGGAATGAAGATCAATATTTTATAGTAAAAAAAAACTGAAGATCTTTCGAACTTACCCTTACCACCTGTTGCGTTTTGATCGACTTCGTTTGGAGTCTGCTCAAATTCGGCCCAATCTCCTTCGATAGGACCACTTACTGCTACTGGTACGGGAACCTGTGTTATTACCTTGACTTCTTCCTTTTTGGTCAGAGATTCTGCAGCTAGTTCTGCAAATTCATCGTCTTCCTCGTATTTCAAAACATCGAACTCAGCGACAATATCACTGGGTGGAAGATCTTCAGCGCCCTCTGCTGGCTCACGTTCGGGTAAGAACCCTTCTAAGCCGTCCTCTTCTTCGTCGTTATCCTCGTCTTCGACTTTTGGCTTCTTCAGGAATTGCAAGTGCAATGACGCAGTCAAGTCAATAGGAACGTCGTTTGGAATATCATCAGCTAGCTCGTCTAGAAGATTAGTTGGTTCTGGAGTTGCTGAAACTGCTTCGACTTCTGTTGCAACGGCCTCTAGATCGATACTTTCATCAAGCAAAAGATCCTGAACACCTTTCCTGGGCTTTCGCTTGGCTCCACTGAGTGCAACAGCGTGATCACGGTCTACTCGGCCTGTGAGAACCTCAACTGCAGCACCAAGGCTGACAAGTTTCTTACCTCCCTTGGCCTTATCAGCACCTACGATAACCTTTTCTGCGTAGGCTGTATCGAATGGATCAGGCCCTTCGTCGATTTCAAGCTCTGGTGAATCTGGGATAACACCTAGTTGAAGCTCTCCACTAGTGATAGCATCGATGTAGTCAGTTGCGAAGATATCACCTACTTCCTCCGATTCTTCTTCGGACTCGGAGAGCTCAACAACAGCTTCGGCTAACTTATCCCGATTGGCTTCCTTCTCCTCGGCTAAACGACGCTCTTCTGCAAGGCGTGCAGCCTCACGCGCTGCAGCTTCCTCTTCTTCTTGCTTCTTCTTCTCAGCTGCTGATGGAAGTCGCTGATAGAAAGAAGTCTGTTTGATGTGATCTAACTCTTGCTGAGTCTTATGGAGGACCGAGTCAACTCCTGAAGTAAGGGCTTTGAATTTAGCCCACTCTTCGTCGTTTTCGGTTTTATCAACTGTACTTGATGTACCGTTAGTTGCAGCTGCAGCCTCTCCCGATGTGCCGGAATTTTCTACTGGATGTGCTGATGATGCAACTGATCCACTAGTCGAACCCTTTTCGACGTCTGACGCACCGTCAGATTCACCAACGTCTGATTTGGCTGCCTCAAGTGCGGCCTCTTGTTTGGCACGCTGCTCACGCTTGTATTGTTCGAGTTCCTCTTCGGTGAAGAGTTCTTGATCTTTTTTCGATTTCTTTCCTTTCTTTTTCTTTTTTAGGCCTTTAGGTAGCTTAAGCATTCTCTAATATACGAGACATCGATATCGGTCTAAAAATAAATTTGAATATTTTTGTTTATTAAAAATGATTTGAATTGAATCATAAAATTATGGCATTCAACCCAAGTTAATGTGTGAAACGCATGAATGCAGACATTTTTACTCTGAGTCAAATCAAAATTACTAAATTAAGTCTAAGCTTATTATATTGAAGCAGCTCTTTACTGCAAGATTAAGTTGAACTTGATGCTTTAAGAAATCTATGGAAATCGAAATTCTTTGAGCCAATTATTAAGCTAAGGAATATCAACTTATTCAAGTGTTCAGAAGTCCACATACAATTCTTATGAATTTCTGGTTTATTGTGGTCTCCTGACCCAATTATGATTTATTTGAAAAAGAGTGAGAAAAACGATTACTAACGTAGATAGAGCTGCATAATGTTTTCATATTCTAAATTTTGCTTCCATAACTTTTGACGTTTCAAGCTAATATTGGGATCAAATCAGCTCAATCCCTTTTCAAACCAAACAGAAATTATTAGCACTAGATGTTATTATAAGGAAATCCAAATATAATGCGTTAGATGAAAGTAGAAATCACTTAAACTATTTTTAATGTAGTTTTAGAATTTTAAAATCCTGTGCTAAAAGTTTTTTTTTTTAATCACAAGTTTTTTTTTGAAAAATGCACAACTGGAATTCTTTTATATCCAAAGAGTAAGTTTATCAGTAACATCATTTAATTTCTCAAAAAACGCCCTAATATTTTTCGAGAATCTTAATAGCTGTTTTTTTTTAAGAATTCTCTTACATATCATTCTTAGTTTTTGTTTGTATGCTATGCAGTTATTAAGTGCCTATTGAATTACGTTTTAAAATACCTTGGCAAGTTTTTGGGATATCGACTTTTGAAAAAAATTTATATTTTTGAAAAAAATAATATTTAAAAAAAAATAAAAAATAGACGATTCTGAACATCAAATATTATTTGGAGCCGTGGTCAATAGCTCATCGTGTGTTTGTTTACGACGCGTTCATTGAAACGGACCGCTCAGTCATTGAAAAACAAAGACGATTCCGAAACTATTTTAATATTGGCCTCCACAGTCGTGTTCCAAAGTTTGATGCAATTACGAATTGGGTGAACAGCTTTCACAGAACAACTTCTTTGAAACCTGGAACTGCACAAGAAGGTTATTGAGCGGTTAAGGAATTCGGAAAATATTGAAAGAATGCGTCAAGTAGTTCAAGCCAGCCCCATGCACACCAAATTCACAAATAACTCCCCAAAACCTTTATGTTAACCTTAAAGGCGCAAAAATAAGCCATCCATTGAAACTAGTTACTTAGAAGTTAACAATCAAAACTTGAGTGTTAGTATTATGAAATCCAATTCATTCCATTTTAGTTTGTAAAATGTTTTTTGTGACACAAATGAAACTAAATCTTAGAACTCACTTAAACTTTACATCAAACATTTATAAGTGTGACTCCATAAATATTTGAATTAAGTATGATAATTTTTATAAACATTTGGAATATTTTATGTTTCAAATCAAATTTTTGGCGTTTTATAAGTTGAATTTCTAAAACGCTCGTAGATGCTTTAGGGTCCGCAGTTATTTTTAAATAATTTGTTACTTGTGTGATAATGGTAAAAATATTTTGTTGACAAAACTTGTGTTCCAAACATAAATAAATAAATAAATAGAACTAGGTCCTAGTGACTTACAACTCTCAACCATTCCTGTGGGCGAGTACTGTTGTCAGGGATGGAAGGGACCTACAGTTTTTAGCCGAATCCGAACGGCTAATTTGAGAAAGCACTTTTCATGACAAGAATAACTCTTGGAGAGTTTGTCAATTCCCCACAAGAGGCAGTACCCGTGAAAAAAAAAACTTTAGATGGCATAGGCAGGGATCGAACTCAAGACCTCTTGCATGACAGTCCAACGCACTAACCATCATGCCATATATTTATTTTCTAACTAGTATCGTATGAGTTATTAAAGTTTATGAAAAGTAACTAAAATTAAGTCTACATTATATTAATGTTTAGTTACTCATTTGTCTGAAACTGCACTCAGTAACTTATATGCTGAAACGTCACTTTTAAGTTAACGTCACTTTTCAGTTACAATCAAAGGGATCAAAAAACTATTCAGAAATATGCTTATAATCTATTATTGTTTCAAGAAGACTGTTACGTAACGCTAATGTAATACGTTTTGTAGCTTACTTGTTACAAAAGTCCAATGTGTGCCACTATTTAGGGTCAACCAAAAGTACTATTTGCATAATATGATGGTATTATTTCTAAAACACAATTTATTTGAAGTCGGTCCCTCTGACGGTTGTTGAGATATGGACGACAAAAAAAGTTATACCAAACGTACGTACTTACGCAGACAGAGCCATTTCTCTAAAAACCCTTGATTTTAATTATAACTGTCAAAATTTGTAACTTCCTATAGGAAGTTATTGTAATCGGTCCGATTTGTCGAATTGAAAATTTTGAAGTTTTTTTCGTCGTCCATAGCTCAAGAACCAGTAGAGATATCGACTTTAAATAATTTTTTTTACACAGATAATAATACAGTAAGGTGCAGAAAGGACGCTCACAAAAATTGAGTGGGTGGTTTTTTTACCATAGTAATTTAAAAAAAAGGTGAAAATTGTAGTTAACCCAAAATATCTCACGAACCAACAACGCTAGTGAATTGAATTTAATTTTATATTATATATTGTACCGTGATACCATACAAATATATGTTTGGAAAAAAAAATGCATGGTTTTTTATAAATCAAAAAAAAACTGAAAAAAAAAATAATTGTCACCTAGGATATTTTACGAACAAAAAATGATTTTATATCCAAAATAATTTTGTGCAACGAAAAATAACGTTTTTGACATCTGGTAAGACTTTGAGAAAAATTGAATTGATAATTTTTTTATATAAAATAAAAACCTAAAAAAAAACATTACTAAAAGTTGGTAAAAATTGATTTTCGACTCAAATGTTTTTCAAAAATTTGAGATTATGGCTTCAAGCTAATTTTACCTTTTAAAAAATATTGTTGACAACATTCAGTAAAATTTTGAAAAAAATCGAACTGACAGTTTTTTTACAAAAAAAAAAAACCTCAACAAAAATTAATAAAAGTTGATAAACATTGAGGCTTAAGTAATTTTCGACTCAAATATCTTTTCAAAAATTTGAGATTATGGCTTTAAACTAATTTTATTTTATAATAAATATTGTTTTCAACATTCGGTGAAATTTTGACCAAATTTGGATTGACAGTATTTTTACAAAAAATAAAATCCTAGCAAAAAACTTTACTAAAACTTGGTAAAAATTTACTTTCGACTAAAATATATTTTCAAAATTTAAAAATATTGGCTTCAAACTATTTTTATCTCATAGAAAATATTGTTTTAAACAATCAGTAAATTTTTTATAAAAATCCAAGTGTCGGTTTTTTCATAAAAATTTAAATTTACAAAAAATATTACGCAAAATTGGTAAAAATGATATTCGGTTCTCGATATCTCGTGAATAATACAGGGTGGGCCGTTAATAAGTGCACTTTTTGTCTCGCTCTAACTCCCGAACGAAATAACCGAGACGCGCGGGGATGGTATCTCCTTGCAGCTCGAGATATAAATTTTTAGTCGCAATGAGTCCGTTCACGGGCAGCGGGCTTTCTGCGTTCGCGCCTTTTATGAAAACAATCGCTCATACGTGACTGTTCGTCGGCTTTTTCGGATAAAGTTTGGATTACGCAACATCACCGAGTGTCCAAGTACGAATGTAATCAAAAAATGGATCGTAACATTCGAGGCAACGGGATCAACGCAAAAACTTCGACCTACAGGACGCCCACGTTCCAGGCGGACTGCAGAAACAATTGAACGCGTACAAGCTTCTGTGCGCGAGGATCCAAGAAGCTCTACACGGAAACGCGCTGCGGCCCTGGGAGTACCCAGAACGACTTTACGTCGCATTTTACGGGATGATTTGAAGTTATACCCTTACAAAATTCAGATTGTCCAAGATTTGAAAGAATCCGATTTTGTTTCACGGTTCAATTTCGCAACAGAAATGTTACGGAGATTCCCTCACTTCAATAACATTATTTTCTCAGACGAAGCTCATTTTCATGTCAACGGATTTGTTAATCGACAAAATTGTCAATACTGGGGAACAGAAAATCCACGCTTAAAACATGGACGACCGTTACACTCTCCGAAAGTGACCGTTTGGGCCGGAATAGCCAAGTGGGGGATCATAGGGCCGTATTTTTATGATGATCGATACGGGCGTAATGTTACTGTTAATTCAGAGCGTTATGTTTCGATGCTTAGAGATTTTTTAGCTCCAAAACTGCAAGAATCGAGTGGTTACACTATTTACACCTGGTTCCAGCAAGATGGCGCTACCTGCCATACAAGTAACGACTCTCTGGAGGTCGTTAGAGAAATGTCCTCGAAGGTTGATATCGAGGAGGCGTGATATTGCTTGGCCACCCAGGAGCCTTGACTTAACGCCACCGGATTTCTTTTTATGGGGCTACCTCAAGAGTAAGGTGTACTCTAATAATCCTTCAACGACGGCTGAATTAAAAGCGAACATTGAAGAAGAAATCCGCTTAATCACTCCGCAACTTTTGACAAAAGTGTTCCAAAATCTCAGAGTCAGATTGGAAGAGTGCTGTAGGCGAAATGGACAATAGTTGGATGATTTAATTTTAAAAAAATAAAAATTCATTTCGTTTTCTATAATTTAAAATAAATATTTCATTTAAAAGCGCTACAGTTGTATTAATATAATTTTTTTTAAGTGCACTTATTTACGGCCCACCCTGTAGAAGACATTGACTTCAAAATAATTTCATTCATCCAATTTGTATTTTAAGAAATGCTACTAAAATTGGTAAAAATTGGTTTTCGACTAAAAAATGTCGTTAACAAAAATAGATTTTGAAATCAAACTATTTCATTATATGCAAAATATTATTGGTTATTTTAAAATGTTTAAGAATAAATTCAACGGACAACTTTTTTAACAAAACACTAAAACCTACAAACTTTTAAGCAAGAAAAACCAAAGACGGGATGGGTAGTTATCAGTGTTGGTCACATCCCAGCCTCTTTTTAATTTGACAAATCCGACAGATTACAACAACTTTCTACTGTTCTGTGGGTGTTATGTGCCCTTCTGGAGAAAAACAAAATTATATTTTTATATTGAAAGAAGCCAATTGAAGAAAATAGTTTTAAAGAAAATTTCATAAAAATCTATGAGTTTTCGAGAAAACATATGATTTCAAACCTTTAGACTTTTTTCTTTGGGACACGTGAAAGATAAGCTGTATTTATATTCTCCACATATTCCATTCAAGACCTAACAGACGGAATTCGTGAAGTTTTCGAGGATATTCAGCAAAAAATTAATGGATTGCTGATGTGAAAATGTATGAGAAGGATAATTTGATTCTATACCCGTGAGGCTATTCGACTGATATAGTTTTCCATTGTTAATAAAATACTTTTCTCTTTTGTAATAAATATCTTTCAAAAATTAGGTGCTGTTTTTTTAATATTAACATGAAACCTCTCATTGGAAAACTCTTTATCATGAATTTACAAAAATTAAGACTGAACAAGATTTTAATACATCAGCAGTGTATGTTAATATATAATGTAAATGTTGTTCAATAATTCAATATTTTTGTAAGTAGGTTATAGTGGTTCAAAAATGATAGCCTTAATAATTCCATTAAAAATCCAATTTATAATAAACTTGCCATTTTATCTTTTGTGTGGTGTGTCTGCCTTCCTACTTTTAAACAAAAGATGCAATTATTAAATGTTGAATGCTTCATTGCAGCATATCGTATAATGTCGTATCAAGTCCTCCTATTTCTTGCATCATCGTTTTTTAAAGTGAGCGCATAATTTTCACAAAAAAAAAGAAAACAAAAAGGAAACTCATATTCCTACATATATCTATTTTTTTTCCAACTCCCACAACAACTTCTTTCATGTAAACGGGTGACATTTTCTCTCACTGTTCGCTGAATGTCATTGCGTGCAATTTTCCAGGGCAACTGAGTTATTTTCAAAACCAAACCAGAGAAACCATACTCGAAGCTAAATTAATCAAAACATACAAGGACATATATTTTCAGTTTTATGTCCTGATGCTAGGATATCTTCATACATATCTAAACATACGAATAGGTAGTAGGTAAGGTTAACACCACACATAACGGTATGTGTGTTATAAATAGCATAGAAATCGGTGTTGGATGGACGCACAGCTCACGTTGGATTGCTTCGTTTTTATTTATCAGCTTAATTTTTCCTAGGAAGGTGATGGTAATGGTATGTTTTTAGGTGTGTACTTTGAATGTCCCTAAAAAAGGCAGTAGCAATGTGGAAATGACATATTCATTACTTTACGTGAAGTGGATGCAAATTTGACTCGTTCAAGGTAATATTTCAATCAAAATATTACATTCAGGTATGAATACAATATACGAAAAAATGTTGGTATGAATATTATTCATTAACCATCAAGACGTTTGTTTTTAAAGGTTACCTTTACACCTACGTATACACCTTTAATGCATATTCAATTTAATTCAATTTTCTTCAAATATTTTTTGAAAACATAAAATACCTACATACATATATACTTTTAACCTAGGTAGGTATAGCAAAAAAGTATGTATGTAGGTTGTAGCCTAAAGGTATGTACACCTTCAAAAATATAATACAGGGCTTTAGTGCTTTTCAAAGGACACCTTTATTCATTGAGTTTTCTTTTTGCATCCTAATACAAAAGTTCAACAAAATCGATAAATTGAATGAATGCGAAAGGTTGAAAAACTCAAAATTGACTTTGGTTCTATATAAAAGATATTGTAAAGGTAAATTGTATGGAACTTTTAGTCAAAAGTTCAACAATAACTTTAAATTGGTTTTATTAAGAAAATTAATAGATAACTGAACACACTAAAGAATCAAATATCTTTATTCGTAGAACTTTCCTGTTGAGTTTATATAAAGATTACCGCATGAACTAATCCTTTGTATTTATGGACATCATAAGGTTGGTTCAAGTTTTAAAATAGGACAACAATTTAGATTCTAATAAAAGACACAACTCACAATTTTCAAAGAAAAAAACTCTTACAAAACATATAATTTTTAAGAGATTATTTCTCTTTTATTTATTTATGTTAAGGCGATTTCACATTTTGTTCAAATCTGAACTCACAAGAAAATATTGAATTCAAATCAGTAAAATGTATAATTCTGTAATGCCGATAAGTATATTCTCTTGTTAAGTTTGACCCCATTGACAGTTATGATTTGTCAGCAGTAGATAGAATATTGTGCCAGATAAAATAATTGTATTTCATAAGGGATGTCCTAAAATCTGCACTTAGCTAGCTTTAATCCTTATTAAAATATCAACTACAATATTTTGTGTGAGATAAACAAATTTTAAGTCAATATCTTTCTTTTTTCTCATAATAATTGAGTCAAAAACCATTTCGTATCTGTTTTTTGTTGTTTTTATACGTTTTCATGTTTTGTAAAAAAAGCTGTCAGTTGGTTTTTTTCTAAAAAAAAAACAAATAAGAGTTAGCAACAAATTTTTGCACAGAATGAAATAATTTTAAAGTTGATACCTTCATTTATTCTCGAAATAGAAATATTGGAATCGAAAATCGGAAAAATTTACCAATTTTGCTATTATTGTTTATGTTATAAAAATCATATTTTTTATAAGATATATTTTGTTTGAAGACAATATCTTAAATTTTTTCCAACACATTCGAGTCGAAAATCAATTTAGTTACAAACTTTTTATAATATTTTGTTTAGGTTTTTTTTGTAAAAAAAACTTTACTTTCATTTTGCTCAAGATTTTATAAGATGCCAAAAACTTTACTTTTCATATTTTTTGTTTGTGTTGAGTTTTGATTTGATTAAAAAACACATTTTTTAAAAATTATTCTTATTTGGTGTAACGTCACATTTTATTGTATATTTATTTATTTATCCGAAAAATCTATCACAATAACTTTTTATGCGCAGTTAATAAAGTAAAAAAAAAGTCTACAATTAAATGCTTAGGAACAATATTTTTTATTTTAAGATTTATGTTTTAGATTTCAATTTCCCAAAGAACAATTTTCAAGATATCAAATTTCGAAAAAAAAGTTTTAATATTTTTTTTAATCAATAATAAAAACAATGACATTTTTAATTATCAATTTTTTTTAAGACAATATAAGAGCTTGAGTAAAAAAATTATTGAAATCGGTTTATTAGTTCTTGAGAAAATTTACAAAAAAAATAACGGTTCTATGGAGGGTAACCTCCTGAAGCAATACAAAACTATTTTGTTTTTATTTTAGAAGCCAAATTAAGTAACAAAATTTTAACAAAAATAAAAAAACCTTTCGGTTTGTTATTGAAAAAATCGAATTTACGATTTTTGACCAACAAATTTGTACTGTTGATTTTAGTCTTAAAAAATTTAAAAAAAAAAGCCTAAAGCAAACCGGCTAAAAACCAAATTTACAAATTTTATGTCTATTGACCAAACGGTTTGGGATGTAGGGGCCAGGACAGACTGACAGGCAGACGGACGGGATTGGGAGACCCACGTTTTTCAACTTCTCTACCATCGCTTTCTTTTGTGTTTAGTTGCAAATCCATTCAAATACTTATGATTTAAATTTTCAAGTGAAACATCTTAATTGGCGTTGTATTGTAAATGAAAAATTATTTTAATACTTTATTCCTAAGTTTTGAACAAATTATTATGAAATAATGCAATTAAAGAATTTCAACTAATGTTTACATGTAATTGAAAAGCGTCAGTTACTTTCTGTTCAATTAAATAAATGTTATTAAAAACATAAGTTATCATTATCATGAGCAATTAAGATTCCTTTATCATTACACGAAAGTATTTATTTACGTCAATTACATTTTACGAGATATTAAAAAATTATTTTCTGAAATATTGTGTTGTAAATTCATTACAATCTTCAATTATACATGTAATTAGTAAGTGCACTTTTCAACTTCTAGAAAAAATTAAAAATTATGCTCAAACTGGCTGAAGTCTTACTTTTGATATTGGTAGATTTGTCTGGGAGTTTTAAAATATGTGTTGTTATAGATTTGTATTTTGAATAAACGTTTTTTAAGTATTTGGAATACACCAAATTTAGTAGACGGGATTCTAAACGTATTAAAAAGCGGGATTTTAAAAGCGTGATTCCGATTCGCTCATATATGTAAGTAGTTCCAAAAATGTTGACATAATATTAAAGCATTATAGAATTGAATACTAAATAAAATAATTTTTCGGATGTACATAGATTTTCAAAAGTGTACAAATTAAAGTTTTTTATTAAAAAAAAATTACCATTTAAAGCTTGAAATAAAAATGTGAAGTACTGTTGAAAATTTACGATTGAATCTAACCTTTTTTTCTGTTTTATTTGCATAAAAAAACTAACATTTGAAAAGCTGTGAGAAACATATCTAGTAAAATTATTAACTTCCCATAGGAAGTTATTGTAATGGGTCCGATTTGTCGAATTAAAATTTTTGACATTTCTCGACGTTTCAAGGTTCCTAGAGTCGAAATAAAAGATTTTTAGAAAGATGTCTGAGCGTGCGTGTTTTCGTACGTTCGTACGTCCGTACGTTCGCGACGTTTTTTCGTCGTCCATAGCTCAAGAACCAGAAGAGATATGGACTGCAAATAAATTTTGTTATACAGATAATAAGGAGAAAGACGCACAAAGGGCTCTCAAGAAAATTGCGTGGGTGGTTTTTTTTACCATAGTAGTTTAAAAAAAGGTGAAAATTTTGGTTAACCCTAAATATCTTATGAACCAATGACGCTAGAGACTTGAATTAAATTTTATATTATATATTGTAACGTGATACAAAAGAAGCATATTTTTGGAAAAAAATCCAATTAACGGTTTTTTTATAAATCAAAAAAACTGAACAAAAAAATTGTCACCTCGAAAATTTTGCGAATACAAAATGATTTTATCACCAAAATAATTTTGTGCAAAGAAGAATAACGTTTTCAACATCTGGTTAAATTTTGAAAAAAATCGAATTGACAGTTTTTTTATAAAAAATAAAAACCTAAAAAAAACATTAGTTAAAGTTGGTAAAAATTGAATTTCGACTCAAATATCTATTCAAAAATTTGAGATAATGGCTTCCAGCTAATTTTAACTTATAGGAAATATTGTTTTAAACATTCTCAAAAATGTTGAGAAAAATCGAATTGAAGATTTTTTTTACAAAAAATAAAAACCTTAAAAAAAATGAATAAAAGTTAGTAAAAATTGATTTTCGACTCAAATATCTTTTCAAAATTTATAGATATTGGCTTTAAACTACTCTTATCTTTTAAGAAATATTGTTGTCAACAGGCAGTAAAATTTTGAAAAAAATCGTATTGACAGTTTTTATAACAAAAATTTAAAAACCTAAAAAAATTTAACAAAAGTTAATAAAAATTGATTTTCGACTCAAATATCTTTTCAAAACTTTCAGATATTGGCTTTAAACTACTTTTATCTTTTAAGAAATATTGTTGTCAACAGGCAGTAAAATTTTGAAAAAAATCGTATTGACAGTTTTTATAACAAAAATTTAAAAACCTAAAAAAATTTAACAAAAGTTAATAAAAATTGATTTTCGACTCAAATATCTTTTCAAAAATTTGAGACATTGGCTTCAAACTAATTTTATCTTACATATAAGAAATATTGTTTTTAATGTTCGATAACATTTTGAGAAAAATCGAATTGAAAGTTTTTTTTTACAAAAAATAAAAACCTAAACAAAAAAAAAACAATACTAAAACTTGGTAAAAATTTACTTTTGACTCAAATAGCTTTTCAAAAATTAAAAATATTGACTTCAAACTTATTTTATTTCACAGAAAATATTGTTTTCGATATTCAATAATTTTTTTATAAAAATCCAACAGTCCGTTTTTTCATAAAAAAATAAAATCTACCAAAAATAGTACGCAAATTTGGTAAAAATTGATACAATATAGACAAACTTTTAAGCAAGACCAATCGACAGACGGGATGGGAAGTTATCAGTGTGGGTCGCATCCCAGCCTCTTTTTTTGTAAATAATTTATAACGATTTGTAAACGTCGTTCAGAAGTAAGTCTATTCATTATGAAATGGCAAGCCCATAACTGAGCATAAATCAATTGACAGCTATCAAAAAGATAAACGCCAAAAAAGTAGTAAGAAAGAAAACCGCAGTCTAAAAAAATTGTTGGATTTTATTTTCACTATTCAAGACACGATAAAATTCCATGGTTCTGAAAGGAATTTACCATATATTCAGGAAAATGGCACTAATGGTGCCATAAACTAGGCCAGGTCTTCAGATAGAAAAATAAGTTTAATCATTATTATTAACATATGTACATATATTGCACTACTTAGTGTAGATACGTCCCTTTCATAAAATAGGATAGAGAATGACAACTTTTTACAAATATATGAATTGTTTGCTCCACGCCAACGTCATTATTTTAAATTGCTTCGTAAAGTATTTCAAGAAATATAATATGGTTTCGATCAAAATCCAATTTGCTTTCAATGTTAAACAGATGTGTAAGACAATATTTCGTCAGTCATCTTATTTTACTTTAAGGATCAATCCAATTTATAAAAAAATTAAATTGACTTAAATAAAATAAAATTTATCTTTGCCGTATAGATTCGAATCACGATAGGTAACTTAAAACTTATACAAGATATGACTTTGTTGGTTTTCGGGTAATCTTCTTGTACTTTGAAAATATTATACTTTAAAAATAAATCAACGTTTTCACATTATCTCTCCTTTTTTCTGACGCATTAAGCTCTTCCTTTTTTTGTAGTCATGGATTTTATTTCTTTTATTTCAAAAATTTCTTTGTAATTTGTATTAAATTATAAAAATAAGATAAATTGTGGCAATGGCAAATCCCTCCAGATATTAGTTTAAGTGTCAAGGCGTATCCTACTTTGATTAACGTGCATTTAAGAAAATCATTTTAGACTTTTTAAAAATGTCTGAAAAAGCTATAGTTTAAATTTTTATACAAAGTAGGTTTTAAGAGATTTATTTTTCTAATTCAAAACTACACTATAAGAGCACTTTTGTTCGTAATCGATTTTGCAAGAATTCGTCACATTCAACTCCAATTCAATCAAATTCTAATCGATTATATCTTCTAGGTATCCTTTTTGGCTACTGCCTTTCATAGGTATTTGTATATGTATATATTCCCTTTCGTTACTCCTGCATTTTCAAAATACCTTCACACATAGATACACTCTTGTATATACATATGCCCATTCCAATTAATCCAAAGTGTTAAAGGAGATTTATCCTTTTTCACACCATTTATCCACAATTTTCCCTGCATAGCTCTATATTAGATACATTAATTTCCGTCCGTACATTTCAATTATAATTCCCAATATAAAATGTTCTTTTAGCGGCATCGCAGTCGCATTAAAAATCAATAAATTATTTCTTTTTTTTACAACGACTGACACACTAAATAATATCCTCAAACCTCATCTCCCACCGAGATAAAAGCAAAGATATGTACGGTACGACAACATATACGACCGACGACGTTTTATATTACGTGATAAAAATGTTCTCTCTTGTAATTCAAAAATCTCGAAATGTGGTTCGAGTAAGAGAAAGAAAAAAAAAGACGAACAAAATAAAAATAAAAGAA
This sequence comes from Eupeodes latifasciatus, assembly GCA_920104205.1. Classification (NCBI taxonomy): domain Eukaryota; kingdom Metazoa; phylum Arthropoda; class Insecta; order Diptera; family Syrphidae; genus Eupeodes; species Eupeodes latifasciatus. The sequence goes on along the minus strand of OV049926.1, from coordinate 20,690,472 downwards.
AATCAAAGGATACTCGTATATTATATATAACCTCAACTTGACTAACAGAGAACCAATAAGAAGGATAAAACTGATGATGGTGAAGGAGGATGCTATGAAGCTGATGGTGATGGTGGTTTTGTTGGTTAAGTAAGTGGAATGATCAAAAGTTCAAATAAGAGGATGCAACAGCAACAATGACGTACTATAATGAAACTACAATACCCCTATTCCTACTTCTATATACCATATGCAATAAAAACAACAACAACAACGTTATAAAATGTATCTATATTGTATTTGCCTATTTTTCTCTTATATTTTTTTTAAAACTTTTATTTCACTTTATTTTATTTTCAAAAAACACTATAGGCAACTTTATAATAAAAATAGAAAGGCATAGTTAGGTGCCTAACCTACTCCAAGGTGAAATTAAAGGGAAGTACGAGTAGCACTACAACATTCACTGGCGGGGTGGGGAGTTGGTATTTCTAAAGTGAATCAACTATGAACATTGAAGTGAGAGATGAAAAGAAGGAGTCCTTCTTCCTATATTATATTTCCTCCGCAGGATGAGTAATTTTAGCTTTCTTTGTTTGTTTTTGGTTAACCCTAAATATCTTATGAACCAATGACGCTAGAGACTTGAATTAAATTTTATATTATATATTGTAACGTGATACAAAAGAAGCATATTTTTGGAAAAAAATCCAATTAACGGTTTTTTTATAAATCAAAAAAACTGAACAAAAAAATTGTCACCTCGAAAATTTTGCGAATACAAAATGATTTTATCACCAAAATAATTTTGTGCAAAGAAGAATAACGTTTTCAACATCTGGTTAAATTTTGAAAAAAATCGAATTGACAGTTTTTTTATAAAAAATAAAAACCTAAAAAAAACATTAGTTAAAGTTGGTAAAAATTGAATTTCGACTCAAATATCTATTCAAAAATTTGAGATAATGGCTTCCAGCTAATTTTAACTTATAGGAAATATTGTTTTAAACATTCTCAAAAATGTTGAGAAAAATCGAATTGAAGATTTTTTTTACAAAAAATAAAAACCTTAAAAAAAATGAATAAAAGTTAGTAAAAATTGATTTTCGACTCAAATATCTTTTCAAAATTTATAGATATTGGCTTTAAACTACTCTTATCTTTTAAGAAATATTGTTGTCAACAGGCAGTAAAATTTTGAAAAAAATCGTATTGACAGTTTTTATAACAAAAATTTAAAAACCTAAAAAAATTTAACAAAAGTTAATAAAAATTGATTTTCGACTCAAATATCTTTTCAAAACTTTCAGATATTGGCTTTAAACTACTTTTATCTTTTAAGAAATATTGTTGTCAACAGGCAGTAAAATTTTGAAAAAAATCGTATTGACAGTTTTTATAACAAAAATTTAAAAACCTAAAAAAATTTAACAAAAGTTAATAAAAATTGATTTTCGACTCAAATATCTTTTCAAAAATTTGAGACATTGGCTTCAAACTAATTTTATCTTACATATAAGAAATATTGTTTTTAATGTTCGATAACATTTTGAGAAAAATCGAATTGAAAGTTTTTTTTTACAAAAAATAAAAACCTAAACAAAAAAAAAACAATACTAAAACTTGGTAAAAATTTACTTTTGACTCAAATAGCTTTTCAAAAATTAAAAATATTGACTTCAAACTTATTTTATTTCACAGAAAATATTGTTTTCGATATTCAATAATTTTTTTATAAAAATCCAACAGTCCGTTTTTTCATAAAAAAATAAAATCTACCAAAAATAGTACGCAAATTTGGTAAAAATTGATACAATATAGACAAACTTTTAAGCAAGACCAATCGACAGACGGGATGGGAAGTTATCAGTGTGGGTCGCATCCCAGCCTCTTTTTTTGTAAATAATTTATAACGATTTGTAAACGTCGTTCAGAAGTAAGTCTATTCATTATGAAATGGCAAGCCCATAACTGAGCATAAATCAATTGACAGCTATCAAAAAGATAAACGCCAAAAAAGTAGTAAGAAAGAAAACCGCAGTCTAAAAAAATTGTTGGATTTTATTTTCACTATTCAAGACACGATAAAATTCCATGGTTCTGAAAGGAATTTACCATATATTCAGGAAAATGGCACTAATGGTGCCATAAACTAGGCCAGGTCTTCAGATAGAAAAATAAGTTTAATCATTATTATTAACATATGTACATATATTGCACTACTTAGTGTAGATACGTCCCTTTCATAAAATAGGATAGAGAATGACAACTTTTTACAAATATATGAATTGTTTGCTCCACGCCAACGTCATTATTTTAAATTGCTTCGTAAAGTATTTCAAGAAATATAATATGGTTTCGATCAAAATCCAATTTGCTTTCAATGTTAAACAGATGTGTAAGACAATATTTCGTCAGTCATCTTATTTTACTTTAAGGATCAATCCAATTTATAAAAAAATTAAATTGACTTAAATAAAATAAAATTTATCTTTGCCGTATAGATTCGAATCACGATAGGTAACTTAAAACTTATACAAGATATGACTTTGTTGGTTTTCGGGTAATCTTCTTGTACTTTGAAAATATTATACTTTAAAAATAAATCAACGTTTTCACATTATCTCTCCTTTTTTCTGACGCATTAAGCTCTTCCTTTTTTTGTAGTCATGGATTTTATTTCTTTTATTTCAAAAATTTCTTTGTAATTTGTATTAAATTATAAAAATAAGATAAATTGTGGCAATGGCAAATCCCTCCAGATATTAGTTTAAGTGTCAAGGCGTATCCTACTTTGATTAACGTGCATTTAAGAAAATCATTTTAGACTTTTTAAAAATGTCTGAAAAAGCTATAGTTTAAATTTTTATACAAAGTAGGTTTTAAGAGATTTATTTTTCTAATTCAAAACTACACTATAAGAGCACTTTTGTTCGTAATCGATTTTGCAAGAATTCGTCACATTCAACTCCAATTCAATCAAATTCTAATCGATTATATCTTCTAGGTATCCTTTTTGGCTACTGCCTTTCATAGGTATTTGTATATGTATATATTCCCTTTCGTTACTCCTGCATTTTCAAAATACCTTCACACATAGATACACTCTTGTATATACATATGCCCATTCCAATTAATCCAAAGTGTTAAAGGAGATTTATCCTTTTTCACACCATTTATCCACAATTTTCCCTGCATAGCTCTATATTAGATACATTAATTTCCGTCCGTACATTTCAATTATAATTCCCAATATAAAATGTTCTTTTAGCGGCATCGCAGTCGCATTAAAAATCAATAAATTATTTCTTTTTTTTACAACGACTGACACACTAAATAATATCCTCAAACCTCATCTCCCACCGAGATAAAAGCAAAGATATGTACGGTACGACAACATATACGACCGACGACGTTTTATATTACGTGATAAAAATGTTCTCTCTTGTAATTCAAAAATCTCGAAATGTGGTTCGAGTAAGAGAAAGAAAAAAGGACGAAAAAAAGAAAAATAAAAATAAAAATAAAAGAAAATCAAAGGATACTCGTATATTATAACCTCAACTTGACTAACAGAGAACCAAGAAAAAGGATGATGGTGAAGGAGGATGCTATGAAGCTGATGGTGATGGTGGTTTTGTTGGTTAAGTAAGTGAAATGATCAAAAGTTCAAATAAGAGGATGCAACAGCAACAATGACGTACTATAATGAAACTACAATACCCCTATTCCTACTTCTATATACCATAGGCAACAAAAACAACAACAACAACAACGTTATAAAATGTATCTATATTGTATTTGCCTATTTTTCTCTTATATATTTTTTTAAAACTTTTATTTCACTTTATTTTATTTTCAAAAAACACTATAGGCAACTTTATAATAAAAATAGAAAGGCATAGTTAGGTGCCTAACCTACTCCAAGGTGAAATTAAAGGGAAGTACGAGTAGCACTACAAGATTCACTGGCGGGGTGGGGGGTTGGTATTTCTAAAGTGAATCAACTATGAACATTGAAGTGAGAGATGAAAAGAAGGAGTCCTTCTTCCTATATTATATTTCCTCCGCAGGATGAGTAATTTTAGCTTTCTTTGTTTCAGATATGCATTTGAAACCCATTTTGATTTATACGATGATTATGAAATTCACTTTTTACCATAGGAGAGAGGTAGATTGTTCTCTAAGTGATATGGGGTGGTGGTGAATATTGAAAAGAAGAAAAATTAATATTTAAGGAAAATGATATGGAAAAGGACTTTAACTACATCCTATATATTATTTTGCTTCAAATGAAAAAAGGAATATTTACAAAAATCTCAATCTACTTCACTCTTTATTTTTATACAAAATTAAAAAATGGTACTCACCACATCAGTGACATCCATTTTTAATTACTTTCTAACTTTTGTAATAAAAGAAAATTACACTTTTTTCAGGCCTCGATGAATTCTGCACATTAAAATTATTAAAATAGACTGCCCTTTGGCAAATCAAAAATTACATTTTTTCCACATATTCACCACATTCTCAATTGTGAATTCACCACGATACACCACCTACCATCACCATAGTACCGCTTTTAATATCCATTAGCTGCTATATTTTTCAACGTGAGATTGAGCGAGAGGAGTAGAAAAATGGAGGAATGTGAGAAGGGCAGAGAATGAGAGAAAGAGAGAGAGAGAGGGGTAAGAAAAAAAAACCGTTTTTTACCACTGTTGGTGTTGGGAAAAATCGATTTTCATCAAGGAAGACAAATTTTCTTTCTCTATTGGTTTTTCTTTTTATTCATTTTTGGGAAATTTTTCGACTTTTTTTTATATGAAAAGAAAAAGCGGATTTCCTGTGAAATAATCAGGATATCCTTTTTAAAACTAAACTGCAAGCATATTCACAAACATATACGAAAGGAAATACATTCAAATTAAGAATAAGAGGAAAGAAAAAATCCTTTTTTTGTAGTTCTTCAGCAGGAATATAGCCATTTTTTCTTTACTTTTTCTGAACTTACGTCTCTTTTACGGCACAATTATGTAAACTTCGTTATCCTTTTATCAAAAAACTGTATTTTTCAGTTTTTTTTTTTAATTTATTATTTTATTTATGTTCCTTTTTTATTTTTATATTCTTTCCTTTGATTGTGATTGAATTTTTGAATTTTTAAATAATTTTCTCAAGTGAAGAAAAAATATATCACCACTTTTTGGGCTTAAAGCTACCAAGAACACTTTTTAACTCGACGAGTGTAGGAAAAACTCTGAGGTTGATTTTCTCTGGCAGAGGAGAAAATACAAATTATTATTTTTTTTCTTTTTATGTGCAAAATTCGAAAATGGCAATGGTGTTTAAATTACAATACACACCACCATCACTGAAGTTGGCTACAGTTCAAAGGAATGACAGAAATTGAGGGCATATTTTTGACATAACCTTAAACCTTTGTGAGAGAATAATAAACAAATCAAAAATTTAATTTTAAGTCCAAAATTTGTTAATTTGAATTTTTGAAATAATTTGTATTTATTCTTTTTAAAATATAATTTTCAAGTTTCAAAAATTTTTACTTTTTAAACACTATAAAATAAAATAATTCACATTTTACACAACATAAACAAAAGGTGGGTGGTGAGAAAAAGTTCACTATTTCCAACTCCCATCCCAGTGACACACATATTTTTTATATGACAAAAATATCACTTCTGCGTAGAAAAGGCCATGATTCTGACATTCGTTTGACATTTATTTTATATTATGGCCTACTATTTTCTAGTAGTTATGATGAAAAGGAGAAGAGGGCAGGAACGGTGATGGGTTAACACATGCGCATAAACATTTTATAGGAAGTATTTGAGGGAACAGTTAGAAAGGAGCACAAAATGGATTTTATAGTAGATATTATATAGATACGAAAAAGGAGGAGATAAAAGAATGAAAATGGACTTTTAGACAATAGAAAAATGTTAATTTTGACAATAATTTAAGTAAAAAAACGAACAAAAACACACAGAAAAAGTTATGAGGAACACTTTTAAGAAAATTGTACTTTTAAAACCGATAATTTATAATTTTTATCATAGAGAATATTTTTATTGTGGAAGAAAAAGCTACAGGTTGTAAATTACTTGCCTTTATGGTATGAAAACTATTAGAATACTGACTTTATTCAAGCGATACAGCAAAAGAGGGCTGCCAACAGGACTTATTTTGTAATCTTTTAAGAAAATTTGTATTTATGGTTTGATATGTAAACCCATAATATTGTATTTCTTATATTTATAGGTTTACACATTTCATTTCAAATAAAAGATTTCCTTGTATCAAATTGAACGTTAAAGGCAACATTTTAAATTGTTGTTATTTTTTGGCAAAAAAGGTAACATTAATCATTTGTGTTAAATTTTAATACAACAGATGGAGAGATTATTGACACAACTGGCTTTATAATTTCATTTTATATTTCAAGTAGTTCATCAGTTATTAAGAATTTAACTTACTAAGAGGTGTATAAGGTCATCAACAATGCAAAATAATGTCAGTATTTTCAAAGTAAAGCTTTTTTTACTAAAGGTGCTGCCAAGAGACTAGAAAAGTCATAGTACGAGTATGATCAAATTTTTTTTTCAAAACTGCTTCATAAAACAAAGGTTTTTATTAGTATCCAGTCAGTTTGTTATAAAGAAAAAAGAGTATTGTGCTCTTCATATCTCATACAAGGGTTTTCCAGTAAGAGGTTTCTTTTTAATTAGCCCACCATGCGCCCATTTTTTGACGCTATCATATTTTGACGTTTGAAAACTTGAAAGTACGCCATTACTTAAAATGGAAAGACCCACCCCTCATACATTTTTCTTCGGCTCACCAATCGATTAAGGACCTTAAAATGGGTATTTGTGAAGTTATCGAAGACTTTAAGCCGCAATTTTAGGAATAAACCATGAAAAATTTAAGGAAAAGGATATTGTGATTCAATCGTGGTCTTTTTGACCATTAATATCGTTTTTCCATCTGTTCTTCTTTACAATGAAATAAATATCCTAAGATTTTAAAATGAAACCTTTTGGAAAACGCTTTCCATCCCCAAAGAATTTCATTGCCATTTATAAAATTTTAAGCTATTATCTCAATTTTAAAACGAAATTTTGTATAAAAAGTGAAACGATTCGGTTAAGTGCAAAATTATAAAATTAAAAACGATAGTCATGTGTATAAATTAGTTATTGAAATTATATACATAAGTATGCAAAAATGAAACGTTTCAATAATTATCATCAAATGAAATCATACATTTATTGTTTTTAAGTTAAAAGAGCTAGATTTTGACAACTGTCAACGGTCGAGCATCATGCGATGATTATGTTCGTTGTAATCGAGCGACTATGCAAGCAATCTATAAAAATGGGAAGATATTGGAAAGGAGTGAAAGAGTTACTGTGCATCAGCGAATAGCAAATGTTTCTAATGAACGTTTGAAATCAATTTTAAAAAAAGAGGTTGGGATGCGACCCACACTGATAACTTCCCATCCCATCTGTCGATTTGTCTTGCTTAAAAGTTTGTCTATATGTATCAATTTTTACCAAATTTGCGTACTATTTTTTGTAGATTTTATTGTTTTATGAAAAAACGGACTGTTGGATTTTTATATCGAATGATATATGAATATCGAAAACAATATTTTCTGTGAAATAAAATAAGTTTGAAGCCAATATTTGTAATTTTTGAAAAGCTACTTGATTCGAAAGTAAATTTTTTCAAAGTTTTAGTATTGTTTTTTTTAGGTTTTTATTTTTTGTAAAAAAAAAACTGTCAATTCGATTTTTCTCAAAATTTTTCCTAAGTTGAAAACAATATTTCTTATAAGTTCAAATGAATTAGAAGCCATTATCTCAAATTTTTGAAAAGATATTTGAGTCGAAAATCAATTTTTACCAACTTTTGTTAAATTTTTTTTTCAGTTATTAATTTTTTGTAAGAAAAACTGTCAACAAGAATTTTTCAAAATTTTACTGCATGTTGGCAACAATATTTTTTGAAGGATAAAAGTAGTTTAAAGCCAATATCTCAAAGTTTTGAAAGATATTTGATTCGAAAATCAATTTTTACTAACTTTTATTAATTTTTTTTAGGTTTTTATTTTTTGTAAAAAAACTGTGAATTCGATTTTTCTCAGAATTTTTCCTAATGTTGAAAACAATATATCTTATAAGTTAAAATTAGTTAGAAGCCATTATCTCAAAGTTTTAAAAAAATATTTGAGTCGAAAATCAATTTTTACCAACTTTGATTATTTTTTTTTCGGTTTTAATTTTTTTGTTTTAAAAACTGTCAATTCGATTTTTCTCAACATTTTTCAGAATGTTGAAAACAATATTTCTTATAAGATAAAAAAAGTTTGAAGCCTTAATCTCAAGTTTTTGAAAAGATATTTGAGTCGAAATTCAATTTTTACCAACTATGAGTAATGTTTTTTTTTTGATTTTATTTTTTATAAAAAAAACTGTCAATTAGATTTTTCTCAAAATTTTATCAGATGTCAAAAACATTATTCTTCGTTGCACAAAATTATTTTGGAGATGAAATCATATTTTGGTCGTAAAATTTTTGAGGTGACAATTTGTTTTTTCAGTTTTTTTGAAAAAAAAAACCGTTAATTGGATTTTTTTTTTCAAAAATATAATTGTTTTGTATCACGTTACAATATATATTATAAAATTTAATTCAAGTCTCTAGCGTCATAAGTTTATGAGATATTTAGGTTTAACAAAAATGTTCACCTTTTTCTTAAACTGCTATCGTAAAAAAAACACCCACGCAATTTTCTTGAGAGCCCTTTTTGCATCTTTCTGCCTTATTATCTGTATAACAAAATTTATTTGAAGTCGATATCTCTTCGGGTTCTTGAGCTATGGACAACGAAAAAAACGTGGCGAACGTACGGATGTACGAACGTACGTACACACGCACGCACAGACATCTTTCTAAAAATCTTTTATTTCGAATCTAGGGACCTTGAAACGTCGAGAAATGTCAAAATTTTCAATTCGACAAATCGGACCCATTACAATAACTTCCCATGGGAAGTTAATAAGTTAGATTAATTATAAAGTATTTTTTTGATTTCGAAATTGTTAAAATAAACACATATTTTTATGTACATATGTATAACAATAAACAAATGATATTTATGCATTTTTGAAATGTAATTCTTTCCAAAACAAACTAAAAAAGACTGGAATGTGAACCCCTCTGATAACTTCCAATGCATGCCCGTCTGCCGATATTTCTAATAAAGTTTTACAAAATATTATTAAAAATATTTTGTGTAAGACGAGACAGATTGTAGTCAAAGTCTTTCCTTGTTTTCGAGATACTTAAGTCAAAAACAATTTTTTCACCAATTCATTATGACTTCCAAAACAAAATTTTATTAGAGTTGATTTCTCCACTGGTTTTCGAGATAATATGGCCTATCCTGAACTTAAATACGTACGGAAAAATTGGGCAAAATACAATAACTTCCTACGGGAAGTTAAAAATTGATAAGCGCATACTTTGACCTTCAAGATACCCAGATACAACAAATAAGTATACGCCACAATACAACTTTTGATTTTTTATAAGAAAAAAAGATAGCAATACCTGTTGTACCATAAAATTGCTTCTATATTGAATCCTGATCCTATATAGACAAATACAAAATTATTTCCTCTATGCCTAGAAAAGTACTATTTTTGGTTGAATTTTTAGTCTAAAAGTAGGCTTTTTATCTGATATTACTATAATCTCATGATTTCCTACTTAGTTTAAGATAAAATTAAGTCTAAAACTTAATCTGGTGACCAAAATACTCTATAATCTTCTTAAGGTATTATAGGAACTCCTATATTTTTCGACCTATCTCAATGAGATATACAGTCTAAATGTAAACCCTTAAACTCTGAGAGCTTAATTGTGGTCAGAAAATTTTATGTGAAATTACATGTGCCAATTAAAAACACATCCGTCGTCTCAGTCATTTTAAAATTATTCGGACCCTCATTCATTAGCAAAGAAAAGAGACAATTAGCTTTGCGCCTAAAACTATTCTAAATTCCTTAAAAAAATTTAAGTATACGCCACAATGTTGATTTTTTTTAACGAAGTTTTTTAACGAAGAACTGAATCCTGACAGTAATTATTATATTTTATGAAGACTCTTTCCTAAAATGAGATGGCATTAAAAGAATTTCCTCGGACAGAAGATTTTTATTTCAAGTTTAGGAATATGCCAAAAACATTTAAAGTAAATTAAAAACAAGTCGAGTGGATGCATTGAATAACTTCTTTTCTGTTGAAGTTACCTTTCAAGTCTTATTGTTTTGTTAGGTAACAAATTTATTCTTTTTTTATGAAAAGTAGAACGATTTCAAGAAAAATTATTTTTTAAATCAATTGTATATTTTTTTTAGTTAATATATTTTTAACAAGAAATTACAATTACCGATAGTCCTTTTGTATTTAAAATTCTTAAAAAGTTTCTCCAATCGGCTTCACAGTAATCTCATGAATTTGAACATGCGGCGGAGTAGAAATCACAAACATAACTGCTTGAGATATGTCTTCAGGATTTAGATAAATTCCAATAGTATCGTAGACTTCCTTGGGGGCAAGTTCTGTCCGTACAAGGCCTGGACTAACACTCTATATAGAACAAAAAGAAAACAAAATTATATGATCACACTTTACGAAAAAAAAATAAGAAATTCTTACAGTTGTCTTAATTTTGGTTCCTAAATCCCTTAATTCACACCGAATTGTCTCATTGATTGCAGTCACACAAAACTTCGATGGCGGATACATATTAAAGCTGGTACCAGGTTGGACATTAGGAATACTATGTCCAGCAATACTGTTAATATGCACAATATGTCCATCGAACTTCCTTGCTTGCATACTTTTCACGGCCGCTTGAGTACAGTAAACTAGACCCTTGACATTTGTATGCAAAATTTTGTCCATCCAAGCTGCTTCCATTGTCACAAGATTTCCACCACCACGTCCACTTACACCGGCATTATTGACCAGGATATCCGTGCCTCCTAGAGTTTTCTCAATCCAATTAAAGGCTGTCTTAACATCAGCCTCGCTTGTAACATCACACTTGTGGGTAAAGTACCGCTTTTGTTGGTCTACTGGGAGTTTGGAGCGGTTTTCATGCAAACGTTCTAACCGACGACCCAGTGCTACAACGCGAAGTCCTGCAGCAGCTAGGTCCTTGGCAATTACCTCGCCAATTCCACTACTAGCACCGGTTACTACAGCTACTTTATTTTGCCAACGTTCCATTGTAAAGGAGTTATGCTTAACAAATAGTTTTAAAGTAAGGCTTCGCGTCTTTTTATACCTATACAAACATTGCTTTTGAAATGACCGTAAACAAGTATTGATAATAATATTTTGTGTGATAACAAATCTTATCTTTTATTGGAGATTAAGTTTTGCTTCTATTTTGTTTTAGTACTTCTGCATTATCTTATATTCTAATTCTAAACAGAATTACACAACACCTTGAAAACTATCAAGTTCATAATGAAGATTGATGTTTTGAGTGCGTTACAGAAACGCAAGTCATAAGAGTGTAGTGTTCACTGCTGTGGGGCTTAAGTGATAATAAAAAGGGGAAATATCTAATAGACTTTTTGTGTAGATTTTAAATGTGTTCAAACATTTTATCTAGTCTTTTTATATCAGGAAGTTGTATGCTTTCCAAGCTTTTGAAAAGTTGTACAAATTATATTTTTTTTCAAATAGATAATAGGGTGAAGCGGTGTAAATAAGGTACTTTAAAACAAAGAATTGTACCCTAATTTGTAAAAAATTTGAATTTATGGGTGATGACAAATACGTATATTTTTAAATCTTTAAATATATTTACTACTTTTTAACACATTCTTTCGAAACACTATCAAAATTCGTAGGACCCTGTGTTTTGTTGTATAGGTTTAAATAAAGTCAAAAATTAGATTAATTTAGGTCATATCAACATAATGCTGTTCCGTCCTGTTTCTAGAAGTAATAAATTGCTTATTTTCTCCGTATTAAAAAAGTGTGGAACTAAGTGAAATTGAAGTGAAATTTGTGGTGTACTTAAAAGTCTTTTATACACTTGAAAAAATAAAATTTAACGGACATAAGTCATTTTACCTGAAGAAATATTCAGCCTTATTGTGAGTTTCGCCCGGAAAATCATTCACCCGAAATATTTTTGTTCGCCCGGAATTTAAAATATTGATTCACCCACTTTGTCACAAAGTTCTTTATGCGTTTGAAGTTCCTCCATAACAACTTCTTGGGTACTCATTTGGTTATGTTGTTCATCATTTTCAAATTCGTCCAAAAAATCTTCAATTTGAATTTCATTTTTCATATTATCGAAACTTCTCTTTTTGGGTTGATTCAACCCAAACGATTTTGAAGAAACAAACAAACTGGAAGATGGCTTCTTCAGCAGGAGAGAATTTTAGTGTCCTATTAGGTCCACCTCCTGTTCCTTTTTCCGTTATTTTGTTTGTAGCAGCCTTTATCCTCACGTAGCGTTTTTGGTCGGTCCAAGACTAATTAAATGTTTTTTTTTTTGTTCAGTCAGGGAAATCTTTCGAACATGAATTTTTTTTCGCCCGAAACTCACAATATGTGAATTGGAAAAAGGGATTTTTTTCGGGTGGAATCTTGTTCACGTGAAACTCACAATAGGGCTGATTAACTTCCCGGGAGAAGTTATTGTAATCGGTCCGATTTTACAAATTTTGACATTTTTCAACGTTTTTAGGTCCCCAGAACATAAATAAAAGATTTGCAGAAAGATGTATGAGTGAGTTGTTTTTTTTTTGCCTAAGTAATTTGAAAAAAAAGTGAAAGATTTGATTGTTCCCAAATATATCGATCCAATAACGTAAGGGACTTCAATTTAATTTTATATTATAAAATGTGACGTAATACCAAATTAATAAATTTTTTAAAATAATTTTCGATAAATATATTTTTTTATAAATCAAAAAATCTGAAAAATCACTCCGAATATTTTAGGAAAATAAAAAGATATTACCTCTAGAATAATTGTTTGCATCAAGGAATTACGTTTTTGACAACTGGTAAGATTTTAAGAAAACATTTTAACATATCTTTAAATTTTTTCAACACCTTTTTTTATAAGAAATCAGGATCTATACAAAAAATACTACGCAAAATTTGTAAAAACTGATGTTCGATTCGAATATTTTGAGAATAGATAAACATATATTGAAAATAATTATTGTTTCATATGCAAAATATTGTCTCTAACTTTTAATTAATTTTCTAGAAAAAAACCTTCGCAACTTTTTTACAAAACACGAAAACTTACATAAAATAACAAAATAAGAAATGGTTTTCAACTTAAGTATTATGAAAATAAACATATCTTACAAAAAATTGTTATTAATATTTTGTTAAGCTTTTAGAAAAATTGACACATGGGTAGGTCTCATCCCGGTTTTGTTTTTGATTTAAATTTGGGTCATTTAAAAATTCAAATTTTTTAATCAAATGTATCGTATTTTTAATAAAAGACGACACAAATGTTGACCTATCATCAATGCTCAGAAGGCAAAATTTTTATGGTTTGTCAATCGAGAATGGCAAACTGTTTCGAGATTTCTATTCAGTTACGCCAGTACAATGCTTCCAAATTCTTGAAAAAAACTTCGAAAAAATAAATCTGTTTGCATTTGACGGTTTTATCAGTAATGAAGCGTATTTCTGGTTGAATGGCTTCGTAAATAATAGCAGCTGCCGTTACTATAAATAGCGAGCGTTATAGAGCTATTTTGAATAATTTTTGGTTTTAAAAAATTAATTAACTAAACACGAGATTATGTTAAAACTATATGTAGCAACTTGTCTAGCAAGCATTGCGTTTAACCATAAATTTATTGTAAAATCAATTTGGTGACAATTTTTATTCAAGAAGTGATCCTGTTAACTGGCGCCTTAGTTCCTGTGACAATCTTAGTGTGACATAACGCCTTCCACTTCATGATAACAAACTTGCATCTGTTGAAGTATTGAAGGCACCATTGATGCCAGACGGCCAAATTTATTTGAGAAAGGTATTGAAAAATTGGACTAATCTAATGCACCATAGAAAAAATAAATGCCTTGACATAACTAAAAATGATTTCTAGTAATATTTTGTATCTTTAACTATTATTTAAAATTTTCAAGCTCTTAAAAACACCCGATATTATTTATGTTCACAAAGTATTCTTTTAAGAGCCTTTTGGTCTATATTAGCATTATTGATAAATTCTTAAAGTAACTAATCGTAAACTAGCTTTTGTGTACTTCTTAAACAAATAAAGTTACTTTCAATTTTTGATTTTTTCTAAAATAAACATACTGGTAACAGCTTTAGCCTTTTAAATACAGAAATAATCAAATCAAATATATATAAAATCAATTTTGATTATAAAGTGATTTTTTCATTTTAAAATTGTTGAAATAAACACAAATAATTATGGAAAACAAATTTAACAAAACAACACGCAAACGATATTTATAAAATTCTGAAAATTTATTGTTTCAAAAACAAAACAAATAAAAGAGGCTGGGATGCGATCCACACTGATAACTTCCCATCCCGTCTGTCGATTTGTCTTGCTTAAAAGATTGTCTATATGTATCAATTTTTACCAAATTTGCGTACTATTTTTTGTAGATTTTATTTTTTTATGAAAAAACGGACTGTTGAATTTTTATAAAAAAAATTACTGAATATCGGAAACAGTATTTTCTGTAAAATAAAATAAGTTTGAAGCCAATATTTGTAATTTTTGAAAAGCTGTTTGAGTCGAAAGTAAATTTTTACCAAGTTTTAGTATTGTTTTTTTTAGGTTTTTATTTTTTGTAAAAAAAACTGTCAATTCGATTTTGCTCAAAATTTTATCGAATGTTGAAATAAATATTTCTTATAAGTTAAAATTAGTCAGAAGCCGTTATCTCAAATTTTTGAAAAGATATTTGAGTCGAAAATCAATTGTTACCAACTTTTATTAATTTTTTTTTAGGTTTTTATTTTTTGTAAAAAAAACTGTCAATTAGATTTTTCTCAAAATTTTATCAGATATCAAAAACATTATTCTTCATTGCACAAAATTGTTTTGGAGATGAAATCATATTTTAGTCGTAAAATTTTCGAGGTGACAAATTTTTTTTTCAGTTTTTTTGATTTATAAAAAAAACCGTTAATTGGATTTTTTTCCAAAAATATAATTGTTTTGTATCACGTTATAATATATAATATAAAATTTAATTCAAGTCTCTAGCGTCATTGGTTCATGAGATATTAAGGTTTAACCAAAATGTTCACCTTTTTTTTAAACTGCTATGGTAAAAAAACCACCCACGCAATTTTCTTGAGAGCCCTTTCTGCATCTTTCTGTATTACTATCTGTATAACAAAATATCTTGAGCTATGGACGACGAAAAAAACGTCGCGAACGTACGGACGTACGAACGTACGTACACACGCACGCACAGACATCTTTCTACAAATCTTTTATTTCGACTCTAGGGACCTTGAAACGTCGAGAAATGTCAAAATTTTCAATTCGACAAATCGGACCCATTACAATAACTTCCTATGCGAAGTTAATAAGCTAATTTCAAAAGAGTATATTTAGTTTCTCACTTGAAGTCATTTAATTGACGTAAAATTTTGCAACGATTGTAATCTATTTTTCCGAATTATTTGACAGTAATCAATTGATTGCAATCGTTTGAGACTTCATGCATTCATTTGTATTAACTTGTAGTCATTGCATGTATCGCTGTTTTGAATTTGACTAAATTTGTTTAATGTCTCGAATATTTTACCAGTAACAGCTTAATATTCAAAGAAGCTTGAAACTACATAATCTGATATTTATTCTAATGTTAACCAAGTACTATAAAAATTAACACATTTATTTATATCTTTCAAATAAAACAAAAATCTTTTTTTCGCCTTTTATACTCACTTTTATATTTAAATAAACGCTAAAATAATGCGTTTAAAAAAAATACCACTTCTGTCATTAGATTTGGTATTCTGATATTGATTCGAAATTCATAAGAATCAAGCAATGTATAAGCCACACGTACGCTCTTTTGCAAAGTAATTTATATGCCAAACGCATACATAATGAGAAACTTAAAATAAATACAAATTTTGTTTTCTTATTTATATTTCCTTGACAATGAAACAATTTCAATCTCGAATAAGAAAAAATTGTAAATTTTCAAATGCTCCAAAAAATATTGATTCAAGACATATTTTTAGGTACACCTGTTTTAAATGCTCAAGCTATATGACTTTTGTCGTTTGTTAAAATATAAGGTTAAGTATAATTACATTCGTCGGAATCGAGAATTAAATCAAACATGATATTACAATGGTAGAGAGGTCGAAAAAGGTTGGTCCCGCTATTCCGTCCGTCTGTCTGCCTGTCAATCCTCGCCCATACAGTCTTAGTCATTGATTTGATTGAGTTTAAACTTGGGTATAGAGATTTTAAGCAGATTCGCCTTAGGATTTTTATTTTATTTTGTAAGACCAAAAATTACAGTAGTCCTAATAAAAATTTTTTGGGGAAAAAATCGATAATTCGATTTTTCTGCTGAAAATTGGCCCGAAACATTTTATTAAGTTTTCCTTAACATTTTTTTTCTCAACTTGGCTTCTTTCAATATAAAAAAAATGCATTTTTGTGTTTCTTAAGAATGAACTGTTATTTTGTTTTTTAATTTGATGAGGAAATAATATATGATGATCAAAATTGTCACATTTTTTGTTGACTTAATAAATAATATTTTAAAGAAAAGATTGAAAACATTATATGTACAGTAAAATCCGCTTAATTGCACCAGGCTTAATAGATTTCACCGCTTTATTGGATGAAAAAATATATACAACAGCTTTTTTTTGGTTAATTGAACCCGTTTAATTGAATTTTACGCTTAATTCATCTAAAAAAGTGCAACTAACAAACTGAAACAAGCCAAAATCAAAAGAAATATAAATAATCGAAGTAAGTTTTTGTAACTTGGAAACACTGAAATTGGCAGCACTGCTCACTTCATAACCATTTAAAAAATGACAGGTTTTCTGATAAATTAAATGGAATTCAAAGTTTTCATAACAAACTTATTTCTCAGGTACATTTTCTTTCTTAAGATATGTATAGGAAACAGACTCTTTTGATGTATGAGCAAGTTCGTGCGATCCAGTTGTGCATTTTATTTTAACATGAAATCTAGTAGGTATGAGTTTGTTTATTTTCAAAACTTTTATTTTTTCTTATTGTTTTACTATTTACATACGTTAACATTGTAGTGTCAATTATTGGGGTCACTTGTCATTTATTTGTCATTTAATTATCATTCGTTTTTTTTTTAATTTAAAGGTACCGTCTTTAAAACAATGTTAGAAACATCGGTGTTTATCATTTTTAAGAGAACACTACGACAACTTCTAAACGCTCATTCATAGGAAAAACCCATGAAATTAAATTTTACATGAAATTACATGTTCTAAGAAGTTTCATTGGAAAACTTCTTCATATCATTCTTTATTCACCTTTGAAAAGTGATAAACTAAAAATCGTAATGAAAAATTTAAAACCACATGGTACTATTAAAAACTTTGTGTCGAGGTGACTTTCTCAACGCCTGTATCAAATGTGAATTATTTCAGAAGTTTTTATATTTTTTTTTTTAATTTTGTCTCCAACTGAGGCATTCAGTTACAGAATCCTAAGAAATATAAAATCAACATTTAGAAAATATTTTTAATAAACACACAGAGTAAGTGAACATAAACTAAGAAATCTATCATCATTACAAAAATATAAAATACAATTTTTCTGAAAAACTTTTGAAACTGTTAAAAAATTTAGACAGGACACAGACCAATTTTTTAAAATGGCCAATACAAGTTCTTATGTAAAAAAAAATAATTTTATGCGTTAGATTTATTAATATAAAGGAAATTTTGAAAAAATAGAATTGTTTTTAATTAGTAGTCAACGGCAGTATGTAAATTTTTTTAAAAACCCTATTCCTTAACATTTTGTTTCAGATAAATGTAGTTTTGATTTTTTTTTAATAAAAAAATAAGCTTGGTCCACTGTGAAGCAAAAATCAAAAGCTGTTACCATCTACTCATTATGCTGAAAAAAAAAAATCGAAAAAATTATTAAGTGCTTTAATTTAAATATAAATAAACATTTTCAAAAGTTAGTTCTGAAAGGATGATGAATTTTCGTCGGGTTGAAAAATTTCATGGCCGTAATACAGAATATTTAAATTTAAGACAGTACCTTCTTCTGCTAACAACAACCAAGAAGGTTCATTCCATTTTAGTATTTTTTCCAAATTCAAATGAAAATAAAGAGAAATCTCTGTACTCCTTCAGATTCGTAAGACTTAAAATCAATTAATGGAACAGGTTTTATTATTTTAAACTTTTATTTCTACCTCAGACTGCTTTTGGAACCATGTATGCTTCTTCGTTTTTGATATTATAAATTTAATAAAATCGCAAAATTTGTTTATTTATAATTTTGTGACAGAACTTTAGGTGATAAGATTATATTTATTTAAATTAATTTCAGAAAACATGGATTTGGCCATAAGGATATCCGATATCCCATAATATCATTATATCCCAGGTGGCTGTATTTTTTGTATATTTAAATCAAATTTAGGCATTTATATTTTTATGAATCAAAATCAATGCCCCAACATTCAAATAAAAAGAAGATGGTTTTCGTTTTAAATGTTTGTTGATCATGGAGCGTTGGTGGAATCGTGTAGCAGTTGTAACTGGAGCAAGTAGTGGAATTGGTGAAGCCATCGCCAAAGACTTGGCCTTGGCTGGAGTCAAAGTTGTTGCTCTTGGTCGACGATTAGAACGTCTTGAAAAAAATCACTCAGAACTACCCGATGAAGCTAAGAAGATATTCTTCCCCCGCAAGTGTGATGTTACCAGCAAAGATGATGTTCGAGCAACATTCGAGTGGATAGAAGAAACTTTTGGAGGAACTGATATTTTAGTGAATAACGCTGGAATTCGTAGAAATGGAGACCTTGTGGAAATGGAACTCGATAATGTCGATGCGGTTATCAATACAAATATAAGAGGTCTAATTTATTGCACCCAGGCGGCTTTTCGAAGTATGAAAGCTCGGAATTTCGATGGACATATAGTTCATATAAACAGTATCAATGGACATGTTGTGCCTAATAGAGGACCAGGTCACAGTTCAAATGTTTATACCCTAACAAAATTTGCAGTAACTGCAGCAACTGAAGTAATGAGAAAGGAATTGATAAATTTGCAAACTAAAATTAAGGTCACTGTAAGTTTTTAATGAAACAGGGTTTTGAAAATGTTTTTTTAATTTGTTTTTTTTTTTTTTTTTTTCGAAGAGTATCAGTCCTGGATTAGTTCGAACAGAAATTGTTGCCGATGAAATATTTGACAAGATTGGATGTTATTTGAAACCGGAAGATATTTCGCAAGCTGTCTTGTTTTCTATCGCCACACCCCCGCATGTACAAATTCATGAAATGATTGTAAGACCAGTTGGTGAATTTTTATAAATAAATAAAGTAAATTAATTAAAATAAAATGAATTGAAGCTTCAACTTGGAAGAAACAAATATTTAAGAGGAAATGAAAAAAAAGTGTTATCAACACAATTTTTCATTTATAACACAGGCGTCAAATGAAGTAAGATGATATAGATATTTGTAAACATTCAATATTAAAATATTAAGGAGAACATTTTTTAATTGTGTTTAAATAATTTGTTCCTGAATGTAAATGTGAAGAAAATATTGATGCAGACATTAAAAGGATTTCCTATCGTATTTAGGCGATGTTTCATTGGTGATTTTGATGGAAGTAATAAATGAATTCCATTTTCTCCCCAAATTATTAAAAAGACACTTGTTTGAATCAATATCTTAGTGCTATTAGTATATGGAGAAAGTCTTAAGAAATTCGAATTCTCAGACAACTTTGTATTTTACATGTTAAATTTATTTTTTTTTAGTGATGAACTCATTCATTTTCATATTTGGTTAAACAATTTGTGATTGAGTACACTTAATTATTATATATTCTCAAACAAAACTAAACTATTATTATCAATGCATAAATATTTACTTTGTATACAATGTTTATAAAAACATACCCATAATACTAAAATTACTTTAAACAAACGAGATAAAACTACAACAATAATTTCTTTTCAACTTTAAGTTGATAAATATTAACACTTCAATTAAGGTTGTAGATATTTAAATTATGTGCAATTTGAGACATAAAAAGAATAATAAAACAATTGACACAAAATTTCAAACAATTTAGATTTATGTAGTTCAAAAATAACTTTTCTTAAGTAATCTAAGTATTTTAAATGGTTTTGAAACTAGTTTATATAAATGTTAATAATTTGTATAGGGTTTACAATAAAAGGTTTCATTTTAAATGGCCTGCTATCTAAGCAGGTATCACTTTTGACAGGTTAACTTATTAACAATGAACAACGCATTGAAATTTTTAAAATTAACTACAAAACTGTTGAATATCTTGCAGCTACAGTTTTATGTAAGAAAAGTTTTCTGCTCATGTTATTTCTTGAAGAGGTGATCACAACTGGCCATTGAGACGTTGTACTTTAAAACTTTAGACTTTTTTCCTTGTGTCACTTGAAATATATAAGTCTATGCCAATGATCCACAATCGATCTAAGACCTTAAAGATGGAATTCAAAAAAGTCAATAAGGTCTATGTTGGCAAACCAAAATAATAAAATTCGAACTTGTACATGTGGCTTTCTTCATATAGCAGTTTATTCTTTTTCGTTATCAGCCTAGATCACCAATGATTGTATTACGAATTAACATTGAAGTTGACGCCAATAACAAAGTTAAGTCCTAACGAAGGTATGAGTTTTGCATAGTCTTTTTCAATTAAGAGTGCATTTGAGAGCAGTATATAGCTGTTATTTTAAACTCTTCCTTTTTTACTATAATATTAATTGTTGCAATTAGCATGGCACCAACAGCAGCAACAAAGCAACATCTTACAAGCCAATTTTGTTAATAACAATCATGGCGCAAAATTTGAAAAAAAAAATTGCTAGTAAAAAGGCTCAGCTAAAATAATAGAAGCAAGAAGACTTATTCTAAAGAATCAGATTGGACAAAGAAATAAACATTCCACGATAGACCAAGTGCATTCATTGATGTATTTGTATTTGTATTTGTATTTATTTATTGAAATTAACTAAATGCAACAAGATAATGAATCTTTTAGATGCATGCATGATGTGGTGGAAAAAATGTTGTAAGATGTTCCTCAAGCCTTTGTCAAGGTTTGGCACTTAGAAAATGACCTCCCTAGGTAGTACTACGAAATACTGAAATTTTATATTACGAACCAAATCTCTAGAGTAAAGTAAGACTAAAATTACTAACAAAAAAAAGAAGCTGGTATACCACAAGGAAGTATCCTAGGATCAACCTTGTATTTTAAACAAGGGATTTACCAACACTATCACGACCGGATTTGCTGGTGATACTACATTTTTGGTGTTAGATAAATTCATTACAAAGGCTTCACAAAA
The DNA here is from genome assembly GCA_920104205.1 of Eupeodes latifasciatus. Lineage (NCBI taxonomy): Eukaryota > Metazoa > Arthropoda > Insecta > Diptera > Syrphidae > Eupeodes > Eupeodes latifasciatus. Next base: position 20,668,798 of record OV049926.1, on the reverse strand, counting down.
ATGTTCAAAATGTAGTCGATAAAGTAAGTTATTAGAGGCATAAATTGCTTACCAAACGAAATTAAGCAAAATCGACTTATGTATATTAACTTTACAAACAAAAACATGAACAATGTTCCAATTTCTTTAAACAGTACAGAAGTAGCTTACTCCAATACTTCCACATGCCTTGGAATAGAGTTTGGGTGCAAAAATTTAATGGAAAAAGCATATCAAATAGAAAAGAGAAAAGCTAAACTTGAGTACGGAAGAAAGAAAAAAGAAACAAATGTTATGTAAGGGAGTATTGAAACCCGTGATGAACTCATCCAAACATTTCAAAACAAATTCCTTTGTGGAATAATAAATGCCCTTTGGTAAACGTATAAGAAAAAACGATCTAGATCATTATCTTCAAATTGAAACGTTTACAAAAGTGGTAAGAAATAACGCTGTATCACCTAATTACTGCAAAGTTATACCAACTCCAAAATAGAGAACGTCTTAAAAATGTACGAGTCAATGTTCGGAGATAATAAATAATAAGAAACAAACTTCATAAAATGATGGTCTAAAAGTTACGGAAAAGTATTTTAGTTATAACCTTCCTTTAAAGTGAATAATAAATTAAAAAAGACAAATCTTTTGTCCACCTTCCATATTTCAATCCTGATTAACCGATGGTTCTAGTGAGGTAAACGTGACACACAACTTGGAACCGATTCTTACCAAATGTCTTTTGATAGATAGGAGACTTTTACACTTTTTAATGTTTGGTTATTTGGCTTGAGCACAAAAGATCTTAAATTATAAAGCATGAGGCTGAAAATTTTAATGGAGAAATGTAGGTTAGTATAGATGCAGAAAAAATGTGAGTAATAAAATCAACAGTGATAAAATTAAAATTAATAAACTCTTGCTCAAAGATTAAAGTTAGACTATAGGGTATTATGGTCAAGAATTTCTCTTAACACTATTCATAAGACATCGAATTTAAGAAAATAGCCAAAAAAAAACAAACAAACAAATTATTCATAGAAGTCCTAATGTCTCGTATTTATTAGAACTGAAATGCTCAAAAACTTAATGTTTGCTAAGGACTTTAAGAAAATTCGAACGTTTTGTTAAGTTCTATGCTGTCAGATTATTTGGTTAACGCACTGCATTTCTTATTGAAATTTTAAGATTGTTCTTAGTCCTCCATTTCCTGCACTTTGCTCATTGCTCATAAAATGTCTGTAGATATATGCTTAACAATCTTTTTATTTTATTTATTAAAAAGATTCACCAACTGGCTTCACAATCATCTCATGAATTTGTACATGTGGTGGTGTTGAAATAGCAAACATCACAGCTTGTGATATATCTTCTGGTTTCAAATAGCAACCAACTGCATCAAATAATTCATCCGGAATAATTTCAGTTTTAACCAATCCAGGGCTAATACTCTTTAAAAAAAATACGTTATTTAATTTTAAAATCAATATTTACGTTTCGAAAACTTACTGTGACTTTAATTTTTGTTAGCATGTTAGTTAATTCCTTTCGCATTACTTCAGTTGTTGCAGTCACAGCATATTTTGTTGGTGTATAGACATTTGTGCTCACTCCTGGAAGAATTTCAGGGACCTTATGTCCATTGATACTATTTATATGGATAATGTGTCCATCAAAGTTGCGAGCTTTCATGCTCCGGAAAGCCCCTTGAGTGCAATAAATTAAACCTCTTAAATTAGTATTGATGACCGTATCAATATCATCAAGATCCATTTCTACGATATTTCCAGGTTTATGTAATCCAGCATTGTTGACTAGAATATCAGTGCCTCCAAGATTTGAATCAATCCACTCGAATGTGGCTAGAACATCATCTTTGTTGGTAACATCACACTTGCGGGGGAAGAATAACTTCTTAGCTTCATCAGGTAGTTCTGAGTGATTTTTTTCAAGACGCTCTAATCGTCGACCCAGAGCAACAACTTTTAATCCAGCTAAAACCAAATCTTTGGCAATGGCTTCACCAATTCCACTACTTGCTCCGGTAACAACTGCGACACGATTTACCCAACGTTCCATGATGATGGTTAAGTTTGAACTGAAACTAACTTATGAAGCCAAGTTTTGGCTACAAGTTTTTCCGCAAGGTTTGTTAAAAGGTAAAAGCTTCAATTTGATAATTATTTATGAATTTATTATTTATGTATGACTTTGTAGTCAAGCATCTAAAGGTACGCAAAATGTGTAGGTATACGCAATCTAATTGTGACTTAAATTATTTCAGGGGTTTGTTTCTGATGTCTGGTATACGAACTCACAGTTGTTATTTAGTATTATGATCTCTATCACCTAGAGGTGGGCTCGCCGTCGTTGTCGTTGGAGAGGAATATCAACAAAGTTTGACTTTGTAAGAGGTTGGTAAGCTTTTGGAAACATTTTACTATGCTGAGTATGTAATAAAGACAAAACATAAAATTTGAGTTTTGAAGCTTTCAAAAGTTCATATGGCTTTACTCTAATTTTGTATCAATATTCACCTAGTCACGTAAATTTAGCAAATTTTGTACGTTATAGTAAACAAAAAAGAGGCTGTGATGCGACCCACACTGATAACTTCTCATCCCTTCTGTCGATTTGTCTTGCTTAAAAGCTTGTAGGTTTTCGTGTTGGGTTAAAAAAGTTGTTAGTTGAATTATTCTAAAAAATTTTAAAATTACCAACAATATTTTTCATATAAAGAAATAGTTTAGTTTAAAAATCTAGTTTTATTAAATAGATTTTTAGTCGAAAACAAATTTTTACCAATTTAAGTAGCATTTCTTAAATTTTTAAAAATTGGATGAATGAAATTAATTTGAGAGATATCAGGAACCAATCAATAATTTTTACCAAATTTGCGTACTATTTCTTGTAGATTTTATTTTTTTATGAAAAACGGACAGTTGAATTTTTATAAAAAAAACTAGTGAATACGGAAAACAATATTTTCAATGAAATAAAAAAGTTTGAAGCCAATATTTGTAATTTGTGAAAAGCTATTTGAGTCGAAAGTAAATTTTTACTAAGTTTTAGTATTGTTTTTTTGTAGGTTTTTATTTTTTGTAAAAAACTTGTCAATTCGATTTTTCTCAAAATTTGACTAAATGTTGACAACACTATATTTTAAAAGATAAAAGTAGTTTAAAGCCAATATTTCAAGCTTTTGAAAAGATATTTGAGTCGAAATTCAATTTTTACCAACTTTTGTTAAATTTTCTCTAAAATTTTTAATTTTTGTAAAAAAAGTGTCGATTCGTTTTTTTTTTGAATTTTACGGAATGTTGACAACAATATTTTTTGAAAGATAAAAGTAGTTTAAAGCCAATATCTCAAAGTTTTGAAATGATATTTGAGTCGAAAATCAATTTTTACCAACTTTTATTAATTTTTTTTTAAGTTTTTATTTTTTGTAAAAAAAACCTTCAATTCAATTTTTCTCAACATTTTTCAGAATAACAATATTTCTTATAAGTTAAACTCAGTTGGAAGCCATAATCTTAAATTTCGAAAATCAATTTTTACCAAATTTTTTTTTAAATTTCTTTTAAGTTTTTATTTTTTGTAAAAAAACTGTCAATTACATTTTTCCCAAAATTTTACTAAATATTGAAAACAATATTTTTTGAAAGATACAAGCAGCTTAAAGCCAATATCTCAAAGTTTTGAAAAGATATTTGAGTCGGAAATCAATTTTTACCAACTTTTATTAATTTTTTTGTTAGGTTTTTATTTTTTGTAAGAAACCTGTCTATTCGATTTTTCTCAAAATTTGTCCGAATGTTGAACAATATTTCTTATAAGTTAAAATTAGTTGGAAGCCATAATTTCAAATTTTTGAAAAGATATTTGAATCGAAAATCAATTTTTACCAACTTCCGTTAAAATTTCTTTTAAGTTTTTGTTTTTTTTTAAAAAAACTGTCAATTCGATTTTTCTCAAAATTTTATCAGATGTCAAAAACATTATTCTTCGTTGCACAAAATTGTTTTGCAGATGAAATCATATTGCAGTCGTAAAATTTTCGAGCTAACAAATTTTTTGTTTTCAGTTTTTTCTATTTATAAAAAAAACCGTTTATTGATTTTTTTCTAAAAATATATTTGTTTTGTATCACATTACAATATATAATATAAAATTTAATTCAAGTGTCTATCGTCATTGGTTCATGAAATATTTAGGGTTAACCAAAATGTTCACCTTTTTTAAAACTGCTATGGTAAAAAAAACCACCCACGCGATTTTCTTGAGAGCCCTTTCTGCATCTTTCTGCCTTATTATCTGTATAACAAAATTTATTTGAAGGCGACATCTCTTCTGGTTCTTGCTATGGACGACGAAAAAACGTCGCGAAGACATCTTTCTAGAACTCTTTTATTTCGACTCTAGGAACCTTGAAACTTCGAGAAATGTCAATATTTTCAATTCGACAAATCGGACCCATTACAATAACTTCCTATGGGAAGTTAATAAGACTAGGTTAGATTCAAAGCCATGTTGCCTGAAAAAAAACAACAAAAATTAGTATTTGGCCCGTTGATATTAAATACAATTAAATACAAGAAAACTAGTCAATATTTTATTACTTCAGTGCTTTAGGCGACAGCACTGTGTTTGAATCTTCTAAATGGTATTTAAATCGGAACCTTTTGTTCTTAAATTGATTGATCTTATAAATATACAGTTTATGATCACATTTTATTTTCTAAATTAATATAAAATTCAGTTTTAAGTATAAATGACAAGGGTCAGTAATAATTTTTAGAACTTTTCTCCAACTGGTTTCACTGTGATTTCATGAATCTGTACATGCGGTGGAGTTGATATTGCGAACATCACAGCTTGAGATATATCTTCTGGGTTCAAGCAAATGCCAACGGAATCAAGTGTTTCTTCAGGAAGAATTTCCGTTCGAACAAGTCCCGGACTGACACTCTAAGTTTAAAGAAACGAAAACAAGAACATTTATAAATTATTTTTGTATACAACATTTTCTCACTCACTGTTGTCTTGATTTTTGTCCCAAAATCATTGAATTCCCGTCGAAGAGTTTCATTGATAGCAGTCACTGCGAATTTTGTTGGTGGATAAATATTGAAACTACTACCGGGTTCGGTGTAAGGAACACTGTGTCCAGCAATACTATTTATATGGACAACATGACCATTGAAATTTCTTCCCTTCATACTCTTAAAGGCGGCTTGGGTGCAATAGACCAATCCTTTGATATTTGTACTGATGACTTCATCCAAAAATGTGCTATTCATGTCGACAAGATTACCCTGACGAACTATTCCAGCATTATTGACCAGAATATCCGTACCACCAAATGTTTTTTCGATCCATTCGAAAGTTTGTTTAACATCGTCCTCATTGGAAACATCACATTTCCGAGGGAAGTAACGTTTTTGTAAATCAACTGAGAGCTTAGAGCGATTTTTATCGAGACGTTCTTGTCGACGTCCTAATGCTACAACTCGAAGACCTGCCATGACTAAATCCTTGGCAATTGCTTCTCCAATTCCACTACTGGCTCCAGTAACTACCGCGACACGATTTGACCAACGTTCCATGATGACACTATGATTGAGACTCAGAAGTGATCTTAAGTGTCAAGAGGATTTTATAAAGTCAGAAGCTATTAACTTGTTTGTTTGTTTTAATGCGAGAGAACAAAAGTGAGTTGTAATTATTATTTCTATGGCAAATTTATTTATATCTAGAATTATTTTTTAACGAAACATAGGGTAAATTTCTCGTGTGTTGTTTAATGCCAATAATAATTTGAAGAACAATTTTTCGTCATTAATTTTTATTTTTGGTGGAAGTCTTATCCTTGAAAAAGTTTCTACTAACCGTTACAAAATATCAAAATATTTAAAAAAAAATTAAAAATAAATTTATTGTTGTAACTATATTTTTTGTTTTTTAAACCTCATATTTTTTAAATTTTTTTAAAAGTAACTTTGTGTAAAATATGAATACAATTTCATATATTATTTTATACGAAAATATACAGATGTAACTCAAAACTGAAACAATTTTATCACTATTTTTGTAGAATTAAGTGACAAGAATCGAAAACAAAATAAAGTTGTAGGTAATTTAATTGTAGTACCCGTAGCGTGATGGTTAGTGCGTTGGACTGGCATGCAAGGGGTCTTGGGTTCAATCCCTACCTGTGCCACCTAACTTTTTTCACGGGTACTGCCTCTTGCGAGGAATTGAAAAATCCTCCAAGAGTAATTCTTGTCATGAAAAGTGCTTTCTCAAATTAGCCGTTCGGATTCGGCATATAAACTGTGGGTCCCTTCCATCTCTGACTACATTACTCATACACAGGGATGGTTGAGAGTTGTAAGTCACTAGGCCCTGGTTCTTCATGGACTGTTGCGCCACCTTATTTATTTTTTATTTATTAATTTAATTGCTTCGAGGTCATGGAATTTAATCAAACTCGTTTGGGCTGACAAAATAATTAAAACATTTTTATTTTAATCAAAGTTGCCAAACACAAGATGATTTACCTTATATTATCTATGAGAAATTCAAATAATATGATACATTATTTTAATTGAATTTAACAAATGATAATTATAGTTTGTAAAAATAAACATACACATATAAGTATATAAGTAATACACTTACAATAGTAAAGCTAATTTCAATGATTTTTGTTTTAAAATAAAATAAGGGTTGTAATTAGCTTATACAGTATAATCCCTCTAAACCAATTTGAATAAAATTATTCTTTATAATTATATCATTCTCTGAAAGATGTGTGTTCGTAAGAATCACATTTTTTACATTTACATGCAATTTTGTAGCATTAAATCGAAATAAACGAAGTAAAACAAAGCATTATAGACGTTAGTTGCTATTAAGAAATAATAACTACAATTTTAAACTAATAAACTAAAAATTATTTTAATATTTTATATTTCAAGTCTTTATTAATTAACTAAATGTATAATAAGAAATTAAAGTATACCTGACAATTTTTCTCTCCGACTTAGAGGGAATCCATTGTATTGGGCTCTCGACTATAAACAATTCAAAATGTTAGTTTTATACATTGGGGTGGTTGTTAAAAAAATACTTTTATTCAAATTTTCTTAAACCGTTTTCCTTTACACTTAAACAGAAACTAAGTCTCTTCATCATAATTTCTGAGATAATACAAGTTTTCCAATAAATTTATAGCAACTAGTATTTTTTAAAGAAAAATCTATGCAAAATGAGTGAGCCAAATGTCCGCCACTGCTACGTTTACAGTATTCATACAATTTTTATTCAATTGTATAGTTACATACAAATGTACTTTACATAGTTCTATTTTTAATAATAGTAGGTCCGTTCGCGTACCCTCCTAAAACAGTCCAATTTTACGAAAAAATACGAAATTTAACCAAATCCTGTTCGCGTACTCAAAAATTTCGTAGTTTTTCGTAAAAGAGACCGCTCACGAGAGAGTAAAATATTTCCCCAACCTACGAATTTTAGCCCAAGAAATTTCTTTGGGCTGATTTGTGAAAATTCAAATTTGGTAGAAATTCAAATAAATTGCTCGCTTTTGCTGTCAGTTATAAAATTTAAAAACAAATTTTCAAAGAACAGCAACAAGACAGTAATATTGTGTGAAAAATTTGTTGTTTTCCCGTTCGCTTACTTTTTTGTAGTTTTTTTTTTGTGAGAGAATTTTACCCCCACTCTTTAAAATATCTCTTTTTACGAATTTACGCGAACGGACCTATTGTATTTATGCTTGGTAAATGTCAAAATATGACAGCTTCCAAAATAACAGCTGTTCAAATAGCCGGCCATTCAAAGAAAAACCTCTTAGGTAGTTTAAAAATTCATTCTTAAAAAAGTGTTAGTTCTACAAAATTTTAGAGAACTAAACTTGAAGTTAGAACATTTATAAAATTTATAAAACTGTCAAAAATCCAACAAAGGAAATTATTTGAATCATAACCTGATTGTTTTTTTAGAAGTGTAGTTTTCAATGTGGCTTTTTTTTCAAAGTTGGTCTTTTTAACAGTTGTCACCTGATTGATGTTCAATTTGGTTAACATTTCATAATTTATATACCTGCTCCTAAAAAACATTTTTGTCAAACCCTGCAAATTTATTACCAAAATAGGGGTTCACGCGAATTATCAATTTATTGGAGGAAACTTTTTCTGAAAGAATTATTTCTCACAGTTGGATTTTTTGTGTGAGGTTATGTGAGATCACTTTTCTACGCAGATAAGACCAGTGGCGTCTTTAGGCATGGGCCCGGTGGACCAGGGCCCAGGGCCCTGCAATTATTTGGCCCCCAAATCCACTAACTCAAAATGAATGAATCTACATATACAAGAATTATATTGAAAACGAAATAAGGTTAGTATACAGTAACAGAAAAATAGTTTAATTTTACTTTTCGTTCCGTTGAAATTCTCCTCCTCAACATCTTAAACTTCTCGCAACATGAATCTTTAATCATACACTTGCACTTCACACGCTGTCAACATTATTTTAACAACTCTGCTTCTGCTTTCGTTCTACTCTACAATTCTGCACACATGTTGACTTTTCAACTCACTCCATAAACAAATACATAGTTGTTCCATGATGATTCATTCATCGCAGATCATTTAAAAAAATGTGGGAACTCAGGAAAGGGATACACTTCCTATTTATCAGCAACGAATTCATTGATATTATAATGGGAAAACAAGTCCTAATGAAAAATTTAGGTGAAATTAGATCGGGAAAATATTTTTCCCTAAGTGTTGACAGTACACCCGACCTTTCTCATATCGACCAGTTGACTTTTGTAATTCGGTATGTTAAAAATTGTGTTCAGATCGAAAGGTTCTTAAAATTTATACCTATTCAAGAGCATAAATCTGAATATTTGGCTGACACAATCTTGACATTTCTGGAAAATAATGATATTTCAAAAGAGGATTGTAGAGGACAAAGGTATGATAATGCGTCTAATATGTCGGGAAAATATTCTGTAAGCAAGATTAAGGGAGAAATGCGAATTTGCTACCTTTGTACCTTGAGAAGCACATTCTCTTAACTTAGTAGGCCTTCATGCGGCTGGTTGTGTGCAGGAGGCAAAAAATTTTTTCAAGGGGTTAAAAAAATATACAACTTTTTTTCTACTTCTACTTTCTCTTCGCTAGAATAAATTGAATGAATGTTTAGGTTCACATAGAGTTCTTAAAAGCCTTTCTGAAACAAGATGGCCTGCACGAGCTAATACAGTTAACGCGCTCCATCATGGTTATAAGCAAATTACTGAAGCCTTGACATCTATCTTTAGAGATCCAGAGCAAGATCCAGATACAAAACGCGAAGCGCTAAGCCTGTCTAAGAAAATGTCAAAGCTGGAGTTCCTCATTTTAACAGAAATTTGGAGCACAATATTAGAAAGAATTCATAAAACCAGCAAGAGCCTTCAAAAAGAAACAATAACGATTGACTTTGCTACCAATTTGCTTTTTTCACTAAAAATTAAAAACTATCTTAGGGAGAATTTTAATAAATTTGAAGCGTGTGCCAAAATTCAGAATTCGGATGCTAATTATAAAGACTTAATGCAACGAAAAATAGTACGAAGTTCGCGTGCCACATATTTTAATGGTCATGTACCATCCGTACAGCTAATCGGGAAAGAAAAGTTTAAAATAAAATATCCACTATTTTTCCAATTATTGACAATATTACTTTGCAATTAAAAATACGATCCAATTGCTATCAAGAAATGAATGCATTGTTTGGCTTTTTTTGTCGCTTGCAATATTTGACAGTGGAGTTTGGCAGTGGAATTCCAAAATTCTTGCGAACAGTTTTCAAAAAAATACCATAGAGATGTAAATGCAGAAGAAACTGCCTGTAGTTTTTTTTGTATCTTTGATGGTTTCAAACTGCAGTGGAGAGCGTTCATTATCGAAATTGAACCGGGTAAAAAATTACCTTCGAAGCACAATGCTACAAGATAGACTTAACAGCTTGTCAATTTTACCAATTGAAAATGAATTACTTGAGGAAATTGATTTTGATGACTTAATTCATGATTTTGCAACTCACAAAATCAGGAAAGTATGCCTTCAATAATATTTTATTGTATACTTAAACTTACATATACGTATATCCAAAAAAAACTAAATCAAAACAAATATAACGAAATAAACTTACATAAAATTTAAAAAAAAATATATACAAACATTAGAAATCAACCAAAAAAACAATAAAAATTATCAAAAATCAACTATAAAGAAAATTGTTCAACTATTGAAGGTAAATTAAAAAAATTATAAAAGTATAAAAAAAATATATGTTTTATGTTTTTTTTTAGTTCTTTTTAAAAAGTAAAAAAAAAAGTAAAATGGCCCCCAAATCCTATTGGGCCCAGGGCCCCAAAAATCTAAAGACGCCCCTGGATAAGACCGAGACTTTTAACGCGTAGAAAGAAAATTCGGTGTGTTATTGTTGACATACGGCTCCAAAATGGCCAGACGCGGAGTTTTATTTCTTCTAGTAATCCACACGCCTGAAAGAACAGCCTTTATATATTTTTTTGAGAGTTACATAAATTAAAAAATATAAAAATGAGCTTAAACCAGGTAAGATAATAAAGAAACCCAATTACGACAATGCTTATAATATTTAATTAAGATTGCTTTACTATTCAATTTTGAAAAAAATAATACTCTCAAACTTATCTTCTCTCTTCTTCATATTTTTACTTTTTTTAAAAAGAGTGGATGATGGTTAAGTAAATTAAGGGATGTACATTAAAATAAGTTTCATGATAAAAGCCACCCTAATGTTCAATATTATTATTATTATTCAAATTCTTGTAAAGTCATTCAAATTCATTAAAGTCATGAAAGAAGGTATCATAGATATAATTTCTCAAGCATGACTTTTAAAAATTTTATAATAATTGAAGAAAAGATTATATCATCGTCTGACATACAAACTCTTTTTTTGGCATAACTAGTTCTTGCAATTATTTTCGATAAACCAAAACAAATCTTTTTTTTTTTGTTATGTTCTTTTGTTTACGAAATTTAGAAACTTAAAAAAGAAACAAGTTTTCTGTCGTGGAAAATATTTGTGTTCTAAAAATCTGCGCATTAATTAAAAAAATTTGTTTGGGTTTCGAAGTTTTTTTTGTAGATAAAGCGTTATTTATGACGAGTTGACGATATAAAGGCGACAACATAAGAATACAAAAATGAAAAATTTGAATTCAGAATCCTAAAATATGATGAAAAAAAATTACTAAAAGTTGGTCAAAATTGATTTTCAACTCAAATATCTTTTCAAAAATTAAAAAGAGGCTGGGATGCGACCCACACTGATAACTTCCCATCCCGTCTATCGATTTGTCTTGCTTAAAAGTTTGTCTAAATGTATCAATTCTTGCCAAATTTGCGTTCTATTTTTTGTAGATTTTATTTTTTTTATGAAAAAACGGGCTGTTGGATTTTTATAAAAAAATTACTGAATATAAAAAACAATATTTTCTGTGAAATAAAATAAGTTTAAAGCCAATATTTTTAATTTTTGAAAAGCTATTTGAGCCGAAAATCAATTTTTACCAACTTTTATTAATTTTTTTGTTTAGGTTTTTATTTTTTGTAAAAAAACTGTCAATTCGATTTTTCTCAAAATTTTTCCTAATGTTGAAAACAATATTTCTTATAAGTAAAAATAAGTTAGAAGCCATAGTCTCAAATTTTTGAAAAGATATTTAAGTCGAAAATCAATTTTTACCAACTTTTGTTAAATTTTTTTTTCGGTTTTAATTTTTTGTAAAAAAACTGTCAATTCTATTTTTTTCAAAATTTTACTTAATGTTGAAAACAACATTTTTTGAAAGATAAAAGTAGTTTAAAGCCAATATCTCAAAGTCTTGAAAAGATATTTGAGTCAAAACTCAATTTTTACCAACTTTTTTTTTATTTTTTTTTAATTATTATTTTTTGTAAAAAAACTGTAAAAAAAACTGGGTTAACCAAAATTTTCACCTTTTTTTAAACTGCTATGGTAAAAAAACCACCCACGCCATTTTCTTGAGAGCCCTTTCTGCATCTTTCTGCCTTATTATCTGTATAACAAAATTTATTTGAAGTCGATATCTTTTCTGGTTCTTGAGCTATGGACGACGAAAAAAACGTCGCGAACGTACGGACGTACGTACACACGCACGCACAGACATCTTTCTAAAAATCTTTTATTTCGACTCTAGGGACCTTGAAACGTCGAGCAATGTCAAAATTTTCAATTTGACAAATCGGACCCATTACAATAACTTCCTATTGGAAGTTAAAAATATTGGCTTTAAACTACTTTTATCTTTCAAAAAATATTGTTGTCAACGTTCAGTAAAATTTTGAAAAATCTTATTGACAGTTTTTTTACAAAAAATTAAAAGCCGAAAAAAAATTTAACAAAAGTTGTTAACAATTGCATTTCGACTCAAATATCTTTTCAAAAACTTGCGATTATGGCTTCAAACTTATTTTATTTTATAAGAAATATTGTTTTCAACATTCTGAAAAATGTTGAGAAAAATCGAACCGACAGTTTTTTTTACAAAAAATAAAAACTCAAAAGAAAATTTAACAAAAGTTGGTAAAAATTGGGTTTCGACTCAAATATCTTTTCCAAACTTTGAAATATTGGCTTTTACCAACTTTAATCTTTCAAAAAATATTGTTGTCAACATTCAGTAAAATTTTGAAAAAAATCGAATTGACAGCTTGTACAAAAAATTAAAAACCTAAAAAAAATTAACAAAAGTTGGTAAAAATTGATTTTCGACTCAAATATATTTCAAAAAATTTGAGATAATGGCTTCTAACTAATTTTAACTTACAGGAAATATTGTTTTCAACATTCGATATAATTTTGAGAAAAATCGAATTGACATTTTTTTTACAAATAATAAAAATCTAAAAAAAAACAAGACTAAAACTTGGTAAAAATTTACTTTCGACTCAAATAGCTTTTCAAAAATTACAAATGCTGGCTTCAAACTTATCTTACAGAAAATATTGTTTTCGATATTCAGTAATTTTTTATAAAAATCCAACAGCCCGTTTTTCATAAAAAAATAAAATCTACAAAAAATAGTACGCAAATTTGGTAAAAATTGATACATAACATATAGACAAACTTTTAAACAAGACAAATCGACAGACGAGATGGGAAGTTATCAGTGTGGGTCGCATCCCAGCCTCTTTTTATTTTTGGTCTTAGCTCCTTTTTTCAAGACCCACTGTGTGATGGCATGGTTGTTCTTATTTTCTACCATTTTTCTAGTAATTTGTCTATCTTCCTACTCTTAACTCTTCCTTAAAGCCACCACCTGAAAATAGTTATACGAAGAACAACCCCATCTTTCCCCATTCTCTCTAGACCTAGTCTTTTCCCAATGATGTCTAACCAACTTACGATGACGTAGACGTTACGTATTCACTTAACCATTGAACCCATTTTAAAACTATTAAAGTTGACACACCCACCAGACCAGTGACAGTGATAGGTGCAGTCCGGTCCGGTCTTAAGATTTATTTCCTTCTGAAAACCCTTAACTTACCCTCAGAGTTCCCCTGTTCCTTCTTCAAGGTCGTTCAGACTTATAAGTGTCTTTTTGTCTTGTTGTTGTTTTATGGGTTTTCTTGTAGGAAAATTCAATTAACAATATTATTGACTTGTGTTTAATTGCATGTTATCAGTATCAACCGATAAGATACCAATAATTTCTTCAATGATAACAACAGAAAAAAACAAACACAAATAATCAAAAACTGATTTGACAAGTTCCGTCTATACGAATGGGTATGATGGTCTGTGGTTTAGACTTCGAAAGGTACCTATACCGGACGTCGTTCGTCGTGTCGTTGTGCGATGCCATAAATTATAAAATCGATATACATATTTGTTTGTTTGCTAAAATATTTAATCATTCATTAAAACAAAAATAATGAAATTGTTTATAAATAAATTTTATAAAATTTTCGGAGTGTGCCTATGCCTTATGCTGTTGATATTTGAAGAAGTTCAAAGTGATTGTCGTTATCGTAGTTTGAATGTTCCCAAAGACGTATTCCAATATTGGGCTAGTTGGGGTTGTTATAATTACACGCGACCTGATTTTTTCAATGGCACCCCAATCGGATTGCAGACGTGTCCATTGCATCTGAGATCTAGGACGTATTTTGTTCCCGGCATAAGACACAAGAATTCAACATTTTGTCATCCTTTTCACCATTCGAGTAAATTTGTTGCACGTCAAGTGGAGAAATCGTTCTTGAACAATCGAACATTGATGCGATGGATTGAGTGTACGAATGACGCTGAGGATTGTTGTGCTGATGTTATGGACAATGATGTGGCTGTCGGTGAGTGTAGGCAGAGTATACCAAAAGTAGTGTCTTATCGTTATTCAATACACATAGTAAAATATTTGTTTGATAATTATGCATTTCGATAAGAATTCAGTTTGATTTTGTTTTTGAAATACACGTAGATTCATATTGTATCCTATGTAAACAAAGAGAGATATCTTTTTCAAGTGCTCGACAAAGATGATAAAATTTAAAAACACAACCATAAAGTGTGACTTAATAGTCTGGGTCGCAATGTTGCGAAAGCATAGCTCGGGTAGTAATGAGTTTTTTAATGCAACAAATTAACGTTTTTGTAAGGAATAATAAAATGCAGATATTTATTTTAATTATTCTTTAAGAAAGAATATTAAAAAATCTAGAAACCAAGATTTGTTCTAAAAAAAACCAAAACAAAATTTGTTTAAATCATATATACTACCCTCTACAAAAATACTAGTATGTACAGTAAGAACTCTAAGTATCTGCTATCTCTCTTTAAAGAATGAAAAACTCAATAGACTACAATGGTGAATTCCATTTTTAATTTCATTAGCTTGTGTCCATATAAATAATGAACTTATGGAGATCGTCCTGTATCGATTGATTAAATAAATTATTAACTTTCCATAGGAAGTTATTGCAATAGGTCCGATTTGTCAAATTGAAAATTTTTACATTTCTCGACATTTTAAGGTCCCTAGAGTGGAAATAAAAGATTCGTCTGTACGTCCGTAGGTTCGCGACGTTTTTTTCGTCGTCCATAGCTCAAGAACCAGAAGAGATATCGACTTCAAATAAATTTTCTTATACAGATAATAATGTAAAAAGATGCAGAAAGGGCTGTCAAGAAAATTGCGTGGGTGGTTTTTTTACCATAGCAGTTTAAAAAAAAGGTGAAAATTTTGGTTAACCCTAAATATCTCACGAACCAATAACGCTAGGGACTTAAATTAAATTTTATATTATATATTGTAACGTGATACCAAAAAAATATATTTTTGGAAAAAAATCCAATTAATGGTTTTTTTAATAAAATTTTACAAATAAAAATTATTCCCAAACAATTTAATAACGTTTTTGATATCAGGTAAAATTTTGAGAAAAATCGAATTGGCAGTTTTTTTATAAAAAATAAAAACCTTAATAAAACGTTACTCAAAGTTGGTAAAAATTGAATTTCGACTCAAATATCTTTTTAAAAATTTGAGATTATGGCTTTCAACTTATTTTATCTTATAAGAATAATTGTTTTCAACATTCGGTAAAATTTTGAGAAAAATCAAACGGACAGTTTTTTTACAAAAAATAAAAACCTAAAAAAAAAATTAATAAAAGTTAGTAAAAATTGATTTTCGACTCCAATAACTTTTCAAAATTTTTAGAAATTGGCCCCAAACTAATTTTATTTTTTTTAAATATTGTTGTCAAAATTCAGTAACATTTTTAGAAAAATCGAATTGACAGTTTTCTTACAAAAAATTAAAAACCTAAAAAAAAATTAACAAAAGTTGGTAAAAACTGATTTTCGACTTAAATATCTTTTCAAAACTTTGAGATATTGGCTTTAAACTAATTTTATCTTATGAGAAATATTGCTTTTAACATTCAGTACAATTTTGAGAAAAATCGAATTGACAGTTTTTTTACAAAAAATAAGAACCTAAAAAAAATTTAATAAAAGTTGTTAAAAATTGATTTTCAACTCAAATATTTTTTCAAAAATTTAAGATATAGGTTTAAAATTAATTTTATTTTATAAAAAATGTTGTTTTCAACATTCAGTAATTTTTTTTATAAAAATCTAACAGTCAGTTTTTTTTATAAAAAATTAATATCTAAAAAAAATAGTAGGCACAATTTTTAAAAATTGATGTTCGGTTCTTGATGTCTCGTGAATAATAGAAAACGTTGGCTTCAAATTAATTTTATTCATAAAATTTGTACCTATTTGTTTATATTAAAAAAAATGTTTAAGAAATGCTACTAAAATTGGTAAGAATTGGTTAACGACTAAAAATCTCGTTAACCAAAACAGGTTTTGAAATCAAACTCAAAATATTGTTGGTAATTTTTATTTTTTTTTATCAGTGTGGGTCGCATCCCAGCCTCTTTTTTTCTTTTTAATTTTAGTATAATAACCTTTGAAAAAATAGCCTTTGAAAAAATGTCTCTACAATATGGAGAGCTACATTTACACACCATTAACGCTCCCTACAAACATCATCTGATTTCTAATCAGAGCAAAACAATTGAGGCTGGTGATTTTTTTTTTACAAATTATTCAAAAACTATACATTTTTTAAAAAATAATTTCAAAATATCTTTAATCCAATATTTAACCAAATTTTTGGCTTTTCTTGGAACAAATGCACCCCAATAGTTTCGCTTGTTTTTTTATAAATCTATTAACTTGACAACTTTTTCAAAAACAATAAAACTGCAGTTTCCAATTAATTTCAAAAATGCGTGCATACCACTCTTTTACCCTCTTCTCTCTTAATTTTGAATAGTATGCACATTTACGCATTTTTCAATATCAATGATTTCGAAAACGACATATTTGTTCTGTTGTAGGAAAAATGAGAACTAGTATAGATAAGTACCGTTTTTATTTCAATGTTGATTAAAATTTTTTAAAAATAGATCTTTTAAAGTTTAAATACTATGTAGCATTTTGTTTGCTTTAATTAAATAAATTAAAAATATGATTATGTAGATATTTGTATTGGAAATTTAAATATTTTATAGTTTTTTTTTTTAATTTTTTGATTTCCAAAAACTGGGTTTAAAAAATCCCTATTACTTAGTTAATAAAGGTATTTAAAAAATTAATTAATTAAATAATTCAATAAATTGTCTAACGAAAAACTAGCAATGACTAAGCATTCACTGTCTTTCCAAACATACTGTTTCAATAGCCTAGTTATAACAATTTCTGAAAACTACTCCGATCTTAATTATATTTTATTTCAGATAACCACTGTCCTAGTGTTTGGGATGGCTGGAGCTGTTTTCGTTCAATTCCAGCTGGTAAGACCTATAAATTGCCCTGTTCCCGATTTGCCTATGGAAATGAAGGTCCCCGTTGTCATCGTGAGTCTTTTATCGACAAGAAAACTCATATACGATTAAAATCTAAACTTAAATTAGTTCCTACTGCTTATTTCCAGACTTCAGCTATAAGGAATGTTACCACAATGCAACCTGGAATCAACAAACCGACTATACAACGTGTGATGTTACTCCTCCGCTCATAGCCCGAAATAAATATTACATTGTCATTCTAATGATTTCAACAGTCTTCTGCACACCAGCCTTGATGGTCCTCTTCCTTACCAAAGCTAACCACTCACAAAAGCTTCGTATTGTTCGAGCACTTCTTATGGCCATTTGCATTCATAATATTATGGTAATTCTTGTTCGGACCATAATAATTATGCCAGAATTGACAACTTTGCAGCCAACATCTACAACAATGTATCGGAATACAGTGGTTTGTCGAGTATTGACAGTTCTTGAGAAACTCTCTGGGAACTTTGTTTTCGGATGCATGCTTTTAATTGGAATATTCCTTCATCAACTGCTGACCAATTTATTTAGAATTCATGACCGAAAGAATGGAGCTTTGATGTTGCCATTTTATATTGGAACAGGAGTTATTTGCGTTGCCAGTGTGTCTTGGTGGAGTGTGATTATGGCCAAACATAACGATCAATATTGTTGGCAGGTTTCGGAAGACTTTCGTGTCGATTGGATTCTTGATGGACCTCGACTGGGGATGTTGTGTGTAAATTTGCTACTTCTATTGCATATAACAGTGAGGCTCTGGCATGCATTCAATGCCAAGGAAACCGATGATAGTCCATTTCTGTAGGTTTGAATATAATATTTCTCCAAGTTTTCTAGACTGATTTGATCTTTTTTTCCACAGGAGAGCTTTAAGGGCAGCATTGATATGCCTTCCCGTCTTCGGGATGCAGTTTTTGTTTCTTATTATTCGACCTGACATGGATAACTGTGGGACGGAACAGTTCTACTACATCACAAATTACTCAGTAGCTGGAGCTCAAGGCGTATTTATTGCAATATTCCATTGCTATACCGAACGTGAAGTAAGTTTTAAAGATCAGAACCTTTTTAGTAAATTATTAAATCTATTTCTTTTTTATTAAAGGTCAGTAAATATTTTAAAGAATGTTGGTGGAACTTGAAGAAGAAATTCTTTAGAAGAGATTCTGTTATATCGAAATGTAGCACCGTCAATGAAACTCAACAAGAATTGGTCAATAATATTTCGTCATCAAAATTAAGAAGTGAGGGAAAATTGATTTGATTTTAAAAATAAATAATTTTAATAATATATGGACAAAATTATGGGGTCAATTCAAATTGATCGTAGTAAGAGTCTTTGAATTTTTGACAAAATCTTAAATTTATTTTTTAATTACAAAACATTTTAAACAGTATTTTGAAATAAATAAATCTCAAGACAAAAATTATGTAACATTGTTTAGTTTTTTTAATTTAAAAATAAAATTAAAGGTTTCTTAGATTTTTTCTTAGAGCAATATTGTAACTCGGATTTTTTATATTTTAAAGGTCATTTTCGGTACACTTTTTCGATTGTTCGAAGTTTGATTTAAAGGGTGTGCATTCAAACTGTAGATGTCATTGTGATAGATGGAAAACCCAACCTTATCTCAAACATTATAGTTGTCAAAATTATGGGGTTGATAGTATTAAACAGATCGCAAGAACATTTTTTATGTCATAACTTCTTTTTTTGTTCCATTTGCTTGGCCAAAAAGAAATTGATGGTGATTGGTAGAAAATTAGTAGAGTGCTGTTTGAGTATAGTTTAGCCTTGAGATATATGAGCTTAAAGTTTTAGTAAAACAAGTCTACTTAAAATGGAAAAGAGTTCTGGTCTAAAGTTGTCAGATGTAAATATTTATTATCAAACCTGATATTTTAAACTTCATTTTTCGACGCAATCCGTTTGACAGTTTACCCTTAAAAAGGGTTATATTTTTTTAAAGTTTTGTGTATTTTATTCTCCAAAATGAAATCCTAATACCTATTCATATTTAATATTTAAAAATTATAATAATGTATAATACTCGTAGTACATCAAATGAGTTAGACAAAAATAAGCATTGGTGGATTGGCGGTTGGCTCTCCTCCTATATGGTAAAATCCAGTAAAGCTTAGAACTTGCTAAAAAGGTGTGTTTAGTTAACCTGGCGATAAAAGAGTATCATATTCTTGCATATTTTCATTCTTAAAAATTAGCTTCTCATATCAATAGAGAAGTGCTACTTTGTAATTGATTTTTGTTTTGAATCCAGAAACCTGTTTTGAAAAGAAAGCGTTAATATGCAATCAAAACTTTGAATTGCTTAACGTATATCGAAGCAGTGTTACCAAAATGCCAACCAAAAACATTTCCATGTTTATTGCTGAAAATAAGTTTTTGAAAGATTCGCCTAAGGTTATGCAAATAAATGTTGTAATATTTAAAACGGTTATTTCAAATTTATTTAGAAAGAACTGGAATATATAATTTTACAATTTTGAAACAATTTAGTATATTCGCTGTAGAAACATGAGCCTAAAGAAAAATTAGGGGAATGAGGGGAAGTGGGAATTCACACAAACTGTAAAAAAAAAAAAAATGGCAATTCCTTACGAATACTTGAAGGAAAAATTTCATCTGGTCATTAAAATATTTCATGTAAATTATAAACTAAAGTTTTATTCTATTGGTAAATATCCTAATATCATATTGATGAATGATTTTATCACATTTACGAATTTTATTATATTGATAAAGGCAATTATCATATTTTTGACTCACATTAAGTTTATCATATTGCAACTGATTTCTCCGTAGCTTGAAAATTTGGGGCAATCAACATACTTATAAATAACTAGCGGCCCGTCCCGGCTTAGACATAAATAGGTACAGATAATGTAGCTTTCTAATGAAAAAAAGAATTATTAAAATCGGTCCAGTACTTTTTGAGTTTATTCGTTACATACAAAAATACAAATCTTTCCTCTTAGTGTAGATTTATTCATAAAATTGATGGATGAATTCATCATATTGATAAAAACTATTTATAATATAGGCGAAAGCAACTAAACTATTCATGAATGCTTTTTATGAAAATAAGATCATCACCTTCACCACATTTACGAATATATTGATCATTATTTGACTAATTTATTCACATTCATCTTATTAAGTTAATTGTATATATTCAACATTTTCACGAGTTTCTTTTCATTAAGATGTATTCGTTATATTTTCGACTACTATATTCAAATTTGATTCATCATATTGACGAAAGAGCTCATCTTTTTTATGATTAATTTCTTCCAATTCGCCATGTTTATAAAAGCGATCATAATACTTAGGAATGATTCATTCATCATATTAACAAATATATTTTTTATATTGATACACGCATTTTGCTTTAGTGTCTTCAAATAAAAGGTGGTTCAAACTTAAGGGCTGATGTTGAATGTGAACCACACCTAAACGTCAAGTTTTTTTTAGAATTTCATTGGAGATTTATCAATTTCGGACTTACTCAATTTCAACAATGAAAAAATACATAATCGAGCAACGCAATTAAGATATTTAGGCTTATTATGAAAATTGACGTTCAAATCAAAATGCATATCGTGCATTTCGTGATTTTTGTCCGTCAATTTAACTGTATAAATTGGCGTACAATCTGAAAAATTGTGCAAAAATTCGAGCGAACCGGGTCTGTGAAAGATGTGAAAATACCAGTGCATGCTCGTAAAGCTCGTACTGCAGAAAATATTGCTGTTGTTCACGATAGTGTGACTGAAGAGCACTCCACCTCAACTCGTCGTCGTGCCCAACAATTTCACTTTTCACGCTCTTCGTTGATGACCATTATGCATAAAGACTTACATTTGTACGCTAACAATGATACAATGCAATTGATTCAAGAACGAAAGCCTCTTGACCATTTCCAGCGTCGTCAGTGCGTGGTCAGAATGGTGGCAACAGTGGATGATCAATTTTCAAAGAAAATTATCTTTAGAGATGAGGCACATTTTCACCTCAGTGGATTTGTCAATCTAAGAGTGATTGTCGAAAAACTAGTGCACCCACAAAGAGTGACTGTTTGGTGTGGTTTATGGGCTGGTAGCGTCATCGGGCCAAAATGAGGTTATCCAGTTGCTATGAATAGTATTCGCTATCGTTAGTTGATAACGAACTTTTTATGGTCCGAATTGGAAGATATGGTGTAGACGATATATGGTTTCAACAGGGCTGTGTCACTTGCCACACAGCTAACGAAACATAGGCTCTTTGGACGACAAGTTCAACGGCGCGGCCGTGGTATATCTCACGTGGTGGCGATGTCAATTGGTTGCAAACATCATGTGATTTGACACCGTTGGATTTTGTCTTAAGGGTTATTTGAAAGAAAAGGTATACGTCAATTAACCAGCAACAATTCAAAGCTAAAGGATGAGATAATTCGGCACGTTAACGGCATAAAACCTCAATTATTCCTCTGCTTCATTGAAAATTTGAACCATCGGATGGAGGTGTGCCGGCCGCCGAGATCGGGGCAGCTATTTGGCCCATATTTTATTTTATACATAATTGAACCATACCAATAATATTATAATAAAAAAAGAGGCTGGGATGCGACCCACACTGATAACTTCCTATCCCGTCTGTCGATTTGTCTTGGTTAAAAGGTTTGTAGGTTTTCGTGTTTTGCTAAAAAAGGTGTCAGTTGAATTATTTAAAAAAAAATTTTAATTACCAACAATATTTTGCATAGGATAAAATAAAATAAAATATTTTTTAGTTAACGAGATTTTTAGTCGAAAACCAATTTTTACCAATTTGGTACGCACAGACTTCTCTCTAAAAATCTTTTATTCCGACTCTAGGGACCTTGAAATGTCGAGAAATGTCAAAATTTTCAATTCGACAAATCGGATTTGTTTATATTATTAAAAAATACAAATTGGATAAATGAAATTAATTTGAAGTCAATATCTTCTACTGTTCACGAGATATCGAAAATCGAACATCAATTTTTACCAATTTTATTTTTTGTAGATTTTAATTTTTTATGAAAAAATGACTGTTGGATTTTTATACACAAAAATAATGAAGGTTGAAAACAATATTTTCTGTGAGATAAAAACAGTTTGAAGCCAAAATTTAAAAATTTTTTGTTTACAAAAAACTGTCAGTTCAATTTTTCTCAAAATTTTATCGAATGTTGACAACAATATTTTTTAAAAGATAAAATTAGTTTAATGCCAATTATCTCGAAGTTTTGAAAAGATATTTGAGTCGAAAATCAATTTTTACCAACTTTTATTAATTTTTTTTGTTTAGGTTTTTATTCTTTTTTTAAAAAACGTCAATTCGATTTTCCTCAACATTTTTCAGAATGTTGAAAACAATATTTCTTATAAGATAAAAAAAGTTTGAAGCCTTAATCTCAAGATTTTGAAAAGATATTTGAGTCGAAATGCAATTTTTACCAACTATGAGTAATGTTTTTTAGGTTTTTATTTTTTATAAGAAAAACCTGTCCATTCGATTTTTCTTAAAATTTTAGCAGATGTTAAACCCGTTATTTTTCGTTGCACAAAATTTTGGAGATAAAATCATTTTTTGTTTGTAAAATTTCGAGGTAACCAATATTTTTTGTTCAGTTTTTTTTTGGTTTATAAAAAAACCGTTAATAGGATTTTTTCGAAAAATATATTTATTTCGTATCACGTTACATTATGTAATATAAAATTTAATTCAAGTCTCGTCTCAAGCGTTATTGGTTCGTGAGATATTTAGGGTTAAGCGAAATGTTCACCTTTTTTTTAAATTGCTATGGTAAAATAAACCACCCACTCAATTTTTTTGAGAGACTTTCTTCATCTTTCTGCTTTATTATCAGTATGACAACATTTATTTGAAATCGATATCTCTTCTGGTGTTGAGCTATGGACGACGAAAAAAACTTCCCCAACGTACACACGTACGCACAGACTTCTCTCTAAAAATCTTTTATTCCGACTATAGGGACCTTGAAACATCGAGAAACGTCAAAATTTTCAATCGACAAATCGGACCGATTACAATAACTTCCTATGGGAAGTTAAAAATTACAATAATTTCATAAATAAATTGTATTATATTCAAAATCAACATCGGCTCTTAAATTTTAACCACCCTTTGTATGCAATTCATCTTCAAGACAAACGATTCTGTAAGTAAATGATCCACAAAAATTTTTAACAATACTAACTTCTTAAACGCTTTGCAAACAATTGGTAACAGATTTCTAAATATAGTTTTTTTAAAACGCTATATATGTTTCATTATTCCAATTAACGTTTGAAAATCTCATTATTATAAGACTTTGATTTGCTCAAAAACTATTAGATTCAAGATTTCAAGATTTCAAATATTTTATTTATAACAAATTAGTTCTTACAATATAAGTTTCAACGACATTAATAAAATAAAATAATAATAAGACAATGGCGTTGCCGTCTGTCTGGTAAGTTGATTGAAATGCAAAACATGTTTTCGAATATAAAAATAAAATTAAAATAAAATAAAATAAAATAAAATAAAATAAAAAGGAAGCCTATTTTCATAAAAACTTGATTATCTTTTTTTTTTTTTCAATAAAAGTGTAAGCTATTTAGTTTTTTATCTAAATTCTGTTGTTATATTGTTTCGGTATATAAATGCAGATACAATAAATTTATAAAGAGCTTGCCAACAGGGCAAAAAGAACGGCGCTCAAGAGGCATCCTTGCTTAACACCAGAACTAGTTTCAAACCATTCGGAAAGATTCTTACCATCCCAATCCCTTTGACGCCTGTTTTTATACATATTTCTTAATACTCGGATCATTTTCGTTGACATTCCTTTCTGCGATAATTTGAAAAATAGCGCGTTGCGGTCAATTGAATCAAAGGCGGCTCTAAAGTCAACAAAAAATGTGTATAGTTTTCTATTATTTCAAAGAAAGTATTGTGAAACGGTTGTAATTATGAAAATATTATCGACGGTAGAGTAACCTTTTCGAAATCCTCCTTGATATTCACTCAGAACTTTATTTCGCTGTTCTCATGATTTGATCCTATTCAAGAGAATAGAGGCAAATAATTTTGCAATTGAATTCATAAAAGATATGCCTCGATAATTACTTGGTATACTGATGTCACCTTTCTTATGGATTGGATAAACTATTGAATCTTTGAATTCTTGAGGTATTTCACCAGTTTGAAATATGAGGTTGAAAATTGACAACATTTGATTTAAAAACTCAATTGGTGCGTTCTTATAAAATTCGTTTCCAATTCTGTCTGGACCTGGTGCTTTTTTATTTTTGGCCAATTGAAGACATACTTTTAATTCACACATAGATATATCACTATCCAATAATTCATCAACTATCTATTATATACGGTTCGGCAAAATGAACGCTTTCGCATACATTACTTGGGTTAAGCAGTAGCTTGAAATGGTGAGCCAATTTTGCAGCCGACATATGCATACCGGAGACAAAATTAATGCCTCGTAGAGTTTTAATGTTGTCCCAAAACTTTTTTGAATTTCTTGTGTTGGAAAGTTCGAGTGCGACATTTTTAAAATAATTTTCGCGTTTTTTTTTTGGCATAATAGTTTGTAAAAAACTATTATTTAAAAAAACCTTTATCAAATATTTAGGTAGATAAAGTTTTCAGAAACACTATTATGCATCTGTTTAGGTAGTTTCATGGTTTTATACAAATTGTTTCCATTTTCAGTCAATTTTTAATTAACAAAAATTTCATCCCTCGTTCAAACAGAAAAGTGAATACAAACCCCTTGATTCTACTGTTTGCTAGAAATATACCCTATCTTTAATGGTTACTATATCCATGGACAACTAGTTTAAACTGCAGATATCGACCTAAAGTCTTCTTGAAATTTAAAAATCTGTAGACCAGCCCTAACAAGTCTGGACTTCTCAATTCTGTATAGACCTTGCTCTAAACCTCTAGACCTCCCTCTTAATTTCTATAGAAACCACTCTGAGATTCTAGACCTCTTTCTAAATTTAAAGCCAAGCTTTGAAAACGTTAGAACCAATTTAATAGTTTAAGTTTAATTCTAAATGCTTAGAACCTGACCTGTAGTTTAAAGAACCACAACGACTTTTGATTGACTAAAGAAAGATTCAACTCACTGTTTAGACTTAAGACACGTAAAAATAAATACATTGAGAGGTCAAGGATGGAAGAGACCTAAAATTTTATGCCGAATCCGAATGGCTAATTTTTGAATGAAATTTTCATGACAAGAATTACTCTTGGAGGATTTGTTAATTCCATGGAAAAGGCAGTACCCGTGAAAAAAACTTTTAGACCTCTAGCATCACATTCCTAGACAACTAAAATAACGAAATTTCTTTGAAAAAAAAAGACTGCCTTCAATATTTTTGATGTAAGACTAATTTTAGTGAAAATACATTGATGCCTTCCATACATTTGGCATTAATATTCAAAAGAATTCAAGTTCGGAAACCTATGAGAACATAAAGTCTTTCATAAATAATAATATTTATCTTATGGCAAATTGTTTATTTGTGTACAACTGTACATATATATAACAGATTATAAAATTATAAAATAAAATTAAGTACATTTTTGTAAACATTGATCTTATAAATTTTCTTAACTAGGTATACTTATGTATATTTTTTTACAACATACAAATAAAACTAAAATAATATTTTTGGTTTAAAATAGCACGTATCGCCGAGCCACCAATTTTCGATGTCATCATAAAATTGTACTTTCTCATTTGCAGCTGGCGCATTTAATTTCATACACAAATCACAAAATGGTGATCGTAAAGTTAATCGATAAAATTTACGCCACCAAAAATAACGTCCATATTCTTTGGGATGATTGTCGAGGTAGATAAGATAATCGGCCAATTCTTTGACATTTTGAAATTTTTCTGCATCAATATAAGAATGAGGTGGTGCAATTTTTGAATAATCTGCTCCGCCAAAAACAACAGGAACTATTTGACGATTTAGAGCATTGTAAAATTTCTCAGTCACATAATCAAGGCACAGTGAATTTTCGAAGGCGAAGTAAAATTTATAATCCGTATCGAGCATTCTGTCACATCTGGTTGAGTTATGGGGGCATCTGAAAGAAGAAAAAAAGTTGTTAATTTAGTCTTGAAATCTAATAAAGAACACAAAAATAGTCGAATGACAGAACATTTATAAAAAAGTGTCAAAAAGTGACAGTTTTGTCAAGTAAGGAAGCGGAATTACTTTCAATGTGCAGTATTCATTTTTAAAACAGCGTCAAATGTCACAGCGATAGAATTGCGACAGGTGACAGTTCATGAAGAATCAGAACCAATTATTAAAATGACGTCAAATTTCACAGTAATAGAAGTTTGACAGATGACAGTTCGCGAACCAGAACCAAAAAAGTGAATGCAGCCAACAAATTGTTTGAAAAACAAAAACAATCGTGTACTGATTTTATCAGACGGCTGCTCTCCGACTCACCTTAGAATTCCACACCTAAATATGCCGACAAAATAAAGGCCATAGCATATAAACAAGTTGTTATCACCTGAATCAACACCTTGAGTTTCGCACAAATCAAAAAAAAAAAAAAAAACAAAACCCTTCCATATCGACGAAGTTAATCTTTTTTAAGCTCATTAATTACTTTTGCCAACAGCCATAAATAAATGCCAAACAATTACTCGTATCATTCTCTTAATCAATATCATAAGACTTTAAACATTAAGGAACAAAAATAAAATAGAAATTTGTCAAAATTACTCACTTTAAAGGTCCGCACGCACCATACACGTCAACATTCACATATCTTTGCAGGCTTTTAGTCAATTCTTCTCGCTGTGACAAAGTCTCACAGTGTGAAACAAACCAGGCTGCAAATTTCGTCTTCCCATTTATCACTGCATTCAATTGTTCATCATCAGTTAATTCCATCGATTCAACTTTCCGCCATATTGGATTTGCAGCTGGTGCCACAATCAGTCCGGTTTCGATGTCCTCGAAGAACATATAAGGCCACAAGATATCCGAATCTAGTCTATAGGTCATGGTGAGGTTGTACAACCGCTGCTCGTTGCCAAGAATATGTTTAGTCTCACCAGGCGGTTCCATGAGGGCAAAAACGTAGCGCTGTTCTGGACTGCGACGTTTCGGCACCGGTTGAAGAAATGGAAAATGTTCAGCTACATGAAAGACAATAGCATCGAACATCTCTATGGTGGGTAGGAAATCATGATTATTGGTCAGAGCACAATTCACCACTGGACAACGCTGATCTCGGAAGTAGTCCGGACCCAATGTATCGCCGGGAAGTTTCCACCGACGATCTCCGAAGAAGGCATTCCACAGCAATATGGTTCGAGGTCCACTCTGATTAGACTTTAGAACTTTATGATTTTGATTGTAGGCCTTTAGAAGCTCGTATTGATTTATTGCCGGTTGAAGGCGTATCATATGAACGATGAACAGAAGTCCCCCTCCCAGAATAAATAGGATTAGGAGACAATTGCACAGTCTAGCTCTAAATCGAATAGACATTATTTCACTAATGTTCGAAACAGCACCGTTCGCGTTGTCGTTTTGATGGTCGTTATCGTAAGCTGCGAGTAATCTCTCCGAACTCATTTTCAAACTAAAAATGTTTTTCAGCTGAGTAAGGTTTATCGAATGCAAACGATAAAGGTTTTTGAGTTCTTATCTGGTTGGGCATTTTGATAGCATGGCATGGTGGTTTGGTTTTGTTTGCATTTTTCGTGTAGTTATCACTTGTATTGACTTAGTTTCATGAGCACCTGAAAGTGAGACAAGCAGACCCATTAGATTCGTCAATTTTACCGGTAAAAAAACATATAGTGTTAACAGGTAGGTAAGGTTGATATAAGCGGAGATATGAAATAATTTCTGCAAAGGTACAAAAATACAATAAAAGATTTTTATCATTACAGTACGGGAAGTAGAGTTAATAAAGTGTAAAAAGATTTTACTGCTCGACGAAAGGCACACCCTTAATGGATTTTTATACTTTGTTTGTAATACAAACAAAATTAACGAGTGTGAATCAGTGAGTTTAGTTCATTCAGTTTGTTTAGTTCATTCAGTTAAATTATTTTATTTGGTTTATATATATTTTACTCGATTTAATCAGTTCATTCAGAAATTCGGTTTATTCAGCTTATTTGGTTAATTATATAAATTCAGTTCATTTGATTCATTCAGTTCAGTCAGGTCGTTTTGTAATATAATTTAATTTTGTTTATGCACTTCACTCTGTATATTCTGTTCTCTCAATTCGTTAATATAATTTTTAGGTCCCTACAGCTAATTAAGTTTATTCGGTTAATTCAGTTTGTTCATTCAGTTATTTAAAGCGATTCTGTTGATTCGGTTCCTTCATTTCAAGTCATTCCTTCTGGTCGAGTCATTGCGCTTATTCAATTCATTCAGTTCTTTTACTTAATTCATTTAATGTAATTCATTAAGTCCCTTCAGTTCATTGAGTTCAAAAAGTTAATTAAGTCTTTCCACTTATTTAAATTAATTCAGTTCGTTCAGTTCATTCAGCTATTCGTTCATTGAATCGATTCTGTTAATTCAATTCATTTGGTTTCTGCAGTTAAATTAAATTAATTCAGTTGAGGCATTAGGTTCATTCTGTTAAAACAATTCATTTGGTTTATGTTATTTACTCGGTTAAATAGTTCATTTAGTTCCTTTAGGTAGTTTTGTTCTATCAGTTATTGAGGTTCATTTAGTTTGTTCATTTTAGTCAAGTCATTCGGCTTATTCATTTCATTTGGTTCAGTTCAGACAGTTTATTCAGTTTAATTATTTCATATAGTTTATGGATTTCATTTGGTTTATTCATGACATTCAATTCATTCAGTTCATTTCTTCAATTAAGTTAACGTTGGGTATGTTCAATTTATAAAGTTAAGTGAAGTCATTTGGATCATTCAGTTCATTTAGTTAATCAAATAAATTCAGATCATCTGGTGAATTTAGTTCATTCAGTGAATTAATTTCATTTAGTTCGTTTAATTGATTTATTTAAATCAATGCATTTAGTCAATTCTGTTATTTTAATTTATTCGGTTCCTTCAGTTCATTCAATAAATTAAGTCAATTCCATTTGAGTCAATTCATTTAGTTCATTCAGTTCGTTCATTTATTCAGTTTACTTAGTCTTTCCGTGAATTAGTTACAAATAAGGCCCCCATCATCAGGTATTTATGTCACAGAAAACTTTTATACTTTAATAAGGCCCCCTAAGCCGACAATTTAAGGAAAGGTCTGTGTTGTGTTAAAGAGACATTATATAGTAATTAGAAGGTGCAGTAAATTTCAGAGCTAATGGATGACATTATAAATTTAATCTAAGCAAAACCCTTATTTACCGTTACAAATGTAGTTATTTTTGGAATTAACGTCAATTTTCTCAGCTACTACTCCCTTCCAAAGTTTAAGTGTGTGAAATTTGTATTAACCTAACCTTTAACAGTAGGTATTGTTGCTGAAGTCACATATTTTCTCATTTATCATCCAAAATATTGCATGTTTCTTCATTTTTGTTGGGTTTTCGTGACATAGGATTATTAACTCCCAACAAAACAAAATTAAATTCTTTAACTGTTGCACATAGCTTTAAGTTTAATATAAAGTTGTAACTATTGACTTAGTGACTGTAGTATTAGCAGAATAATTTGCCTATAAAATAGCAATTACATAATTATTATTCAAAATATAGAAATATGCTCATTCAAAAAATTTATTTGAGGTTTGTTTATTGTTGTATGTATGTTGCAGCAGTTGGGTATCAAGAAGAAACACTATGAGCATTTGTAAGGTTTTACTATCAGAAGTTGACTGGGTAGGTGCTATACTTAAGCTTATTTAATTTTCAATGCCACCGATATAGAAAGAAAGACTGTCGTAGGTTAACCCTCGAATCAAACACTCCAGTTCAATTGAATAGTGACATAGAATATATATTTTTTAATGTACTTTACTCAGTTCATTCAGCTTTTTCATTATTAAGTTCATTCAATTCGTTCAGTTTATTTGTTCCTTCAGTTCAGTGAGTTCATTTAGTTAAATCATTTTAACATTTGGATTATGCACTTCATTTGGTTTATTCAGTTCATTCAATTCGTTAATTTTATTCATTACGTCCCTTCAGTGAATGAAGTTCATTAAGTTCATTTAGTTCGTTCAATTTATTCAGCTCATTCAATTCATCAAGTCGATTCGATTAAATCAATTCATTGTATTCAATTGAATAGTGACATAATTTAATAGTGACATAATTGAATAGTGACATAGAATATATATTTTTTTAATGAACTTTACTCAGTTCATTCAGCCATTCGGCTTTTTCATTATTAAGTTCATTCAATTCGTTCAGTTTATTTGTTCCTTCAGTTTAGTGAGTTCATTTAGTTAAATCATTTTAACATTTGGATTATGCACTTCATTTGGTTTATTCAGTTTATTCAATTCGTTAATTTTATTCATTACGTCCCTTCAGTGAATGAAGTCCATTAAGTTCATTTAGTTCGTTCAATTTATTCAGCTCATTCAGTTCATCAAGTCGATTCGATTAATTCAATTCATTGTATTCAATTGAATAGTGACATAATTGAATAGTGACATAAAATATATAATTTTAAAAGAGTAAAGGTTGTTCCAAAATAGTTTGTGTTATAACCAAACTACTTTAAAACAAATGAAATAAGCTGTTGTATTGTGCAATTCTCTTGTAAGCTATTTTTGTAATTGTTATTACAAAAATGTCAGAAAATTATGATCCTCTGATAGTCTTAGGAAACCCTTAATTTTCGTTAAATATGAGAGCAGGTTTTTAAAGGTGCACTAAATGCTCTTGCCATAAAACAAATTTTTAAAAATGTTTAATGTAACGATCCAGAGTGTTACTTTTTCAAACTTATGTATGTGATATAAGAGTAATTCATGGAAGTTGGATTCATTTCTTTTTTTTTAACTTTTGCAGTGTGTTTATAAGTAAATGTAATTAATTTACATAATTTACTTCATTAGCTTGGTAATGTTTTCTGCCATTTTGTAGAACAATTATCTTATAGTGTTAGCTTTAGCTTCCGTTTAGCCTTGACTTATTTTTTTAAATCACGAACACCTCTAGTGTTTTTTTCTTGCGTGTTAAGAGAATAAGTCG
Source organism: Eupeodes latifasciatus (assembly GCA_920104205.1). Classification (NCBI taxonomy): domain Eukaryota; kingdom Metazoa; phylum Arthropoda; class Insecta; order Diptera; family Syrphidae; genus Eupeodes; species Eupeodes latifasciatus. The sequence goes on along the minus strand of OV049926.1, from coordinate 20,637,070 downwards.
AAAATTTCATTAGAATAATAAAATTCTTTTGATGTCACTATGTACATATTCAAGAGATCAACAGGACTTGAATTTTGCGTTTAAGACTTTTATCTTTGAGTCTCTAACTGCACCATAGGGTGTTTCACTTTTATCTATAATATTCATAAAAATTGAAATAATTGTTATTTAGTTTTGTCTTGCTAACACATAATAATTTGATAAAACAAAGAAGTTTGTTCTTTTTGAATCAGGATCATTATTTATAGCTTAGCATAAGGAAACAAAAAGACATCACTGCAAAAGTATGAAAGAAAGTATTTCTTTTTAATTTTAGAATATTTTTATTTTGTAGTACCCGTGGCGTGGTGGTTGGTGCGAAGAACTGTAATGCTAGAGGTATTGGGTTCAATCACTGCCTGTGCGACCAAAAGTGCCGGGTACTGCCTCTTGCGAGGAGTTGACAAATCCTCTAAGATTAGTTCTTGTCATGAAAAGTGCTTCCTCAAATTAGACGTTTGGATTCGGCATAAAAACTGTTGGTCCCCTCCATCCCTGCAATAACTTGCAGTTGTAAGTCACTAGGCCCTAGTTCTCTTCGGATTTTTTAGCCAACTAATTTATTTAGTATGTTGTTTTAAAACCTTTTGGATAGTCCTACTGTACTTGAGCTACGATTTCAATTCTTAAAAAATCGCATAAACTGTGAACAAAAACTTGATCGACGACAGCACGTTGTTTTATAAAAATTCGAAGCTGATCATTTAGTTAAAGAAAATATTCATTACTTTTTTGAATACAAATTAAATATTTACCTACGACAATAAATTGAAGTCATCTATAGATATTTACAAAAAAAAAGTTTTATATCAATATTGACAAAACTAGATAAGAAGTTACTTAATACAAGGATTTAGTAACTTCCAATCTCATAATTGGTCCGATTTATCGAAGTAAGAATTTGGTGGTTTATAAAGTTCGAAGAATCTTAATGCATCGTTCTTAGAGATATATTGATTTAAGCTTTATATTATATTTAAGCTTATGTACATGCGGAATACCTTTTTTCGTCCTTCAAATCTCCGGAAAAAGCCATCAAGATACCGACTTTAAATAAATTTGTTCATATATTTACGAGTATATGTCCAAAAAAGGATTTCAAAAAAACTGATGGAGTTGTGTTTTACTTTTTGACAATTTCGATACGTTGACCATTCCCAAATATCCCAAACAAAGCTAACGACTTAAATTAAATTTGTTTCTACACAGTAAACCGGTATATTCAGAATTAGTACGAATTTAATTTTTAACAATTTTATTTTTAACAAAATATTATAGTGCTAACATCTGGTAGATTTTTTGTGAAACAAAACTTGATAATTTGGTTATACTCAAACTTCTCTACAAAAAGCAGCTTAAATGTAAATTATTGATCGCATACTTTTCGAAGTTTTTCAAAAGTCAATAACCGAGAAAAAAAAGGTAGGTAAACGTTTTTATGGGCAACAACTACTCAGATTTTTCTAAAGTTGATTTGATGATTTATATTTCTACACCAATTTTCTCAAAAACCACTAATTCAATTTTAATTGAATCTATTTTCAATTTAAATTATACTCTGTTTTTCATATCAATTATTTGAACCATTTTTTTTCTTTTTTTTTAAAAAAAGCTTTGAAAAACAAAAATCAAAGATGAAAAAGAAATATAAGAAAAAATTTATATGTATGTTGCTACAGAAAAAAAAAAATAACTTAACTCAACTTTATTTCAAAATATAAATTATTCAATTGGATGCAAAACATGCCTGAACCCCAAAAAGGCTTTTGAATAATGAACCTTAAAACTTGTTGACGATAAACTGTCAAAGTATTTGAGATACTTTATAAATAGTATACATCTTTGAACCCATATATCGACGAAGAAATTAAGTTTGGACCACTATATCTTTAGGCCGAATTGAAAAACATCACAATTTTTTAACTATATTTGCAGCACCCCAATATTTTTCACCCTTTTCCTTTTACACTACACAAAAACAAAAATTCAAAATACTGGTATGTTCATAAACAAAAATCACTTAAAACTTTCAAAACTAATAACTTCTTCAGAACACACAATATTCACTTTTAATCAAATTAAAAATTATTATTTTCTTAAAATTAGTTGCAAAGTTACGTAAGTGGAAAATTGTTGTGATTCTTAAAAATATTTTCTTTTAAAAATTCTCTACTTCAAAAACTTTAAATAGTCTAAAAAACAAATTTTTAAATAGAAGATTTAACTTCCAGTATATTTTTGAATTCCAGTATTTTAAATACAGTATGACAGTATGACCTATGTGTACAGTATTTCGACCTTAACTTCTTTTTTTTTTCAAAAAAACATTTAATTTCCAAATTATTTGAATAAAAAGGTACTTCACCCTCCTTCAACACTCTTAAAATTTTTAAATCCGCTCCAAAATAAGAGGACTTTTCAGAAATTGTTCAGGACCTATAAATAAAAAGTTAATGTTTCATTTCTCAATAACAACAAGAAGAAGACCACATCTCAAAACTTTTTATTCAGAAATGAAAAATCTATATGTTTACTCATCATTTCGTTTTCTTGACGGAAAATAAAGTGTTATATTGGGAAGGTTCAGACGACATAAGGGACTTGAAGGTAAGGCAAGTTTCTAGCATCTGATTGGCCAGCTGCCAAAAAATTTCCTTCCAATTAAGGCAACTTTATTAGACAGTTGACTGGAAATTTAGTCAAGAAAAATCTCCCTAACTATCAAGTCAAGTCAACTTATGCCAAAATGACAATTTATCATGTTCTTTCATTCAACTGAAAGCTGAACTTTATTACTCTATGATTTATTAATTTATTTTCTGAACAACTTCATTTAATGCTTTCTGTAAAATGTTTCGTATAAATACCTTTCATCAAGAATATACAACTCTGCGCAACAAAACTGTCAACGAAATCCGAAAAGCAAAATCTGCCTTGTATTCAAGTCGCATTAACACTTCTTTAAGTACAAAACAAATCTGGAAAAATCTGAAGAATATTGGCATAAGGAGCAGATCTAATGTCTATCCAGAAGACATAAATATCAACGCTCTTAACCAATCATTTGTTGCTAATGTTAATCTAAGAATTAATTTTTCAGGCTATTTACGACTAAATGAAAGAATATTTTCATCTAATAATTCAAATGTAAATTTTTTTCAATTTTCTTCAATTACAGCGGAGGACCTGGTTGAAGCAGTACTCTCTATCAAATCCAAAGCAATAGGTCTTGATAACATGCATCCATCTTTCTTAAAAATTCTTTTACCAACCCTTCTGCCCTTTATTACACATATATTCAATACCATCATAACAACAAGTGTATATCCTGAATAATGGAAAATAGCGAAAATTGTACCTGTTCCAAAGACCTCTAAAGGAGACGAATTTAGACCAATCTCGATACTACCATTTCTATCAAAGGTTTTTGAAAAGGTCATTCAAAAACAGATCAACGAGTTCCTTGATTTATCTAATTTACTGACATCTAAACAATCAGGATTTCGTAAGAAAAATAGTTGTATAACGGCATTGTTAAGTGTTTCCGGAGATATAAGGAAAGCTATTGACGAGGATAATGTTACATTTTTAATACTTCTCGACTTTTCGAAAGCTTTTGACATGGTCAATCACGACATACTTTGTGAAAAGCTTCTCAATTTGTTCAATTTTTCTACGCACGCGGTCAAACTCTTATTCTCGTATCTTACAAGTCGAATTCAAGCAGTAACATTTAACAACACGCTATCTGATTTTGTATCTGTCGTTAGTGGCGTCCCACAAGGTTCAATTCTGGGACCTTTGCTATTTTCAATATATGTCAATGAACTTCCTTCGATCTTAAATCATTGTTCAATACGTATGTATGCTGATGATACCCAACTCTACTTAAGCTGCCCGTTGGGTCTTATTGAACACCATGTAGCCTGTATAAATGAAGACTTGTATACATTAGAACGCTGGTCACTTGAAAACGGTCTAATCCTGAACCCAAATAAATCAAAGTGTCTTGTGATTTCAAAAAGTCTTACTTTCCCCCAATTTTGTTAAATGAATGTCCGATTTCTTTTGTAGATTCCGCTAAAAACTTAGGAGTTGTTTTTAACCGCAGCCTTACCTGGACGAACCATGTAAATAACACCATTGGTAAATCGTATGGTGTCCTTCGAACGCTATGGTATAGTCAACACTTTATTCCAAGACATGTTAGAGCCTTACTTGTGAAAACACTGGTTTTACCTTTGATTACATACGGTTGCGAAATCTTTTGCTACTTAGATTACGAAAGTAAAAGAAAATTAACAGTTGCTTTTAATAGTGCCATACGATATGTTTACGGGCTACGACGCTACGATAGTGTTTCTCAATACTCAAAGCTATTTCTTGGTATGTCATTTGAAAACTTCTTAAAGTTCCGAACAATTACCTTGTTTTCTGATATACTTTTAACCCGTCAGCCTGAGGATCTGTACAGTAAAATAATCTGCCTTAATTCAAATAGATCTCTAGATCTTGGAATTCCGCGTTTTCGTTGCCTGACACCCGAACGCCAATTTTTTGTGTACTCAGTAAGGATTTGGAATTCATTGCCAAGAGAGATAAGAAATATAAGCAACACGAAGCAATTAAGAAAAGACCTTAAACTATATTATTGTAATTCTTAGTTTATTTAGCACCAATCAATGTATAAAAATAAAAATATGTAACACTTGAATTTCAATCAAACTTGTAGCATTTAACACATCGCTAGCTTCACTTTTTTTATAAGATATTGTATCTTACAGTGTAAGCTTTTCATAGATAAATAAAAATACTAAATACTAAAAAGCTTTCTTGTACATTAGGAAAAAATAAGTAATATTTCTTTACAATACAACACTTGCCTGAAGAGTGTTCTGTAGACAATAATGATTTTGGTAGTTTTTGTACTATGAACTTGAAGTAGAGGTTTGTGAAGTAAAGTTCTGAATTTGAAATGTATGACACTTAAAAAACTAACTAGTTGCCTTGCTCAAAATTTACGTTCAAAGAATGAAGTTGACTGCAAATGATGTCCCTTATATTGTCTGAACCTGCCCATTTTCTTCGAGAATGATTTCATAATGAACACCACAGATTTGTTTATATGTATTTGTTGACAGCTGAATTGTGGTTACCAGATGAAGTTGTAAATTTTTATTAGTTTTAATTGCATTTTTACAACGTGCCAAAAGTTTCTACCGCAAAGATTTATTTAAGACAACAAAGAATCAGATTTACACTTTTCCTGACCAGCAGTCAGTGGTGGAATTACTTGCATTAAAATTACATGCGAGATACAAATACTCAATACTATTTCAAATTACTTTACTTAATGCCATTTGCTTATAGTTTTTGTTTTTCTACATAATTTTTTAGCCTTATTAAATTACAACTTAAAACACCCTTGCAGAGTAATTATTTATTTGTTTAAGTGCAACTTTTAATCAAAATAAGATCTAAATAGGTATAATGTCACCCTTGCGTTTGGGATATTAATTTAAAATATTGATCCATAATTTTAATATTCGTTCTTATAAAGAATTGAATCAATTAATGTAAATGTAATTTTTCACGCATTCCATTAAAAATGCCTTATGGCAAAATTACTTTAGAGTTGAACTTAATTACATGAAGACTACAAATACAAGCAAAATGCAAATAAAAAAGACATTTTTCTAATCTTATCTTATCTTACATTAAATTAAGTGCATTTCACACACTATCGAAGGTACTTTTATTTCATGAGTCAGCTTTTTAGTTTTTATTGCACATTAAATCTATAGCTTGGTTAGGGGCCTTAGACGTTAAGACTTTAGACTATAGACATATGATATTTTTTGTGAATTGTAAATAGATAAAAGTGCACATTAAAGGCAATATTCTTAAGAGTCATTTTGCTTCTTTTAAGATTGCCATGTGCCTCTGTTTGTTTAATGAATTGAACAATTATTTCCATTTACCTCGTATTAACTTAATTTTCCCAGATACAAAAATGATATCATGTTTTTTGCACACTCATCTACTAGATACTTCAAAATTAACATAAAGAGAAGATAGAATTTCTTTGAACTTCTTAGTGCATGTGTAAAGTGCAGTGTTAAGAGATCGTGAGAAAAATGTCTCTTCTTATGGGATTAACTATAAAATTGACAGAATTTTAATTAATATCACTTTGAAACTAGGACTTTCCGACTGTCTGTCTTTACTCGGCCGTACAGACTTAAAAATTAGGTCCATTGAGTTTGGACTTAGGAATTAATGTGTAAGGCAGATAAGTGTTTAACGTTTTTTAACTTGGATATAGGAAGTTAGCGAAAATGGTCCGATTTGTCGAAATAAGAGTTTTGACATTTCTCAACGTTTCAGAATCCTAGTATAATAGATCAAACAAATGAATTAATTTTAAGGTCCGTAAAAATGGAACAAAAGTATTTGACAATTCAAATATTTTACGACTAAAGAATCATAATAACCTCAAAATTAATTGTATGCATCGAAAAATAAAGATCAAAGAGAAAGTGTTTTTGTAAAAAAGTATAATCCTAAAAAGTAGTACTAAATGTTAGTAAAGTTGATTTTCTACACGAATATCTTAGAAGCACTTAAAGATATTGGCTTCAATCTTATGTCATCTTAAAATTTTCGTAATTTTTTTATAAAAATCCAATTGACAGTTTTTTTCTTTATGAAAATAAAAATCTACACAGAACTAGAAAACATTAATTTTTACTCGAATATATTGAGAACAAATAAAGGTATTTTCTTCAAAATTTTTTAATTCTTTACAAAATAATGTTGTTAAAATTATCTCTACAAATAAAAATTAGATTACCCTCCAGAATAATTGTATGCAACAAAAAATAGCGTTTTTGATGTACATATTTTTAAATTTTGAGATACATCAAAAAATGGATTTTTTAACACAAAATAAAAACCTTAAAAGAGGCTGGGATGCGACCCACACTGATAACTTCCCATCCCGTCAGTTGATTTGTCTTGCTTAAAAGTTTGTCTATATGTGTCAATTTTTACCAAATTTGCGTACTATTTTTTGTAGATTTTACTTTTTTATGAAAAAACGGACAGTTGGATTTTTACAAAAAAAAATTACTGAATATCGAAAACAATATTTTCTATGAAATAAAATAAGTTTGAAGCCAATATTTGTAATTTTTGAAAAGATATTTGAGTCGAAAATCAATTTTTATTAACCTTTGTCAAATTTTTTTTAGGTTTTTAAGTTTTTGTTCAAAAACTGTCAATTCGATTTTTCTCAGCATTTTTCAGAATGTTGAAAACAATATTTCTTATAAGATAAAATAAGTTTGAAGCCTTAATCTCAAGTTTTTGAAAAGATATTTGAGTCGTAATTCAATTTTTACCAACTTTGAGTATTGTTGTTTTTTAGGTTTTTATTTTTTATAAAAAAAAACTGTCAATTCGATTTTTCTCAAAATTTTATCAGATGTCAAAAACATTATTCTTCGTTGCAAAAAATTGTTTTGGAGATAAAATCATATTTTAGTCGTAATATTTTCGAGGTGACAAATTTTTTTTCAGTTTTTTTGATTTATAAAAAAAAACCGTTAATTGGATTTTTTCCAAAAATATACTTGTTTTGTATCACGTTACAATATATAATATAAAATTTAATTCAAGTCTCGAGCATCATTGTTTCATGAGATATTTAGGTTTAACCAAAATGTTCACCTTTTTTTAAACTGCTATGGTAAAAAAAAACCACCCACGCAATTTTCTTGAGAGCCCTTTCTGCATCTTTCTGTCTTATTATCTGTATAACAAAATTTATTTGAAGTCGATATCTCTTCTGGTTCTTGAGCTTGGACGACGAAAAAACGTCGCGAACGTACGGACGTACGAACGTATGTACACACGCACGCACATACATCTTTCTAAAAATCTTTTATTTCGACTCTAGGGACCTTGAAGCGTCGAGAAATATCAAAATTTTCAATTCGAAAAATCGGACCCGTTACAATAACTTCCTATGGGAAGTTAAAAAACACTAGTTAAAGTTGGTTAAAATTGATTTTTGGCTCCAATATATTGGCAACAGATTTTCCCTTCAAAAAAATATTATCATTTCAAAAATATTATTTTTAACATCTATTCAAATTTGTATAATAAATCAGAATTTACAAAAATTACTGCACAAAATTTGATATTCAATTCGAATATTTCGAGATTAGATGATAGTATTGACTTTAGAATTATTTCATGCTATGCAAATGTTGTTGGTACAGTAAGTTAATGTTTTTAGAAGAATTCAATCTGTATTTTTTTGTATAAGAGAAAAGGTAAAAATTGTTTTGATAAAAACAAAAACAGATATTGAAATCAAGCTAATTTTTTAATATGCAAATTATTGTTGCTAACTTTTAGTTATTTTTGTAGAAAAAATTCAAAAATATAAATAAATTTATATAAATTTTTGTTTGAAATTTTCTTAATTTGGCTTTTTTTTTCAATATAAGAATATATGTTTGTATTGGTACAGATAATTATATTTCTGGAAAAGCTCTTATTTTGTCTAAATAATATTTGATGAACATAAATGCCTGATTTTATTTATGTAGATACTATTTTTAAAAAGACTCTTTGGATACAGGAGTAAGTTCGTGCGACCCAGTAGTCGTGCGTTATGTTTTTCTTATATTTAAGTTTTTATTATTTTTTACTCGGATTTGTCATTTTCAACTCAAGGTTTTTAACTTTAGAGTTTATCATCTTTGGATTTTCTTAACTTCAAAGAAATGTTGACTGGTTTTTTGAATTTAATAAAATACTTTTTGAACTTTTTATTAAAGAAGCCATTTTTAGCATAATTTTACATCATAATGAAATTGAAAAACACATCCTCAACTTTTAAAGTGTAAAATACCTAAATTTTGATCAGCTGGCCAGTTTTAGACAAGTCAAAAAAGAGTCAAGAAAACGCATTTTAGTTGATTTATAGTAATGAAATTTTTTATTCAGTGTTAAAAAATATTTTTTCTTTTGCGAAAAAAAGTAAATGTATGAAGTGGTTAAAATGTATTTTCTAAAAAAAAAAATACACCCCTATCACTGTTGTGAACATTAAATTTTTAATATTTATATGTATTTTTTTATACTATGGACTCATATTAAATATTTAAATGAGTAATCAATGCATATAATACATTATAAAGTGCTTAGGTTGTTTAAAGAAAAACAAATTATTGTTATTATTACTTGATTTACAATATACATATAAGTTTTTAAATTATTAATTACTCATAAACAACATACAATGAGTTAATTAAAACTTTCTGATTCATTAAACAGCTGCAACAGATCAAACGATGTTCATGCACCTGTTAACGTGACTCAATTTTATTAAATTCGTAGCTTCAATTGAAAATACAAAAAAATACATTATCACGGCTAGGTTCCATAAACTTGTTCTTATGCTTAAGAAATTTTATGAAGGAACGGACACAATACATATGCATGATTTAAATATTAAAAAAGAAGCTGGGATGCGACCCACACTGATAACTTTCCATCCCATCTGTCGATTTGTCTTGCTATAAAGTTTGTAGGTTTTCGTGCTTTGTTAAAAAAGTGCTTTGTTAAAAAAGTTTAAAAATTTTTAAATTACCGAAAATATTTTGCATATAATGAAATAATTTGATTTTCAAATCTATTTTTGTTAACGAGATTTTTAATCGAAAACTAATTTTTACCAATTTTAGTAGCATTTTTTTAAAGTTTTTATTTCTTATATAAAAAATACAAATTGGATGAATGAAATTAATTTAAAGTCAATATCCTCTATTGTTCACGAGATATCGAGAACCGAATATCAATTTTTACCAATTTTGCGTACTATTTTTTGTAGATTTTATTTTTTTTATGAAAAAACGACTGTTGCATTTTTATAGAAAAAAATTACTGAATGTCGAAAACAATATTTTTTGTAAGATAAAAATAGGTTGAAGCCGATATTTTAAAAATTTTGAAAAGATATTTAATCGAAAGTAAATTTTTACCAAGTTTTAGTATTGTTTTTTTTTTTAGGTGATTCTTGATTGTACAAAAAACTGTCAATTCAATGTTTCTCAAAATATTACGGAGGCTGAAAACAACATTTCTTATAAGACAAAATTAGTTGGAAGCCATAATCTCAAATTTTTGAAAAGATATTTGAGGCGAAAATCAATGTTTACCAACTTTGAGTAATAATTTTTGTAGGTTTATTTTTTATAAAAAAAAACTGCCAATTCGATTTGTCTCAAAATTGTACCACATGTTAAAAACGTTATTCTCTAGGGACCTTGAAACGTCGAGAAATGTCAAAATTTTCATTTCGACAAATCGGACCGATTAAAATAACTTAATAAGTTAATAAAACAAATATCCAGAAAGGAAAAGGTTAATTTATTTACAATAAAAGAATTTAGTGACCCATCGAAAATTTTAACTATGATTTTTTACTAGCGACGCATACAGTAAACAATTTGGAATTCGAAATTTTAATCAAACATGACATTGCGATGGTAGAGAAGTCGATAAAAATTGATTCCGTGATTCCGTACGTCTGGCTGTAATCGCTCCTAGAGACTAAAACATTATTGGGTCGATTAAGTTCAAACTTGGAAATTAAGGTTTTAAGCAGATTTGAATTAGGCGTTTGTTAATTTTTTAAAAACATAAAATTGTTTCGAAAATTTGAATTTTCTCAAAAAAGTCCCGATGGGTTTTTATAAAATGTTCTTTTAATATTGGTCGTTAACTTGGCTTCTTTCAATATAAAAAAAAATATGTTTTTGTATTGCTTTAGAAGGATACATTTTTTATTTTTTTTAGGAACTGATAAAAAGCTTTAAATATGTTTTCCGAAGAAGCTCTTATATTTAATAAATCATACTTGATGATTTAAAATATATACTTTGTTTTCGGATTTCAAAATTCGATGTCTCAAAAATGGGGCAACATTTTTTAACAAAACTCAAATTCAAAACATTCAAAAAATTGTATATACACAAATTAATTTAAAAATAACCGTTCTATGGAATTTATAAAGTAAAACCAATTGAAACTCGCTTTTTTAAATATAATAGAATTTATTAAAAAACCTTCAAAACCTACAAAAATGATATGTTTGATTTCTAGCACGAGGCGTAAGCTAACAGAAAAAGAGAAAGATTATCGCTGGACCACCTGCATTTATATCATTCGTACTTTTTCATAAAACGAAATAAAATTAGAAGTGCAAAACTTAGCAAAATTTATGACTTAGCGAAATGTGTAATGTACGAGTACATTTAGAACCAAATCGCCAAAGCTCTAATGGTTTAAAAAAAAAAAAAAAATTAAAGTAATTCGAGAAATTAAATGGCATTGACATTTTTCAAAATAATATTATTTTGCAGGTATATTTTAAGATAAAAAAAAAAAACATTGGTAAAATTTTTAAAAACACCCTTTTGGATACAGGAACAAGTTCGTGCGACCCAGCCGTGCATTTTATATACTTTCACTTTTCAACAATCTTCACTTTTTTAAATAGTTTTGAAATGAGCAAATTGTATACTTTTTTAAAATGTAATTTAATAATATAAGAAATTAGGATTATTTTTGTAAGGTTTTTATTTTATTTATAACTGAAATTTTAATTTCTTTTTAATTTTATCAAGCATCGTATTTTGTGTAATATGAAATAATTTTGAAGTCAAAACCGTCATTTGTTTTGAATATATTTAAATAGACATTTTTTTGAAAAATTTCTTTTATTATATTTTGTACAAAAGTTTTTACTTCAAAAAAAAAAACTTTCAATCATATAAATTTGATGATTTTACAAAATTTTAAAACCTGACTTTTCGTGATACAAAAATTATATTCTAAAGAGTATATCATTTTGTTTTCTTGAAATATTAGGGCTTATAATTTTGTCTCCTATTAAAAAATTAAAGTTGTACATTTTTAAGTTCATACACATTTTGTATGCCGGACGGTATAATGTGTAGAATAAAATTAAATCAAAGTCCCTAGCCATGTTTTTTCACGAGATATTTGAGACCATCCAAAATGTTAATTTTTTAAAAGTTTATTTAATGAAAAAAGAAATTTCTTTTTAAACATTTTGTTGTTATTCTCTTTGAAACAAAATTAATTTCAAGTCGGTACGACTGCCCATAATCATTTTCCTAAAAATTATGAGTTTTCATTCTAGGGACTTCTAGGAAACGTCATGAAATAAAAAACAAATCAGTCCGACAAATTGGACTTAAAACATTAAACAAATTTCAAAAATAAAATAAAAAATAATAACTAAAAAACATATTTTTCGGGTCAAAACCTTGAAAAAAAAGAGGCTGTGATGCGACCCACACTGATAACTTCCCATCCCGTATGTCGATTTGTCTTGCTTAAAAGTTTGTCAATTTTTACCAAATTTGCGTACTATTTTTTGTAGATTTTATTTTTTTATGAAAAAATGGACTGTTGGATTTTTATATCGAATGATATATGAATATCGAAAACAATATTTTCTGTAAAATAAAATAACTTTGAAGCCAATATTTGTAATTTTTGAAAAGCTATTTCAGTCGAAAGTAAATTTTTACCAAGTTTTAGTATTGTTTTTTTTTTTAGGTTTTTATTTTTTGTAAAAAAAACGGTCAATTCATCGAATGTTGAAAACAATATTTCTTATAAGTTAAAATTAGTTAGAAGCCATTATCTCAAATTTTTGAAAAGATATTTGAGTCGAAAATCAATTTTTACCAATTTTTATTAATTTTTTTTTAGGTTTTTATTTTTACATTACATTTTTCAGAATGTTGAAAACAATATTTCTTATAAGATAAAAAAGTTTGAAGCTTTAATCTCAAGTTTTTGAAAAGATATTTGCGTCGAAATTCAATTTTTACCAACTATGAGTACATTTTTTTAGGATTTTATTTTTTATAAAAAAAAACTGTCAATTAGATTTTTCTCAAAATTTTATCAGATGTCAAAAACATTATTCTCCGTTGCACAAAATTGTTTTGGAGATGAAATCATATTTTGGTCGTAAAATTTTCGAGGTCACAAATTTTTTTTTCAGTTTTTTGATTTATAAAAAAACCGTTAATTCTATTTTTTCCAAAAATATAATTGTTTTGTATTACGTTACAATATATATTATAAAATTTAACTCAAGTCTCTAGCATCATTGGTTCATGAGATATTTAGGTTAAACCAAAATGTTCACCTTTTTTTTTAAACTGCTATGGTAAAAAAACCACCCACGCAATTTTCTTGAGAGCCCTTTCTGCATCTTTCTGTCTTATTATCTGTATAACAAAATTTATTTGAAGTCGATATCTCTTCTGGTTCTTGAGCTTGAACGACGAAAAAAACGTCGCGAACGTACGGACGTACGGACGTACGAACATCTTTCTAAAAATCTTTTATTTCGACTCTAGGGACCTTGAAACGTCGAGAAATGTCAAAATTTTCAATTTGACAAATCGGACCCATTACAATAACTTCCTATGGGAAGTTAAAAAAGATATTATACTTTAAATAATTGAAAACTAAAAGCGGTGTTTTTGACATTTCGTAAAATTTAAAAACAAACTAACAGAGTTTTTTACAAAAATGTAATTACACCAAAAGTAGGTATTACAAACTTAATTTGTTATGCATCAAAAATCTCGACGGAGAACAGAAAAAATTCCAATTTTTATATTTCTTAATAAAAAAATAATATTTTAGGAGTTACATAATATGTATACCTATACAATAACTGCTAATGACGTCCAAAGGATTTTTACGATATATTGTTTTTTGGATAAATGAAAAGTGAAAACAATTTTATTAAAATTTGTATGATAATTGATTACAACAAATAAATTGTTTAATTTAAAAAAAAATCGTATTTACTGTAGACAAAAAGACTTTCTTAGCTACATTAAAAATTTCAAGTCAATCCGATGAAAATTACAGGAGTTATGAATGCGAACAATCTTAAAAATGCAGTATTGAGATATAAACGCATTTGAAATTGTAAATAATAAAAATCATGAGTAATTCGGAATGCCTTCCTTTAAAGTAAAATTCGAGTACCGAGTACTTAATAGTTTTTTCCCGGCCATAATTAAAAAATAAACGATTTTTAGAAAATACTACGCATGGTCTATACCCTTAAAACAAACTATACAAATTTAACCATAGCAATGGTCAGTTCTGCCACATATAGACGATTTTTAACACCAATTTCTAAAACAACTGTTTTATTTTCCTTTTTTGTTTTTTTTTTTTTAATTGTGTGTTAATCAGAGCTATTCAATAAAATTTATGTAAACATAATAAATGATTCATAATTAACAGACTTGTGTGCTTTTCTTACTATGATCTAACAAGGTGAGGAAGATTCGTTGCACCCACGATCGTGAAAAATTTGTATTTTTTTTTTTTTAATTTATTATAAATATGATTTTCAAATAAACAAACAAAGGTGAGCAAGAAAATTTGATTATCAGTAACCTCAATTTATCTCGAAAACACATATTAATAGATATTGTTTATAATTAAATACAAACCTATATCAATGAGAAACCCCATAATCCAATATCATAATTTCCATTCTTCAATACCGAATTCAATGTGAGCCCATCAACAACCCGTTGAAATAGTAAAGGCTTGAAAAGTTTTAGTTAGTAATTTCTTTAATATTGCTATGTTATTTGGGTTTTCTTTAGTCACACTTCAACAACAAGAACAAAGGTGTATTTTTTTAAAAATCATATTTTGCGCCAAAACTTAGGTAATAACTTTTAAAGACAATTTCATCTGAGAGTTGAAAAATGCGAGACTCTCCATACTTTTTACGTACGAGTATCTAATTACACAAGCAACATTTTTCAAAACATTTTCATATCATCATACTCATTATTTATATCCACAAAGTACACACTTTAACCGTTAAAAGTTTATTTCATATAAGTAACTGAAAGTGAATTCAAATTAAAATTAATACAAAAGGCACAAACAATCCGATATGGTCAATGGTCAAATGAGTACTACTACCAACTATACGACGACGACGATTCACGATACGAACAATTCGAAAACTTTGTACCGCAGGAACACAATAAATCTCTCATGATACACTACACACATTACAGTACACATAACGCCAGCGCAAAGAAATTTTTGTTTGTCATACCTACAACATTTTTAATTCCAAACAATAATAACGCCAGGTCTGCGAAAATTGTAATTAGCGAAAAACGGAGTCTATTCAACAGAAACTGGGAGCTCCAGAAAATATAAGAAGCTGATATCTTCAATGAAGATAAATTTAGATTGACAGACTTATGTAGGTATGGAATGATGGAGTCAGCCAGCCAGCGTTGCCGCTCAATCAATTTTCAAGATAGAACATTATTTTTAAAATTACCATATTTAAAAAAATATCACACCAAAAATGTTTGTAAGCTAAATTTTTAAAATTTGAAAATGATTTAAAAAAAATGTTTTCATAAGCAGAGAACAAATATGTTTTAAAAACATGTAAAAAAGATTTTTTTTTGAGGAAATATTTGAAACATAGTTCAATATTCATAAATGACTTAAATAAAAAAAAGAGGCTGGGATGCGACCCACACTGATAACTTCCCATCCCGTCTATCGATTCGTCTTGCTTAAAAGTTTGTCTAAATGTATCAATTCTTACCAAATTTGCGTTCTATTTTTTGTAGATTTTATTTTTTTTATGAAAAAACGGACTGTTGGATTTTTATAAAAAAATTACTTAATATAAAAAACAATATTTTCTGTGAAATAAAATAAGTTTGAAGCCAATATTTTTAATTTTTGAAAAGCTATTTGAGCCGAAAATCAATTTTTACCAACTTGTATTAATTTTTTTGTTTAGGTTTTTATTTTTTGTAAAAAAACTGTCAATTCGATTTTTCTCAAAATTTGTCCTAATGTTGAAAACAATATTTCTTACAAGTTAAAATTAGTTAGAAGCCATAATCTCAAATTTTTGAAAAGATATTTAAGTCGAAAATCAATTTTTACCAACTTTTGTTAAATTTTTTTTTCGGTTTTTAATTTTTTGTAAAAAAACTGTCAATTCTATTTTTTTCAAAATATTACTGAATGTTGAAACCAATATTTTTTGAAAGATAAAAGTAGTTTAAAGCCAATATCTCAAAGTCTTGAAAAGATATTTGAGTCAAAACTCAATTTTTACCAACTTTTTTTTTATTTTTTTTTTAGGTTATTATTTTTTGTAAAAAAAACTGTCAATTCGATTTTTTTCAAAATTTTTCCTACTGTTGAAAACAATATTTCTTATAAGTTAAAATTAGTTAGAAGCCATAATCTCAAATTTTTGAAAAGATATTTAAGTCGAAAATCAATTTTTACCAACTTTTGTTAATTTTTTTTTTCGGTTTTTAATTTTTTGTAAAAAAACTGTCAATTCTATTTTTTTCAAAATTTTACTGAATGTTGAAACCAATATTTTTTGAAAGATAAAAGTAGTTTAAAGCCAATATCTCAAAGTTTTGAAAAGATATTTGAGTCAAAACTCAATTTTTACCAACTTTTTTTTATTTTTTTTTTAGGTTATTATTTTTTGTAAAAAAACTGTCAATTCGATTTTTCTCAAAATTTTATCAGATGTCAAAAACATTATTCTTCGTTGCACAAAATTGTTTTGGAGATGAAATCATATTTTAGTCGTAAAATTTTCGAAGTGACAAATTTTTTTTTTCAGTTTTTTTGATTTATAAAAAAACCGTCAATTGAATTTTTTTCCAAAAATATAATTGTTTTGTATCACGTTACAATATATAATACAAAATTTAATTCAAGTCTCTAGCGTCATTGGTTCATGAGATATTTAGGGTTAACCAAAATTTTCACCCTTTTTTTAAACTGCTATGGTAAAAAAACCACCCACGCAATTTTCTTGAGAGCCCTTTCTGCATCTTTCTGCCTTATTATCTGTATAACAAAATTTGTTTGAAGTCGATATCTCTTCTGGTTCTTGAGCTATGGACGACGAAAAAAAAGTCGCGAACGTACGGACGTACGGACGTACGCACAGACATCTTTCTAAAAATCTTTTATTTCGACTCTAGGGACCTTGAAACGTCGAGAAATGTCAAAATTTTTAATTTGTCAAATCGGACCCATTACAATAACTTCCTATGGGAAGTTAAAAAGAGACTGGGATGGGACCCACATTGATAACTTCCCATCCCGTCTGTCGATTTGTCTTGCTTATAAAGTTTGTAGGTTTTCGTGCTTTGTTAAAAAAGTTGTCACTTGAATTATTCTTAAACATTTAAAAATTACCAACAATATTTTGCATAATAATGAAATAGTTTGATTTCAAAATCTATTTTTGTTAACGAGATTTTAAGTCGAAAACTAATTTTTACCAATTTTTGTAGCATTTCTTAAAAGTTTTTATTTCTTATATAAACAAATACAAATTAGATGAATGAAACTAACTTGAAGTCAATGTCTTCTATTATTCACGAGATATCGAAAACCGAACATTAGTTTTTACCAATTTTGCGTACTATTTTTGGTAGATTTTAATTTTTTTTATGAAAAAACGACTGTTTGTTTTTTATAAAAAATTTACTGAATGTTGAAAACAAAATATTTTCTGTGAAATAAAATTTATTTGAAGCAAATATTTTAAATTTTTGAAAAGATATTTGTGTTAAAAGTAAAATTTTTACCAAGTTTTAGTATTGTTTTTTTTTTAGGTTTTTACTCTTGTACAAAAAAACTGTCAATTCGATTTTTCTCTTAATTTTATCGAATGTTGAAAACATTATTTTTCGTTGCACAACATTATTTTGGAGATAAAATCATATTTTGTTCGTAAAACGTTCTTATAAAATAAAATTAGTATGAAGCCATAATCTCAAATTTTTGAAAAGACATTTGAGTCGAAAATTACTTAAACCTCAATTTTTACCAAATTTTAGTAATGTTTTCTTTAGGTTCTTATTTTTTGTAAAAAACTATCAATTTAATTTTTTTCAAAATTTAACTGAATGTTGATAACAATATTTTTTAAAAGATAAAATTAGTTTAAAGCCAATATCTCAGTTTTGAAAAGATATTTGAGTCGAAAATCAATTTTTACCAACTTTTATTAATTTTTTTGTTTATGTTTTTATTTTTATAAACAAAACTGTCAATTCGATTTTGCTCAAAATTTTATCAGATGCCAAAACATTATTTGTCGTTGCACAACATTATTTTATCATTTTTCGTTCGAAAATTTTCGAGGTGACAAATATTTTTTTAATTTTTTTTAATTTATACAAACAACTTTTTATTGGATTTTTTTCCAAAAATATATCTACTTGTTTGGTATCACATAACAATATATAATATTAAATTTAATTCAAGTCTCTAGCGTTATTGGTTCGTGAGATTTTTAGGGTTAACCAAAATTTTTAAAAAACAAAAACTATGCTTGTTTTAAAAATAATTTGTTTCTGAATTTTTCAAAACTTTTTTTTTTAATTGCTATTTCCAATAAAAGGTTTTAGTTTGACAAGTCTGCTATTTTGGCAGCTGTCACTTTGAACTGTCATCTTTTGACATTTGGCAATTAAATACAACACCATTTATAAAAATGATACGATACTTGTTTCGAATGCAACAGTGAATCTGTTGGAATGGAAAAATATTAGCTCTCGAAATTTGATTAGAGCCACCGATATAGTGTGCGTTACTCAAGATTAACTTTAAATATTTATTTTGTACTCCGTATAGCTTAGAAGAAAACCTCATTGCTCTTTAAAATAATGCATTCCACAAACGACACTATTCCGTATTTATCAAACTTACATTCGCCTTAAGGCTCTTAAAGTTCATCAAACACAAGAACTCAGGTCTTTCGATCACCAGCAACGTCCGTCGTATCATCGCTGATTGGGTCCTAGAAATGCATCAAAATGATCCGTATTTTCATCGTAAAACGATTTTCAACGATTAGCCTAGTTTCCACTACGGAAACTACGTCAATAAGTAGAATTTTGCATTTAATCAAAAATGACGTTACAAATGAGAAAAATCGAAAGAAATGGGTCCAATCCGTTTTTTCTGTCTGTATGTTCTCGTCCCTACAGCCTTAACCTTGGTTTGGTTGAGTTCAAACTTTGAAATTAAGGTTTTAAGCAGATTGGGCTTAAAAGTTTATTTTTAAATTTTGTTTAAAGTAGTCCCCATACAGATTTGATGGTAAAAAATCCAAAATTCGAATATTCTCAAAAATTACATATGGGATTTGTATGAAATGTTTTCTAAATTGGCTTTTTTAATATAAAATATTTTTTTGTTTTACTTATAATTATTCCATGGAGTAAATATTTTTGTATTATTATTTTTTACTTTTCTCAAAAACTGGTATATGGATTGAAATTATTTTTAATATGAAATAATTTTTAAACATGATGAATTAAGATTTTTTTGAGAAATTAAATGGCATTTACATTTTTGCTTGCTTACCTAGTTATTTTTTGAAGAGATGATCACAACTTTCCATCACATTGATCTTGAGATTTAACACCTTTAAACTTTTTTCTCAAAAATCAATATTAAAGACCATAAAGATGGATTTCGTGAACACCTTTTGATTGCTGCTAAAAAATACTTCTTTTTTTAATATCAAAAAGAAACCCAGCATTTTTTTTTAATTGTTAAAACGAAAGTAATCGTTTCTGCATAACTTGGCCACACATCTTTTGATTGACCACAGAAATAACGTCGCAACAACAATTCTTTCTAATGGTTTCCATTGACTGAAAGGTGACGATCCTAGTTTTATATTTATTAGTAAAAGCTTCAATATTGTGACATAATATTTTGAGAATATTTTTTCTACTTCTTCGTTTAAAGTGAAGTGTAAACAATAATTGGGATTGGTTTTTTATTAGGTTCATATATCCCTACCCAGTCTTTATATAAAGTAAACAAACCCCATCTCAATCTTACCGCTTTACTATACTCGTACATTGTTTAACTATGTAAGTTAACCTTGTCATATTACGAACACTAAAACGAACATTCTGAATTAATTTTCAATTTCGCTAATTAACTTCAATGTAATTTATTTCATTTTGATTCCAATGAATGCGTGGGAAGATAATTTACATTTTATATTGTTTTTATGTATATTCCATCAAATTTAAGCGTTTCTGATAAGAGATGAGACTAGGGTATAGAGGTGTAATACATATATGCAACTGAGAAAAACGAAGTTAATAGATCATTGGAGTAAGTCATTGAAACTTTACTACTTGAAAGCTAGAAATAAGAATCTTTATGACTTTTATAGTAAATTTTTTTTAAATGGTATACTTACAATTGAGGTTATAATCCCACCCAAAACACACCCAGATGATGAAATGAACGAATATAAGAGTTTACATTCAACTTACGCCGATTATTTACGTAAGTATTTGTGTGCTTAACAAAATCTTTAGAACATTTTATTGGTATCAGTGTTTTCCATTGATTATTTTGTACATTACTTAAGTACCCAATTTTCGAAAATTCAAACTTAAAAAAAAAATGTATTTAAATATAATGTTGTTTATAAAGGGTGATTTTGTAGCTATTATCTTTTTGGCAACACTGGTTTAAACAGCTGACGCACGTTCCGTGTTTTGTTTCACTGTCAAACATCTTCAGTTTAGTCTATAATTTAACCATGAATCATCTTACAAACGAACAATGCTTGCAAATTATTGAAACAATATGTGCAAAAAATAGATCTAAATATGATGTACGAGTTGTAGGTAACCGAAACAGATTGAATGTCTTTCCAATCAGTATCGACATAATGGGCTCATATTTCGAAAAACTTACAAAAGTAGATCCTAACCAATCTTACATATGTTTTGCGTTACCTTTTATTAACATCGAAGAACTAGACTCTCCGTTCTCAATGCCAGAACTACTTTTTGCCTTAGAAAAAATGAAAAACAATAAGGCTTCGGGTTTAGATGGCATCCCAGCCGAGTTTTTGAAAAATGCCAGCTCACAATTTTTAGAACACATATTGTTCTTAATTAACCGAGTGTTCAACAACGAAGAAATACCAAAAAATTTCAAAGAGTCATCCATTTTAGCGATCTATAAAAAGGAGATCCTAATGTCCCCGAAAACTATAGAGGTATCTCTGTTCTCAATTCATTACGAAAACTGTTTACTCAGATGCTATATCTTTGACTTGTACCTTGGGTTGAAACAAACAACAAAATAAGGTTGTTTTCAGGCTGGGTTTCGAGCTAACCTCTCTACAGTTGATCAAATTTTTACTCTAACTAATGTCGTTTTTTGGATAAGAAAATTAATCTCTATGCTTTTTTTGTAGATTTTGAAGCTGCCTTTGATATCTATAAAAAGAAAACTATTACTTTTCAAACTAGCAGGTGTTGGATTATCAACAACATTTTTAAGAATATATGAGAAACTTCTTTCAAATACAACAGCGGTAGTTTCTAATGGTAGAATCTCTTCGCAGCAATTTAAGACAGAAGTGGGTGTCCCGCATTGTTCATTTTGAGTCTTTTGCTCTTCTCACTTTTTATTAACGACATTGGAGACAGTGTTCCAGGGGTGTATATTATGGTGATTTGCTTATTAAGGTGCTATTATATGCGGATGACCTTGTAATTCTCACTGATGATCCGGTAACTCTACAACTGCAAATTAACAAACTTAACCAGTATTGTAACTCTTGGGATCTTCAAATAAATACTTCAAAGTCGAAGATTATGGTTTTTAGATCTCATAATCATAATGTCAGAAATGACCGTTCTTGGAACCTTATAGTGAAAGAATAGAGGTAGTTAACAATTTAAAATACTTAGGTTTTACAATAACACAAAATTTAAACATAGGACCTCATATAAAAGATAAAACATCAGTTGCGAAATCAGCCATTAACTGCATTTGGTCAAGTTTTTTTAATAACAAATGTGTCGAACCGATGGTAAAATTCAAAGTATTTGATGCAACAATTAAAAGTTCACTATGTTATGCTAATGAAGTGTATGGTTACGAAGTATGTGAAGACTTTGAAGTTATCCAGAGATATTTCTTCAAACGTGTATTTAAGGTCCCTTTAAACACACCTAACTATGCAATTTATGTCGAATCTGGACTACCTTCAATTTTCTTAAAAAAAACCTTAAGGCAAATGCAGACTATATTGTCAAAGTTTTAAAGCGATGTGATAATAATCTTCAAAGAAAAGTACTCATGATTGCAACTCAGCGTTGTTATACATTCAAAGATTGGCAAGAATTGTCTGCTAAATATAATACGACATTGAATTTAGCCTTGAATAATTTTGGGTTCATGGAAGGATGAATTCTATGACTGCATCTCAGCAATTGACGAAAAGATATTTCAAAATTCTCTGAACCGTGCTAAAGAGTCCGTGTCAAGAACGATATACAGCAACTGAATCACTGTTTGGGGGAATCTAATTACTTTCGAAAAAAATTCACTGTTAACGAGATGAGTTTAATATTTAAGATCCGAACTGAAATGCTAGAGCTAAATTACAGACCTCATAGGGTTGATATAAATCATAATAATTGTAATCTTTGCAACCTTAATCAAATCGAAAACGTTTATCACTTCCTAGCAAGATGTCCAATACTCCAAGAAATTCGACGTTTATACTTTAGGAAAAGCTTTCTTTCCACAGAAAAGAGTTACTCAATTCTTAATGGTGAGTGTGGTTGAAAAGTTCTTATCCGGTTTGTTACTGAAGCTATCGCTTACAGAAATACTTATGTAAATCTCTTTTAGAATCAATCTGTTATTTTGTTTTAGCTAAACTAAAAGCCCATCTTTCAGTTAATATTGAATCCCTTAATCTACCATTACTCTTTAATCGATTAATTCATCAATCTTTTAAATTTAAATACACTAGTTTAAATTTGTTCCTTTTTTTTAAATGTAACCTTTGCAATATATTTATATTAGATTCTATTAGTTTTAATTAGATCTGATTAAAATAAAGTCTTAAACTCTGATGATATTTTTTAAAATTTGTCTATGTTAACTGGCAAAATTATATTAAATGTTAAAATACTCTACACTTTTTTTTCAATTTTCTTGCTGTATTTAAAATTTATAAATGTAAATTGTAATGTAATAATTTTAGACACAATCGGCAGACGGCTTTTAAGCCATGCTCGTAAATCTTTTATATTAAAACATTTGTACTTTATATGTTGAAAAAATAAAAATAATAATAATAATATTGAATTTTTATATCAAAATGCGAGCTCTGTTAAGAAAGTTCATCGCGCGCTTCTTCCATTTTATGGTCAGTTTAATCGAAGCGGCCATTCGGGCTATTGTGACTAAATTTCGCACCAAATTTACATTGTTGGACATTAAACCATCAGCACGCTTACGTAGAGTGCGAACTGAGGAAAATATCGCAGATACTTCTTCAAAGGTGAGCGCTACCGTGAGATGATATCCAACTTTTTTTTGTCCAAAATGCAAGAGCTTGACTTGCATGACATGTTTTTTCAACAAGATGGTCGCGCAACAATGGACTTATTGAGAGGCGAGTTCGGTGAACATTTTATTTCACGTTCGGGACCGACCGGTCAATTGGCCTAAATCGTGCGATTTAACGATTTTAGACTATTTTTTGTGGGGCTATGTTAAAGCTCATGTCTATACAGACAAGCCCGCTTCAATTGACGCATTGGAAGACAACATTGAAGCATTTATTCGTGAGATACCGGCCGAAATGTTGGAAAGAGTATGCCAAAATTGGACTAAGCGGATGGACGATTTGAGGCGCAGTCAAAGTCAACATTTGCATGAAATAATCTTTAAACATTAAATTACATGGACCGTACTATCGATTCAAATAAAGATTTCATGCATTTTTCTAAATTGTATGTGTTTTTTTTTTTTGAAAAACTTTCTTAAAGCTTTTAAAAAATCACTCTTTATTAACTTGAGTTTCAATAAAGTATTTATGTGCTTCTTAATACAAATACAAAACAAATATGTTGTAAATCGATTTACGATAAAGAAAGGCAAGACGTTAACCTTGGTTTCCAGATTGTCCTATTTTACTTCACAAGGTCGTGACGATAATATTGCCATAACCTAAGCATCAGCAAGAGTGTAATAAATAGAAATGTCCATTGTCCAAGGCAATTGTAGGCAATGATTGGCGTATTTTTTCTTCAATTTAAAGAAATCTATGATAAATTTCGTATGAATTATAAAAATAAAAACCAACAAAATTAGAAAACGCCAGTAAGAGTCTATGACACTGTCCACGAATGTACCTCTCAGAGTATGTAAAAAAAATATCTTCACTATAATGGGGTAACTCCAAAATCGAGATCTTAACCTCAAATTGATAAACAGAGCCGTAACTTTATTTTAATATTTTAAGACGGCGATAAAAATATGTCTAGTTTAATAAATATTACAACAAACTTACTAGTTCTTCAGTAACGTCTTTTCGTAAAACTTAAAAAAGTAAACACGAATAAAATTAAATTTTACAAGAGGCTTGGGTGCTGTTTTTTGTCGAGATATATTCGAGAAGTTAAATAAATAAAACTGTCTTTATGGTCTGACTTTCATTTACGAGTATATAGAGCAATATTTATTATTTTATTTAAAACTAGTCGGTTTACCCGGCTTCCCCAGGAGGTATTCAAGTATTTTATATAAAAAAAAATAAGGATGAAAAAACTACTATTTTCTTATATTGTACCTTTTTTATTTATTAATTTATATATTATCTATGTATATATTTCTATTACGGTTATAATACCTCTTTGTAAACAATAATGTTTGTTCTTTGGTGAGGCGCATACACATATAGATATTTTGCCGAGCTGACACGGAAGCAAGCAACATAAAATTGTCCGTGATGTCAAGGCCTGCAACCTTCAATGTCTGTCCCTGTGCCTTATTGATAGACATAGCAAAACAAAGCTTTATAGGAAATTGTACTCGTTTAAATTCGAACGTGTATTCGTTAGTAATCATCGGTATCCTCGGAATGAAAACGACTTGACCTTGACCGGCTGAGCCGAAAAGAATTTTAGCTTCAATCACGTTCCTCTGCATAGTTACTATCCGTAATCTAGTACCATTTCATAATTTCGGTGCATTTAAATTCCTCATAAGTATTATTGGAGCCCCAATTTTCAAGTCCAGTTTATGCGGAGGAAGTCCTGATGGATTCAAAGAATTCAAAAACTCAAGTGGAATATTAATAGCATTATCTTGATCAGTCAGATTATCAATAGAAAGATAAGTTTGTTGATGGGCCTGAAACATTGAAAGAATTTTATTATTTATGCTTGTAACAAAATCGTTTTTAGATGCTAAAATCGCTCGTTCGCGTAACCAATCATCCGTTTTCTCTGAAATTTGGGCGACTTCCAAGTAAACATTAGCTATTAATTCGTCTTGTCCAGTCATGCTAGTTGCAAATGTTGGTTCTATTAGTACTTTACCATCATTATTTAAAATATTTCCATTTCCTATATCCAAAAGAGTTCTTGAAAAATGTGCTGCATTATTATCACCACCCAAATGTTCGCGCATATTTGTGGTCAATCTTAAAAGTTTGACAGAAGCCCACAGAAACGACGATTTTATGCAAGCATTTATTTCATCACGTTTTGTACCTCTTGACACAACTGGCAATGTTTGCCATACAAAATTTCGGTTCGTCAGGGTTGTTTGGTTGGTAAAAGAGATTGAGCTAAATGATAGACTTGACCCTGAACTTTAAATGTAGGCATATCCATGTCTGATTTCATTGGTACCGAATGACGTCATTTAGAAAGCAGAATTGTTAACACGAATCATATCAAGAAAATGTTTAGAATCTCGATGAGAATGATTCAATTTTTTTGGCAATTCCTGCCAATAAAACTTTTCCTCCTGAACAGCAAAAACCTGGTGGTTTTTTAGGCTGTTTAAATGCACGACAGAAATTGCACTTGGTATTCATATTTCCTATCGAACCGTGAGATCAGTGAGTCAGTGATATTTGGATTTTATATGTTTAGATAACAAATTATTGACTAACATTATCGAACCTTATTTATGCCTAAAACCTGCTCCCTGATATCCTCTTTCATTTAAAAAAAAACTGCATGACAATTGGATAAGAAGTTTCGAAGCCAAACCTTAACAAAGATTTCCTCTTTTGCTTGATTTCAGTTTTATATACATAATAGCTGACCCGACACACGTTGTTTTGTCATATAAATAATTTCTAGAGAATATTTTGCTAGAAATAAATAACTTATTGTAAGTGTGTAAGGATGTGGTATATAAGTGGGAGAGGTGTAAACGGTGGCAAAATATTAAAATAACAAATCACTAAACAAATGTTTTTAATTTATTAAAATTATATACATATCGCTAATTATGACAATACTACAAAAAACAATACAAACAAACTGGATGGTTTGCCCACTCGAGAGCACGCCACGTATAATTGTCCGTGTGAAAAACATGAAGTGCTCAAATCTTAGCCGCAGACAGACATCGTTTGGCCTTGAGACTTATTGATAGTCATTGCAAATGCCAATCTAATTGGAAATTGAAGGCGTTTGAATTGAATTGGTACATCTTTGGGTATAATAGGGATTTGCCGTAATAATATATGTATTTTGACCTCGGAATTTGCCATTTAGAATTATGGTTTCGATAACATTTTTCATCAATTTTTTAATTGCTTATCGCATCGCATGCCGTTGCACAACCGTGGTGGGTTCAAATTACGAAGCAAAATTACCGGAGATCCAACCTTCAGTTGTAAGTCATGCGGTGGCATTCCTGGTAAATCCAATGTGTTCAAAAACTCAGTTGGATAATTTACAGCTTCGGTAGCATCACAAACTGTATCAATAGATTTGTATGACGCCAAGTCTCCTGGTAACAAATGTTGCATCTTGAGATTTAATGCGTTAACATCCACATTTTTTGCTGCTAAAATTGCTCTTGCTGCCAGCCACTCATGATTTGTATATTGTCTGTGTACATCGGGAAATATCTGGCCAATGAGAGCATCTTGTGGATCAATAAACGTGCAGAAATCGACCGGTAATTTTATGCATCCAGTTTCATCTGTAGTAACTTTTCCGTCAGTTGTTTTGAGAATGTTTCATCGGATAGATTTTGAAGCATTTGAACAGGCATATTTACTTTCAGTTATACTTTCTCAACATTACGCTGCAGTGACGATGATTTTAAGCACGCGTTGATCTCATTAGCGTACGTTGAACGCGGAATAACGGGAAGTCTTTGTCTGGAATCACCTGAAAGGAGTAACAGGGTGCCAACAAATAGTCTGTCGTTGTTTTTTATATCTTTCAATGTCCTGTTCAACGGCTCAAGCGGATGTTTATGTGCCATAGTGAATTCATCCCAGATGATAATTTTACACTTTTTTAGCACTGTGGCCATGGATGATTGTTTTTTTCATATTGCACACCGCGTCTGGGTTATTTTGAATATTTAGTGGCAGTTTAAATACTGAATGAGCTGTTCTGCCTCCATCCAATAAAGTTGCCGCAATGCCAGAAGATGCAACAGTCAATATGATACCATTATTTGATCGTATTTCAGCAAGAATTAGCGAAATAAGGAATGTTTTGCCAGTTCCACCTGGTGCATTCAATAATAGAACCCACCTTGTTCTGCCGAAACTGCGAGCATGCTGTGGTCATAAATGGTTCTTTGTTCTTCATTCATTAGTGCAACATTCATTGCGAGCAACAATCGCTACCATTTCTACAGTATTGTATTGTAGTTCAAGATTCAATTCAATGTCTATTAAATTAGATGAATTTCGATTTGGTGAATGCATACCGAAATGACTGAGTGGTAAGTTGGCAATGATAATGCAAAGATCCTCAATAGCAATCAATGCTTCATTGTACATAGCGTCCCTGAATACTATCGTAAGATCGTTGGACCGTGTACGATGTTGATGCAATTAAACCATAGCACTTAGGGCCCTTTCACACCAAACGAATCCGAATCAATCAGAATCACTCTGAATCAAGTCTGATTCGTCATCTCCACTCTTTCACACCAGCTGAATCAACCTGAATCATAAATCGCACTATTTTCTTTAACTTTTAAAATTAATAACTCCACGTCCATCTCGTATGGTTGTTGATTCAAGACTCAAGAATCAAGGAATCCGACAGGTTGAATCAAGTGCGACCTCGAATCAAACCTGATTGAACCAGATTCGTCCGGTCTGAAGGCGGGAAAAGAATCCCTTCACATTTAAACGGAGCGCTCGAAGCCGAATCTTGGTCAATCAGATTCAACTTGATTCGGAGTGATTCTGATTGATTCGGATTCGTTTGGTGTGAAAGGGCCCTTAGGAATATAAAAAATAGATAAAAACCTATTCTCAGACCTACCGAATGTATATGCAAAATTTCATTGAGTAGGGCAACTAACACTGTGACAGGAGAATTTTTTATATAACTTTAAAGCCAGTAGCCATTGACATACTATACATACATGTATAGTATGTCAATGCCAGTAGCTTACTGTTCTCAAGGAATTGAACTCAAATTTTTAAAACGTTTTAGTTTTTCCTGTTTTTCGTTTTTATTCTTCTATAAGAAAAATGTCAAACAAAATAAACAAAATTTTTTGTAATATGAATAATAATAATAAATAAATACTGTACGGTTCCAGTCATAGCTATCATTGGTTTTCATCATTGAAATATTAATCATTGAATTTTTTTTTTGACATGTCGGTTATTGAAAATTTCTGTCATTAAAACAAAATTCCCTGATAAGGGTCATTCGTTTCTTGATTGAAGTCAAGAATCTGAGGTTAGATTTGATCATAAAAGTAAAACTGGCATTAAAATGTAAGGAAAATGGGAATTATGGGTAAAACGATTTCATCATTGAAAAATTTTCAAGTTTTTTAGTGTATAGAAACTTTAATTCGATTTCTTAAAACAAAATTTCCAATTTTTTTACAATGATTCTGGAGTTTTTTGTTAATTGTAATATTATTCGAGGTGACAAATATTATGTTCGGATTTTTTATTATATATCTGAATTTCTTCAAGTTTATAGTTATTATTTTGTAGTTTACTGGCACAATGTATTATATATGTACATAAAATTAAATTAAAAAATTGAAGTCATATTTAGCTCGTGAGATATTTGGAATGAACCAATGATGTTATTAGCTGTAAAACAAAATTGATTTAAAGTCAATACCTACAATGGCAATGGTTCTTCAGGTATGGCCAACAAAAAAATGTAACATAGGGCCGATTATAGCTATCAGTATTTTTTTTTTATTTTTGAACAGGTTAAAGCTTTATTTTCAGCACAAGATCGATGCAATAAGATGAATTCTAATATCAGCTGAAAAGCTGACTCCAAAATACCAACAAAATTCCATTTAGTTTTACTGATGGGGTTTCAATATTTTTTTTACTGTTCTGATGGCATCAGTTAAGAAAAAACCGATAGTATATGAACAGCAAAAAGAAGGCGCGAAGCTTGTGGTTATTTAAAGACGTGAATTTACTAATTGCTATAACCGCTCATCAATAAAACATTTCACAGCTCTTCTGTTTCACATACAAACATCTCTCTAAAAAGTTTTGATTTAGATTCTAGTCCAGCTGTTTTTGACCAGCTGTTCTTTTAAACTTAATACACTGACAAAAAGGTATCCGGATAACTTACCATCTGAGATTAGACGCAACCTTGACAATAACTTCCTATGAAGATGAAAAAATCAAAACAAAAAAAAAAAGATATCCTATCAAAAATAATGCACTAAATTGATTTAACGTCCCAAATTTCCCCACGAAAAACAGCTTTCACTTTAGTTATCGATTGTGTTCTTTTTAAAGTTAATTAAATGATAATTTGGCTTATTGCAAACATATAAATTATTTTACAGGATACCAATGGGAAGTTATCGGTGTGAATCGGAACCTAGCCACCTTTATTTTATATGTACATACATACATAATATTATATGCATGTTTTATATTTTGCATTTTTCACTTAAAGTTACATTTTGGAATATTGAAATGTGAACCATTCCTCAAGAAACTTCATTTTCGATATCAGTAAATTCCATGAATAGTTCACCTTCTCAATTTTAGAAAATTGGTAAAATTCCAAAGCCAATAATTCAATAATTTTTATAATAACGACAAAAGGGCGTATGCCTGAGTGTATCGTCAATCAGCGTTGTTAACCGATTTCAAATCGATAAAGAACTATTTTAAAAAAGGCAAGATCTATTTAAACTTCAAAATGCCGTCATGATAATATTGCCTTTACCAAAGCTTAGCCAATGAAAATTTTAAAGGTTTAAGATATATTTTTTTTAAATCAAATCAATAATTTGCATACATTTTTAATGGAATATGAATATGAATTCAAAAATAAAAACGCCAAATTATAAGCATATCATAAGGTCTAAGAACATGGCTACGAAATTTCTTAATTTAACATATAGCTTCTTTCTTCTTTAGAAGAACGTTAACCAACGTAATTCTAATTAGGCTGTAAATATACTGACTTTTGAATCTTTTGGTACAGAAATGATTGGTAAGAGATCAGTTAATATTTTTATTGAGCTGAAGTCAGATGTTGCTTTCGAACCCAATTGTTGACGTATTGTCTTAATGCCTGCTGGAGTAAGAAATATGTATGTACGTAACCTTACTCTAATATTCTCCTTTTCCCAGAGTTAGAGATAAAGAGGTTGTTAACCCCTTGAGTACACACGTGCTTTCCATAACCAATTAGTATTATAATTGATTTGTGTCCTAACAATGAAAGTTGATTCATGAAATATAATAATTACATTAAACGAGGTATAAGTCATTAGAGAAACAATTAATTGTCATTTTAGTTCTATCTTTGACTATTTATTCAAATAATTAAGTTCTTTATGTCAATTTTGTCGGCCTCATCAATCATTCAATAGAAAAGGGATTGATTTAATATTTTAACCCGAATAAACCAAAAAAGTATTCTCAGCTAATTTAAAAGGAATTATTATGACATTTTATTTCATTTCGGCAATTAGTCCTGTTTTCTCTATTTTCATGAAAGTGAGTGAGAGTGAATCTAATTATGAGAAAGTAAAAATAATTTTCTATTAAAATAAGAAAATATCAATCAATTTTATTTAAGTAAACTTTGAATCACATCAAATACCATTTAAATCAATTAAAAAACATACTAAATACATTACATATCTTACAACTGAGTATTATACACTAAGTTCAATAACTTCACTTCGATTGAAATGGATCCTTTCCAATATATCTATCCAATAGTTTATCACCCTCTGGATCGACAGCTGATAGCTGTGAAAATCCTTCTTCATCGACAAAACAAATCTCATGACCATCAGGATCACCAAGAATAATAACACGTACTGTGGCTTTGCCAGGAGTATCCAGGGTAATAAGTGGTGTTAGAATAGTTCCAGATGCTGCTTTTATTAATTCATCAATTTTTGGTTGTTCATCCAAAGGAACAGCAAAAGCAATTCGTCCATAGGCTTTAGCACGGTTCAAAGCCTCTGAGATTTCACGAATTCGAAGGGATGCTTGTTTATTGCCGTAGGAGAGAAGTAGCGATTTATCTTCCTCCTTGAGCAATGTCATCTTAAGCAAGTCCTTCCAATATTTCTTCGAATTGGTGAGATTTGATGAATTAATTGTAACTTCAACCACTGGATCAGAATCACTGGGCTGAGGTTCGTTGATGACGAAGAATTTGTATCCATCGGGAGAGGTCAGCACATCAAGATTGTTCTCTTTTGTTGTTGGATAGTTGTTGGATTTGGCGCGCTCGAGGGCTTCTTTGGATTTTATTGTGATGCCACCAAAATCGTTTCCTGTAAGAGAAAAATATTTAAGTAAAAATTTTTAAATAGTTAATAGTTTTTTGTATCTTAATAAAATAAAAGTAAATTGAGATTTTGAGAATCAGGAAATTGAACGTTATGCGTTATCTTATTTTCTTAAAAAAAACGAGGAAACTTCTAAAAGGTGACGGTCCCAGCAGTGAGATGCCACTTATAATGAACTTTTTGAAAGTTTGAATCTTTTCTATACAAGATTCAATTTATCTAGGAAGGAATTTTTAACTGGTCACCTTGTTTGCTCGATTAAATAGTTGTAAGTTATACCCCAGTGGCCTAAGAACCTGCCAATAACTTTAGGCTAATATTTTAGTATTATATTGCTGAAACCTAAAAAATAGCATTTGTCTAGCATATTCCAATAAAAAGGTTAATTCTTCTTCTCCTCTAACAATTATCGAATTGTTGAAACTTTCAAAATTTAATATTTAAAAGTAGCGAACCGACATCGGACAACCAAATGAAACAACAGACAGAGTTCGAAGAGCAGCCAAAAATGTTATTAAAAAGGTAAAATCAACTAAATCGACAAGAGAGCAACAAAAACAAAAGAAAATTATCGGACAACTGAAAGAGAAAGAAGTTTATTACATGAAAGCAGACAAAGGCAACAACATTGTGATCTTGGACAAGGTAGACTATGTAAATAGAATTGAAAAGTCAATCGCTGAAGATGGTTTTACCGTATTAAAGAGATCACCATTAAATAGGATGATAGACGCAAAAGGAATTATTAAGGAAACTTTCTCCATAAGCAAGTTCGAATTAATGATCTCCAATCCGGAAGTGCCACAGATGTATGGTTCACCCAAAATCTACAAACCAGGCGAAAAAATGCGAAAAATCGTTTCAAACGTGAATTCACCACTCGTCAGTCTCCAAATGGCTAGTCGAACAAATGAAGTTGTATGGGACATTTGAAAGTGCTAGTGTTTTGAATACGTTTGATATTGTCGATAGAGTGAGTGAAATAAGCATAGAAGAAGATGAATCTATAGTCTCTTTTGATGTGGAAGCACTGTTTCCTAGTATACCTGTCGATGTTGCAATACAGGCACTCAAATTACATCTCGAAACGAGAAATGTAGAAGAAAATCATAAAAGAGTGTATTTAAGAGCAGCAAAAGTTTGTATGTCACATAATTGTATCGTTTTCCGTGACAAATTCTACAAAAACAACAACGGAACAAGTATGGGAAACCCTTTGTCACCGCTCATCGCCGAAGCCTTCATGTCTAAATTTGAAATGGATTTGAAACGAAAGGGTCTTTTGCCCAGAATTTGGTTAAGATATGTTGATGACGTTTTCAGTGTTATAAAAAAGAATACAGTTGAAGAAACTCTAAATATCGGGTGATTTTTTTTGAGGTTAGGATTTTCATGCATTAGTATTTGACAGATCACGCGGGATTTCAGACATGGTGTCAAAAAAAAAGATGCTCAGTATGCTTTGACATTTCATTATGAATAGACTTACTAACGAGCAACGCTTGCAAATCATTGAATTTTATTACCAAAATCAGTGTTCGGTTCGAAATGTGTTTCGCGCTTTACGCAAATTTTATGCGTTTTTTTTTTTAAAAGTTCTCAAGCTCTTAAAAAATTACCCATTATATTAAACAATGTCCTCTTTTCAATGGAGGACAATAAATACATAATGGGTGATTTTTTAAGAGCTTGAGAACTTTTTTTAAAAAAAAACGCATAAAATTTGCGTAAAGCGCGAAACACATTTCGAACCGAACACTGATTTTGGTAATAAAATTCAATGATTTGCAAGCGTTGCTCGTTAGTAAGTCTATTCATGATGAAATGTCAAAGCATACTGAGCATCTTTCTCTTTGACACCATGTCTGAAATCCCGCGTGATCTGTCAAATACTAATGCATGAAAATCCTAACCTCAAAAAAATCACCCTATACATTAAACAACATATATGACACAATGGAAACATTCTATCTCTAATTCTTCTTATTCTAATTAGCATGAATTTGTAACTTTTAACATTAATTTCATATTGAATTTGTTTATTTCTTCTTTTTTCTTGTTGTTTTGTTTTAGTGTAAATCGAGGTTTCGCTGATGATGAACTGCATGTTAGTTCGAAATGCATTCGATTTTTAAAATTCTATAAATAAAAACACGGGTTTTTGAATACTTGAATTTCGTGTTTTATTGTAAAATTTTGACATTTGTAGTCAATAAAGAAAACTACCTTCATATATTTTTGAAAAATTATCGAATTGCACTAACGTTTCTCTTTTCTTCTTTCGAAGGTCATGAATCAAGCTGGCCAATTTTCAGTTTAAGAAATATCTTGAAGAACGAAAGCTTCTTAATGACCAGAAGTAAAGCTTTCGTAGCAATATGTCCACCGGTGATATCATTATTTATCTTATATATAGTTTTTAATAAAGTAGGATTATTGCACTTGATATTTCAAAGGCGTTTCATATAGTTTGGCATAAAGCAATTTTATAGAAAATGCGTACATTTGGCTTCGATTAATTTTTAATTAAGACTAGCGGCCCGGTACGTGCTTCGCTACGTATAAGGCATAGTAATAAAAAATAATTATTAAGTTCATTTATTTAAACAAAAAAATATTTTAAATTGCTAGCTATTTAAAAGTCCAAATGATATATTGTTTATATTATATTTATCAGCAAATAGTAAAAACTAAAAAATAAAAAAGAATTGGATACTCTTACTATGGTGGGTCTATATGGGTTAGTCTAAAACAGTTGGATAAACAATATTTTTTGTTTTTCCATTTTGAGCATGAACAGTTGGGGGTACCGACTCTGGAACAGGCAACATAAAGTTGGCCATGTGAAAAATATGATTCCTCCAATTTGACACCACAAACGTGAAGTGTTTGCCCTTGGGCCTTATTTATGGACATCGCAAATGATAAACGCACAGGATATTGTAGTCTTTTGAATTCAAATGGCATATCAGTTGGAATCGTAGGGATACGCGGTATCAAACTCACTTCTCCTTTTGATTTACCAGTTAAGATTGTAGATTCAATCAAATTTGGCAATTACTTTTTCACTGCCAATCTGGTGCCATTACACAGTTTTGGTGGATTAATATTTCGCAATAATATAAACAAAGAACCAATTTTCAGATTCAAGCAATGCGGTGGTATACCAGCCGGTTCCAATGAATTTAAAAATCCAATTGGATAATTCATTGCCTCATCTTGATTCATAACAGTCAATTGATTTACATATATGGCGTGACTACACCTGGCAGTTTCGCTTGAATTTGAAAATTAATGGCATTGATATGACTGTTCTTCGGTGCTAAAATGGCGCGTTCTCTCAACCAATCATGATTTCTGTAATTCTGAAGAATATTCGGAAAAACACATTCAATCAACTCATCTATAGATTGCGCAATTGTACAAAAATTGTTCGGCAAAGTGATCAATCCGTTGGTACTGTCGATTGGTATTTTGCCATCACCAATTTCTAACAACTGTTTTGAAAACTCAAAAATGTAGGTGAATACGCATATTAATGTTCAGTGTCAATTTTCGTATACATATCTCCAAAGAACTGATGACTTCAAACAGGCGTTTATTTCATCAGCAGGAGTTGATCGAGGAATGACAGGCAATGTTTGACGAATGTCCCCTAAAAGCAATATCAGAGCACCACCAAAAGCTGTTGATTACCGCGTAAATCTTGCATTGTTCGATTAAATGCTTCTATTGATTTTGTATTCGCCATTGTGCACTCATCCCATAAAATAATTGACGTTAATCGCAAAACTTTTGCCATAGCAGAATTTCGTCTTGCTCGTGGCATTTTACTCAATAACTCAACAATATTTTGGAAAATATAAACATAACAAAGCAATAATTATCGCTGATAAAATGAAATGACATATGATGACATTAAATTTGTTTGACAGAACTAACGTCACTTTTTTTGTCTTCGATTGTTTTGCCAAAGGTTCAAATTGGCTTTTAAGTATTAGTACAAATTGTTTGTATATGGGAGTATAGAAAGATGTTGATTTTACACTTTTTCAAGATTTATTTTTAATTTTCTCTACGTACAAACCTTCTCTGCACTTCCACGAATAATTCAAGACCAAAATTAGCCAAATCGGTAAAAGCATTGTTGAGTTATAACATTACAACGAAAAGTTGCATTGATTTTTATATATATAGATTAGAATTTACTTCTCGGACCGTTCAATATACATAAGTAGAATTGGTTTAAATCTGATATCTACAAAATAAACGCTGGTATTCCACAGGGCTCTGTTCTGTCTACGACACTCTTCCTTATTTTTATAAATGATATTTTATCTGAAACTTTTAAAATCCACTAAATTGTTTCGCTGACGACAGCACCCTAAGCTTTTTGTATGGATTTTTAAATTTGGAGATGGGCTATCAATGGCAGAATATTATAGGTTGGGTACCCTAGCCCCAAAGCAAAAATCCCCAACACGAAATCCCCAAATCTAAAATCTCAGAAAATCAAAATCCCCAAAACCAATATCCCCAAATTCAGAATCTACAAAACCAAAATATCGGGTGATTTTTTTGAGGTTAGGATTTTCATGCATTAGTATTTGACAGATCACGCGGGATTTCAGACATGGTGTCAAAGAGAAAGATGCTCAGTATGCTTTGACATTTCATCATGAATAGACTTACTAACGAGCAACGCTTGCAAATCATTGAATTTTATTACCAAAATCAGTTGGCAGAAAATCCGCTTTTTTATCGACAAATTTTGTTCAGCGATGAGGCTCATTTCTGGTTGAATGGCTACGTAAATAAGCAAAATTTCCGCATTTGGAGTGAAGAGCAACCAGAAGCTGTTCAAGAACTGCCCATGCATCCCGAAAAATGCACTGTTTGGTGTGGTTTGTACGCTGGTGGAATCATTGGACCGTATTTTTTCAAAGATGCTGTTGGACGCAACGTTACGGTGAATGGCGATCGCTATCGTTCAATGCTAACAAACTTTTTGTTGCCAAAAATGGAAGAACTGAACTTGGTTGACATGTGGTTTCAACAAGATGGCGCTACATGCCATACAGCTCGCGATTCTATGGCCATTTTGAGGGAAAACTTCGGAGAACAATTCATCTCAAGGAATGGACCGGTAAGTTGGCCACCAAGATCATGCGATTTGACGCCTTTAGACTATTTTTTGTGGGGCTACGTCAAGTCTAAAGTCTACACAAATAAGCCAGCAACTATTCCAGCTTTGGAAGACAACATTTCCGAAGAAATTCGGGCTATTCCGGCCGAAATGCTCGAAAAAGTTACCCAAAATTGGACTTTCCGAATGGACCACCTAAGACGCAGCCGCGGTCAACATATAAATGAAATTATTTTCAAAAAGTAAATGTCATGGACCAATCTAACGTTTCAAATAAAGAATCGATGAGATTTTGCAAATTTTATGCGTTTTTTTTTTAAAAAAAGTTCTCAAGCTCTTAAAAAATCACCCATTACTTAAGTACAGATCCACCATATTTCGAGCATATCTAAGAATAGTGAATCCATGCTTAAAGACTTGTGATGAGTAGAATGATGAGCAGGGTTCGGACTTCTGATTAAAAATCTCGAAAAAAACGAAGCAGATCCAAAATATAAGAACTATTATGTATAAATTAAAGAAGCGGTAATTTTATAAGAAAATGTTTTTAGCAAAAATTAGTTTTTCAAAAAATAGCCAATCATTACTCAATTAATTAATTGGATAAAATTTAATCCCAATCATAAACTCGAAAACACGCACATTATCACTTTAATAAGATTAAGATTCTATACCAAAGTAAATCTACTTCTTTAAAATTAAAATTATTTTTAAGAAAATGCACCACATAATATTATCAAGACCTACACATAAATGATGAAAACCAACAGTCATTTACGGCGATTTAGATTTGGGGATTTCGTTTGTGGATTATGTGGATCCTAGGGATTCTGTTTTTGGAGATTTTGTACTTGGGGATAACGAATTTGTGGATTTTTTAAAGTGTGGGGATTTTGTTTTTGGAAATTTAGAACTTGGGTATTATGTCGGTATCCCGAATATTATAAATTCAATCTTGATCTTGCAGCTTGTTGTCCAAACCATCTCTTGTAGAGTAATAGAATATTTGAAGTCGTCACCTTCTGATGTACCTATAGTTCAGAAAGCCTTTATTTGTAGAAAACTCGAGTACAATTCAAATATTTGGTCAGATGTCTTAAAAACCCACTTACTTTGACAGAATTTAAAAAAGAGCTCTGAAAATCTCTAACTGGAACATTTGTACCTCTTGAGCACCTTCATCCCCTCAAAAAATTTAACCGTAAAACCCGTACTTCTAGGAATCCTCATCAGTTTATCGTGGAACCCAATTGCGCACATACTGTTAAATACAGTTATTCTGTTTTTCACCTACCAGGTTTCAAAATCAAAATCATGTATATTGATATTTCCTTGCTAAACCTATCTTTTTTTTTAATTGTTTGCAATGTGTAAGATCATAATATGGGTAAACCTAATCTCTTAATTGCGCGTACAATACATACAAAATCACACTTCTTTATTCGCAACGTATAGCTTTGGTACTAATTCAAGACGAATGTCTTGAGCCAATGTTATTATAATCCAGTCCTAGGGCTTCTCTCAAACTTAGGCTCTCTTAGGTTCCAGGGAATCAGGAGTCCCTATCATGAGTACATAAAGTTGTTGCTTATCCTTTATGGGATATAATATTTTACTTAATGGGAACATAATCTAGATAGTGCTTAATAAAGGTTCGATAAGGTCACCTGGAAGTGTCCCTCATAAAGATTGCCTGTAGATGTGATTGCCTGAAAGGCAATTTAAAAATTGGGAAGCCAATATATTTTTTTTTTTTTATTTGTACGCGCACTCAAGGGGATATGAATGACTACCCTTAATTAGGAAGGAAGGATAGGATTTGAAAGGAGATACCGATGCACATTGGTTTTGAATGCCTGCACATTGTAATGAGTGGGAAATATTGAATCTGGTAAAGCATTCCACATTCGTGTAGTGCGACTAAAAAAAGAATCTCTGTACTTTACAGTACGACCGAAATTGGACTCAAGGGTAAACTGATGGGCATTCCTAAAAGAACGAGTATTACGGTTGAATTGTTTGAGGGGAGGAATGCCACTGGCTATTTCATTAGAGCATTGCTTATGAAAGTAGCGATAAAATAATGAGAGACATGAAACCTTACGACGGTGCTCGAGAGATGCAAAAGTTTTAGTAAGACAACGGTCACCTATCATTTTTTTAGCTCTCTTTTGAATTCTGTCCAAGAGACAGTGGGTTATAGGAGCACCTGTCCGAATATGGGAATTGTACTCAAGATTTGGACGAATATAGGCTTTATAAATTATAGCCAGATCAGAAGGGGTAAAAAACTTCTTGCATCGTCGGAGAAAACCTACACTTAGCAGCATTTTTGGCGATGTCAAATATGTGATCACTCCCCAACAAGTGGTTTGTAATGCACATACCTAAGACTGATAGCTGTTCAGTCTCCTCGATGCAAGTACCACTCATGGATAGTGGCATTGGGGGAGGGTTACGCTTTTGCGACAGTAGACAGCATTGAGTTTTCGAAGCATTAAATTCTACACGGTTTTTGATTCCCCATTGTACAATGCTGTCGAGATCAGAATTTAATGAGCTTATCATACGCTGCCGTTGAAGTTCCACATCCGAAGGACAAGGATGAGAATCTAAAAACGAATATGAAAAGCTGATGGTACTGTCATCCGCGAAACAATTGAGTGGGTTAGAAGTTTCAGACAAAAGATCATTTATAAAAATAAGGAAGAGCGTCGGAGACAAAACGGAGCCCTGGGGCACACCAGCGTTTATTTTGTGAATATCAGATTTGAACCCGTCCAATACTACTTGAATTGAACGGTCCGAAAGGTAATTTCTAACCCAACGAAGAAGGGATTCATCAATACCAAATGCACTCATTTTCGATAAGAGAGCTTGGTGCCAAACTCTATCAAATGCCTTTGAAATATCAAGTGCAATAATCTTACTTTCTCCAAAACGATGTAAAGATTTGTTCCACTGTTCGGTGAGATAAACTATGAGATTACCAGTGGACCTATTGCTACGAAAGCCATACTGCTGGTCATTAAGAAGCTTCCGTTCTTCGAGATATTTCTTAAGCCGAAAATTGATCAGCGTTTCCATGACCTTGGAAAGAAGGGATGTAAGTGCAATTGGACGATAGTTAGATGGTGAGGAGGATTCGCCTTTTTTAGGGACAGGCTGGACAAATGCAGTTTTCCATCTGCTCGGAAAGAGACCTGTAGAATAGGACAGATGGAAAAGCTTACGCAGTGGTTTTGCCAGTGTTAAAGAACACCTCTTCAGAACAATAGCGGGGATACTATCCGGGCCAGCGGATTTGTGAATGTCAAGATTTTTAAGTACTCTAGTAACTGAACGAGTGCGAAAGAAGATGCGTCCCATAGAATCGTTTACGCTTTCAAGTACAGGCGGAGTCATGTCACTCACTGGCAGCATCGAATTAACAGCAAACTGTGCAAGCAAATTGGCTTTATCAATCGAGCTTACATAGGGAGTGTCATTGGAAACGAGCGTCGGAACCGACGAAGACGTAGTGTTACGCACATTTTTTACAAATGACCAGAAATTTTTACCGTAATTTCTGGTCATGCAAAAATTTAATGCGTCGTATATGTCCGTTACAGGTCTTTCTAGCTTGTTTGAACTTATTTCGGTTTTCCTCAGTTGGGTTGGCTTTGTAATTCCGGAAACTTACATTTTTGATCCTAATAACCTCTTTACAGCTCGAGTCAAACCATGAGTTTTCTTTGGGTTTGATAGATTTTACCCTATTCGGGATAAAATTTCTCATTCCACAAAGAATTAAGTTTGTAATCATATCTGCACTATCGAGGAAGCATAGTGACCAGTTAAAGTTCCTGAAGAATTCATTGAGACCGTCCCAGTTGGCTTTCTCATATTGCCAAACGGTTCTCTAAGGGGTTTTAACTTTAACTGGCCTTTTTTTGGCATGAGAAATTTGCAGATATGACACAATGGTCTAATGTGCCTAAAGGCGATAATACACTGACAGTATATTTATTAGGATCAGGTAAGAAACAAGTCTAGTGTTGGCGGATTGACCTGCAACGTCAGGAATCCGAGTTGGCTCGTCAACTAACTGAGTCAGGTGGTTTAACTCAGCAAAAATCTCGACATACCTTCCTTCGGATGTTGTCTGACCCGAATAGCGTAGCCACGAAGAATTGTGTACATTGAAATCGCCCGTAACAACGATGTCACTGTGCGGAAAATGGGATACAATTCTCTGGATAGAGTCGGACAGCGCATCGAATTCGTTTGAAGTCGAATTACTATCCAAACTTGGGCTGCGATAAATAAAACAAGTATGAATGATGCGCAAACTACCATCTCTACTCTCGTTCCCACCTTAATTTAAACATATTTACTATGTAATCATTGATGAAGGTTTTTACATTAGCTTTTCCTTCCAATTATATTTGATCACGTTCTTTTAATTTTTTTTTCCAAACATATTATTGACATCAGTAAGGTATTGAAACCATATCTATGTAAATTGTGCAATTGCCATTTTGTAAAAAAAAAAAACGATAAATTAACGCTAATAAATAAAATTACAAAATTACAAAAAGAGGCTGGGATGCGACCCACACTGAAAACTTCCCATCCCGTCTGTCGATTTGTCTTGCTTCAAAGTTTGTAGGTTTTCGTGTTGGGTTAAAAAAGTTGTCAGTTGAATTATTTTTAAAAATTTTAAAATTACCAACAATATTTTTCATATAAAGAAATAGTTTAGTTTGAAAATCTAGTTTTGTTAAATAGATTTTTAGTGAAAAACAAATTTTTACCAATTTTAGTAGCATTTCTTAAATTTTTACTAATTAGATGAATTAAATTAATTTGAGAGATATCAAGAACCGAACATCAATTTTTACCAAATTTGCGTACTATTTCTTGTAGATTTTATTTTTTTATGAAAAAATGGACTGTTGGATTTTTATAAAAAACCACTGAATATCGAAAACAATATTTTCTGTGAAATAAAAAAAGTTTGAAGACAATATTTTAAATTTTTGAAAAGCTATTTGAGTCGAAAGTAAATTTTTACCAAGTTTTAGTATTGTTTTTTTGTTAGGTTTTTATTTTTTGTAAAAAAACTGTCAATTAGATTTTTATCAAAATTTTACTGAATGTTGAAAACAATTTTTTTTAAAAGATAGAAGCCAATATCTCAAAGTTTTGAAAAGATATTTGCGTCGAAAATCAATTTTTACCAACTTTTGTTAAATTTTCTTTTAAGTTTTTATTTTTTGTAAAAAAAACTGTCAATTCGATTTTTCTCAAAATTTTACTGCATGTTGACAACATTATTTTTCAAAAGATAAAAGTAGTTAAAACCCAATATCTTAAATTTTTAAAAAGATATTTGAGTCGAAAATCAATTTTTACCAACTTTTGTTAAATTTTCTTTTAAGATTTTATTTTTTGTAAGAAAACTATCAATTCGATTTTTTTCAAAATTTTACTGAATGTTGACAACAATATTTTTTGAAAGATAAAAGTAGTTTTAAGCCAATATCTCAAAGTTTTGAAAAGATATTTGAGTCGAAATTCAATTTTTACCAACTTTGGATGTTTTTTTAGGTTTTTATTTTTTTATAAAAAAAACTATCAATTAGATTTTTCTCAAAATTTTACCAGATGTCAAAAACATTATTCTTCGTTGCACAAAATTGTTTTGGAGATAAAATCATTTTGTATTCGTAAAATTTTCGAGGTGACAAATTTTTTTTTCAGTTTTTTTGATTTATAAAAAAACTGTTAACTGGATTTTTTTCAAAAAATATACTTGTTTGGTATCACGTTACAATATATTATATAAAATTTAATTCAAGTCTCTAGCATTTTTGGTTCGTAAGATATTAAGGGTTAACCAAAATTGTCACCTTTTTTTTAAACTGCTATGGTAAAAAAACCACCCACGCAATTTTCTTGAGAGCCCTTTCTGCATCTTTCTGCCTTATTATCTGTATAACAAAATTTATTTGAAGTCGATACCTCTTCTGGTTCTTGAGCTATGGACAACGAAAAAAACGTCGCGAACGTACGGACATACGGACGTACGGACGTACGGACGTACGTACACACGCACGCACAGACATCTTTCTAAAAAATTTTTATTTCGACTCTAGGGACCTTGAAACGTCGAGAAATGTCAAAATTTTCTATTTGACAAATCGGACCCATTACAATAACTTCCTATGGGAAGTTAAAAAACCAAAGCAAGACAGTTATCTATGCAGAAAATTTATTTTGAT
This sequence comes from Eupeodes latifasciatus, assembly GCA_920104205.1. Classification (NCBI taxonomy): domain Eukaryota; kingdom Metazoa; phylum Arthropoda; class Insecta; order Diptera; family Syrphidae; genus Eupeodes; species Eupeodes latifasciatus. The sequence continues at coordinate 20,593,612 of OV049926.1, read as the reverse complement.
TACAAAAAAACTTCACAGTTGCAATTATCCATTAGTGTTATGCCTTAATGGTAATCACACTGATCCGCTCCTGTACATCAACAAAAATTTAACCGCAATTTATCTTGCATTACTTACATAGTCTTTTTTTTTTTTTCTTTTTTTTTTCTTTCTTTTTTCTATTACAAACTAAACAACATTTTGAACCAACACCAAACCACACTTTTGAGCTACAAAGGTGCACCGAAGTCTCTCGTGACAGTATCATTTTTCCAATTAAATTTGTATAGAGAAAATAGGACGATAACCACAATCAAACTAGTCGAAAAGTCTGAGAGTACCTAAAAGCTATAGTGAGACCTTTGTCATTATTGCATTCATTGACTTAATTTTGCAATCTAATTAACACAACGCATATTCCGTCTAGAACCAAAAACTCTAAAGAATCATTCAAGATAACACATCTGATACCAGTTTGCGTATTGTTTAAAATCGGAATCACCCAAAATAATGAAATACTCGTACACTTGAATTAATTTAGGCGCATTTTACAGATAAAGAGAAAACAAATTATTTTCGAATCTGATTTTATCAATTGAAATTTCTCTTCAACTTAAATTAAAAATTCAAAAGTAGGCATTAACTCCGATAACATCATCTTCACTCTAGAAATTGTAACCTTCTAAAGCTACATTTTTGTACATCAGGAACACGCTAAAATCACATGTTAAATATACTTGAATATCAAATTAATGAAAATGATTGGGAAAAAAATTAAAATTGCAATTATAGGCCTATATCATACAATAAACTAAATTATGTAATTAAAAATTCTATAAAAAACAAGTTCCAATTAATCAAAAGTACCATGATAAGACAAAACCGCCAAAACCATCATCATTGATTTCGTAAGAGGTTAAAAAACAAAAATTGCACGGCATAAATTCAATTACCTACTTATACTCGTATTTCACCAGAACTATTAAATTATCTTTTTAAAAGATATCAATTGAAAATGACTAAGTTCGATGCCATATTCGGAATTTAGACTTAAACAAAAATTATATCAAATAACCGAGATCTTAGACGTTCTTTTTTTTTTGCTTGCCTTTGAAGTTTGAAGATAAACCAAAATAAAAAAAAAGAACAGGAGATAAAACAATCTTATAAAATCAAAAAATTTATATATCAAGCCGTCTTTATCGCTGTTATTTATACTGACTGAATGATTATATTTTGTTTGTTTATGGAAGCTATAGCCCATGAACGTGCAAGACGTAGAATTTTATTGTATGTGCTTAGTCAAGTCACATGACTAACATTAGATAAACCAAAGGATACATATTTTTTGTAAGAACTTACTATTTATAAAATTATGAAATGACAAGAAATTAAGATCTGCTCGATCACTTTAATCAAGAAGAAGAAGACAGACCAATCACGATTTCTCAGCAGATATAGGACACATAAATTAATCAATCCTGTCAGAAAATATTGATCTAGCAGTTACATTTGACAACTTTAAAATCAAAAATTAGCTTAGTTAGCCTGGAACATGGATATACAGGACTTTAAACAAAAAAGCATCAGAATTATGAAACCAAGAAAAGGGTTACATTTAACGTGTCCAACATATCTCTTTTTAACACTTTCATTTCGGCTGCCGGAGATCACGTTAGAAATTTATTTTCAAAAAGGAACCAATAATATTTTTTTTAAATAAATTAGAAATGTTAGAAACCAAAAACACTCCATTACCAAGACCGGAATCTCAGACTGACATTTCGGTTTGCCTACAAGCTAGAAAGCACTAAATGTGAGAAAGTGTGCGTGAAATGATGCAAAAAACCAAACACATTCTCACATTTAGTGTTTCGGCCCATCAAAACGCTTCATTATAGTAATCAGCCCCATCTAAATGCTTCATTTTGAATGTTGCATGGCCTCGTTCAAAAACTAAACAATCCTAACCAACAAAACCTGAAGTGCTGACATGGTCTTAAATTGGAAGATTTGTATAGCTTGTTAATTTCAATCCAAATAAATGTTGTTAATGTACATATATTAAATAAAATAAAATTGACCAAATACATATTTAATGATTTATTAATGCTGTATTTTGTTTACTTAAATTATTTGCGAACGCAACATGCGCTGCAACTGGTTAAGTATAATTGGAAATGGACAAAAGTGTAACTCAATACTTTGTAAAACAACAAAACAGACAATTTTTTCAGCTTTTGTTTGCTTAGAGCATTTTTTTGGCGACGTTAAAAATTTTTTTTTTACGAGAAGCATACTTGTGAAGTTCCATTGCCAAATTTAGCTAGTTCAGATTCCTCAATTAGATTAGTATTTTCATCATTTAAGCAGTTCGATAATTGCAAGACCAAATTTTAGTTTTGTTTGTTGCAGAAATATTCCTGAAAATTTCTTTTTAAGGGACTTTGTTTGTAGTTAGATTTTGGAATACAAATTTGAGGGAACCATGTTTTAAAAATAAGTTGCTTTGTGTAAAGCATCTTTAAGGAATAGAAAAAGGCAATATGTTTACACACAATACCAACTAAATGAGTGCAATAAATAGATTTAAGTAACTTTTTTTTATTCCAGTATGGGGAAACCGAACACCCAATAGAAAAAAACCGATATACGCGCCAAAATCCATACTTCTTGACTAAATAATGTTATCTTCTATGCTTACGCATAAAATTACGAATTTTGTAGCGTATGAAAATTTCTAGACATTTTACAATCTGAAAAATTAATTATGCTACCCGTAGCGTGATGGTTAGTGCGTTGGACTGTCATGCAAGGGGTCTTGGGTTCAATCCCTGCCTGTGCCACCTAACTTTTTTCACGGGTACTGCCTCTTGCGAGGAATTGACAAATTCTCCAAAGAGTAATTCTTGTCATGAAAAGTGCTTTCTCAAACTAGCCGTTCGGATTCGGCATATAAACTGTAGGTCCCTTCCATCTCTGACAACATTACTCGCACACAGGGATGGTTGAGAGTTGTAAGTCACTAGGCCCTGGTTCTCCATGGACTGTTGCGCCACCTAATTTATTTATTTATGAAATAATTGGCTGCTATTAATGCTAATTTTTTCTCTAAAAAGTTGATGAAGGTTAGCCGAAGCGGAAATTTCTTTAATGAACATATTTAAAATATTATTGGCTTTCTCAAAAATATTTTTCTACGCTAACCTCTGCTTTATATCTGAAAACTATTGTTTATGTATATTTTCTTCTATGTTTTGCATTTATAAAATGTAATCTATGGAAGTATTTACTATATTAAGAAAAACATGTACGTAAAACTCATTAATTTGTTTCATTTTTAGCAGCACTTTTACTAAACATACCCTTCAAACAATAATAAGTAAACTTGAACTTTGGTAACTAAACATTTTTAAGGAATGAATGAAAATTATATTTTGCGTTAAACTGTGGAAATTCACTAAAAAAAACTTCTGTACGTAAACAATAAACATTTATGACGATTACATGTTCTATTGAATTAGTTGTGCATGAATTCAGAACGATTTTAAGACGTTTTCATTTTGTGATATATGTCAAAATTTGCATTTTATTTGCTCTGCATTTATTCAACAGGTTCGCTATAATCGTTCTGATTACTTTTTTAAAACATTGGTGTTCCTTTGATGCATAGTTTTTTTTTTGACAGCAAATACATGTATGTTTCCATCAATCAAGAATGTTATGGATAAGGTATTTTTAGATTATAACTTTTTTTTTTTAAATTTAATATTTATTAATCAAAATGGAATTGAAAAATAGTTGCAAGCTTAAATCATTAAAAACAAACTATAAATATACTTGGATTAATTAAATTGATACAGATTTTAATTACTTGCAAACAAAATATTTGGGCCGTTCATTAACGAAAATTTATTAGAATTCAATACAAAAATTGCGCTCGCACCCTTAACTTGATGGTTCTTCGAACGCATCTTTGATACAAAAATCCGAGGTTTATGAAATTTAAACAATTTCGTAGTGATTACTCTAAATTAGTGAATTAATTATAATAAACTGATGTTGAACATGCTTTTTTCAAGACAAAAAGGTACATTGGGTTACTATCCACAAAATGCCTGCAAAATTAAAGCTTAAAACTGACTTTTTCATCGAAAAAAGTAAAAAGAAAAACCTGAAAAAAACTTATTAACCCCTCCATTTTGTTTTTGCTTTGCAAAGTGCCGCTAGCCCACGGCATCGTTTTTTTTTTTGTTTGTGCCCACATCTATTCATGGACTAATTGTCAAAATTACAAATACAACAATGTAAACAAACGGGTTTTGGAGAGTGAATGGTACGAAAGATTCCGGTCTTGGTAATAGAGTGTTTTTGTTAGAAACTGTACGAGACAATGGGCAGGTTCAGACGACTTAAGGGACTTGAAATCTAGGGAAGTTTCTAGTATCTGATTGGCAAGCTGCCAAAGAATTACCTTAAAATTAAGGCATTTTTAATGGAAAGCTGACTGAAAAGTTAAATTCAAGAAAAATCTCTCTAACTATTAAGTCAAGTCTTCTATCAAAATGACAGATGATCATGTTTTTTAATTCAACTGAAAGCTGAACTTTATTACTCTATGATTTATTTATTTTCAACACAACTTCATTTAATGCTTTCTGTAAAAGGGTTCCTTGTCAATTTGGAAAAAAAAGAACTAATATTTCTTTACAATACATAATACAAATTGTGGTGGACTTGTAGCTTGCCTGAGGAGTTTGTTTTAGACAATTATTGTGTTGATACTTTTTGGACTATAAACTTAAAGTAGAGGTCTGCGAAGTAAAGTTCTGAATTTGAAATTCATGACACTTGAAAAACTAACTAGTTGCATTGGTCAAGATTTACGTTCAAGGAATAAAGTTGACTGCAAATGAAGTCCCTTATGTTATCTGAACATGCCCAATGTCGATGCTAACACTATACAACAAAGTAACTGGAAGTTTCTCGTGGAAATTTGCTGTCAGAATTTATTCTCATGTTTCCCTTTGTTTTGATTTTTAAAGATTGCAAACGGTTACTTTACATTTTACACAAAGGATTAAACGGAATTCAGCAGTTCTCCATTTAAGGTGTCTTGACATTCAGTTACTAAAAAACTTTTACCAAATCAAAATCATTATTCTAAAAAAATTGCCAATATATCTCATATATCCTCATAGACATTTATTTCGGGAAAGGTGACCATCGAGAAATCAAGGGGCAAGCCATAGAATACAAAAGTCTCTAGATAAGGAAACGATTAAAGTATTTTTTTGTTTAAATTAAAGTAAGAAATATTGGTCAAACTCAGAGGACAATGTACTCTAACCAAATTGGTAATGTCAAATAAATCATAAAGTTATCAGTAAAAACAAAATTTCGAATCTGTTGAAGTTCACGAATGAATAAAAATTAAAAATAATTAAAATTTATTTAAAACAATTGTCTGAGAATTGCAAAATAACATTTTACACCCAATAACTTTATCAACAGATAGGACATGATTCATTAACAGGGTAAAACCCCAAATGTGTTTTAAAAACTGCCACTTCATCTACAAAAATAACTATGTACATATTTATGATGATGGCATCATTCTGTCTATTTTTCGCCAAATAAAATAAAATTACAGTCAACAACGATAACGGTATATGTTGCAATGTTAAAATGTATGGACAAGAGAATAATGATATTTTAAGGAATTTTTTGGATAAAGAAGAAAAAGTTACTTAACCTAACGGTAAAGTAAAATTCTGAACCTTTTGAAAAATCATTTTAGTATTGGGATATTTTGTTATTAACTGCAGAGCTTCTCATGTCTCGAAATAAAATGTCGACCGAGTTGCAACTTTCATAAGTTAACTGTCAGAAGTATGGAAATTTGACCTATTAAAACTTAACTTATTAAAAAATTAATCAATTGGCCTGTTTATGTTTCTAAGATTTCTTAGAATTTTCTCAAACGGGTTGACAGAGCAGGATAGTAAAATGTAAACAAAACTCACTACTCATTCACATTAAATAAGCTTTGCATTTCTTTTCATCTTTTGTGAATAGTGAGATATTCTTGAGAAATCGAATCATAAAAATTCTGTTCTCAGATTTCTCACAGCAAAAGTGAAAAACTTGTATGAGAAATTTTGGTTATATTTCTGAGAATATCGAAATCTCTGAGATCTTGTAAACTAGCCAAATTTCTCATTGAAATTTATAATTTTGTAAGTTCCCATTGGATGGTATTTGATTTGTTACGATTTGTCAAATGGAAATTGTTTACATTTTTCCACGTCTAAAGTGACCTATAATGTAAACCCATGCTTTTTGGAGATATGTATGTATGTCTGTGGCAGCGTTGCAAAAGCTTAATTCACTTTTAGCTTAACTCATGGCTTTAATTCACAGTTCACCAACTTACTTATGAATTAAACAAAATTTAATTCACAAGTCACCAACTGACTTATGAATTAAATAAATTCAATTCACAAATCACCAACTGACTTATGAATTAAAAAAATTTAAATCGCAAGCCACCAACTGACTTATGAATTAAAAAGAATTAAATTGCAAGCCACCAACTGACTTAAATAAATAAATAAATATATAAGTACCTTGGGTTAACTAATTTTATTTAAAAGTGTAAAATGGTAAGTTTTTTGTATGAACTATTTCTTAGAAACACCAAGGTACATATACTTTTTTTTATAACTTCACCACATTAATAATAATTTATTTAACTGTGTTTATTACATATAAATTCAGTTTAACAAAGTGCATATTTGTCTAAAGAAATTCTTAGAAAATGCTAGACGAGGAAGTTCATAGCACCCATTTTCATGTCAAGGAACTTTTCACAGTAACTTTGTCAAAAAGTAAGTATTTCTTTGTGAGAGGTCACGATATAATATATATAAATTAAAAGGCCTTAAATATTTCTTTAAGATAATACAAAGAAAATGTATGTCTGTCATCACTAATATTTCTGAAATATCGATGGTTAAAGGGTAAGTTAAAAACACTTGATTTCCAAGAAGTTAATACTAAATATTTAAGTATATTTTATTGTTAAAAAAATAATATTGATTGTATTTGAAATTTCGTTTCGTTTGATAGCAAAGGTTCATTCCTACAGCAGTTTAAACAAAAAAGAAGTAAAATTCTCTTTCTGTTTTAATCAACTTCAAACCCAAATATCTAAAAAAAAAAAAACGCCACCAACTATGTTGGTAATATTTGACAAACATAACGTGCTAAATCTCACCTTTTATTTTATACCACTTTCATTATTGAACGCACTGATTGCACGCTCCATACAAAAATAGGCAACCTCCTTTTTTAATTCATAAATCAGTAGGTAGTTGACTTGTGATTTAATTCTTTTTAATTCATAAGTCAGTTGATGATTTGTGAATTGAATTTATTTAATTCATAAGTCAGTTGATGATTTGTGAATTGAATTTATTTAATTCATAAGTCAGTTGGTGATTTGTGAATTGAATTTATTTAATTCATAAGTCAGTTGATGATTTGTGAATTGAATTTGTTTAATTCATAAGTCAGTTGATGGCTTGCGATTTAAATTTTTTTAATTCATACATAAGTCAGTTGGTGACTTCTGAATTAAATTTTTCTAACTCATAAGTCAGTTGGTGACTTCTGAATTAATTTTTTTTTAATTCATAAGTCACTAGCTTGCTTATGACTTAATGATTTCTCATAAGTCAGTTGGTGACTTCTGAATTAATTTTTTTTTTTAATTCATAAGTCACTAACTTGCTTATGACTTAATGATTTTTCAATTCCCAAACTCGCAACCCTGGTCTGTGGTCAATTCAAAATATATATTTTAAAGAATTAAAATTCAACAGTCCAATAATATTTAGTGCATTGTCTTCTAGAAAATCTTTCAACATTAGAAAAATCAGCCTGTCTTGGCAAAAATCTTTTCCAGCCTTTATGACTACAAATTTCAATTTGGTTGGATGTGGTTGACATTGGGCAGGTTCAGACGACATAAGGGACTTGAAAGTAATAGGGCCCATACACTACACAAACTGTTTGAGCAAACGAATGTATTTTGTTGTTGTAAAATTTTTTGTGCAAACTGTTTGAGTAGTGTGTAGCGATGATGCGTGTTTGCGCATTGCGCAAGCGATTTGAACAAAATCAAAAAAAAATTGAATTTTCCGTGCCTGCACAAACATGTTTGTGTGGTGTGTATTGAATTTTGCTCAAACCGATGCCAATTTTCACAGAGTTAACATGAATAAACAAGAGGAACAAAGTTTTTGGACTGAAATAGATCTTTTTTTGTACCACTCTTTACATCAAATTCTTTTTTTTTTTGTTTTTTCTGTTTTTTTTTTTGTTTTTTAATTGCCAAGGCAATAATCAAAGCTGCACATGCTAAATCACTCGATGAAAAACGTCACGCAACTAAAATCTCTCAAACATGTTTGCGTAGTGTGTGGCGAAAATATGTTTGCTCAAACACACTTTTGAACAAACGTGTTTGCGTAGTGTATGGGCCCTATAAGGCAAGTTTCTAGCATCTGATTGGCCAGCTGCCAAAAAATTGCCTTCCTAAGGCAACTTAATTGGAAAGTTGACTGGAAAGTTAGTCAAGAAAAATATATCTAACTATCAATTCAAGTCAACTTATGTCAAACTGACAATTGATCATATTTTTTAATTCAACTAAAAGCTGAACTTTATTACTCAATGATTTATTTATTTTCTGCACAACTTCATTTAATGCTTTCTGTAAAAAGGTTCCTTGCAAATTTGGAAAAGAAATAAGTAATATTTCTTTAAAATACAAATCATGATGGACTTGTAGCTTGCCTGAGGAGTGTTTTGTAGAAAATAATGATTTTGGTAATTTTTGTACTATAAACTTGGAGTAGAGGTTTGTGAAGTAAAGTTCTGAATTTGAAATTCATGACACTTGAAAAACTAACTAGTTGCCTTGCTCAAAATTTACGTTCAAACACTGAAGTTGACTGCAAATGAAGTCACCTATGTTGTCTGAACCTGCCCATTAAGTTTTTGCCAACAAAACTTATATTTTTGACATAGAACATTTTACCAACAAAAAATGAAAATGACATTACATACTACAACCATAAAATTTCATGTCGAATAATACAATTTTTGACATTTCGTAAAGTTTTTAGAAGTATCGGATTGAAGCATTAAAAATATACTTTAGTCTTATTTAATAGAATTCGCTAAACAGATGAATAGTTATACAGTGCATAAGGATTTATGTAGGCTCTATGCAACGTTGCGCAAATTCCCATTTATAAAAAATTCTGCTATAAATTTTAGTTATACAATGCTTATATCAAAAAAAGTACCAAAATAGAGCAATCTATTCCATTTATCTGTCTATCAAATCAGCTGTTTGTCATAACAAGTAAAATATAAAAAAAATAATTCCAATTATTTTTATGATATTCCCTTTCAAAAATTTATATATTTTTTTTTTAAATTCTTCGTTTCTTGGGCTCATTGGGTTGAACCTTTTTTTATAAACTTTCCGCCTTCTTGGAGTGGGTAAAACGCGATTTAAATTCTTTAAATCATTAATAAACGAGCTAAACTGGAGAGGCATTATTGTTTTTTATTTCAAAAATGGAGAGAAATCAAAATGACATTTACGAAATAATAATAACAATAATTTCCTTATGAAGGCTCTATTCAAGCCTAGTACGCTGCTGATGCGAAACGAAATTTGTCGGCGGTCTCCAAGTGCAGAGCGAAATTAAAACGAAAACCACAGCGGAAAAATATTTGTGGAGAGTTCTGTCTTGAAGTTGAATTTCACTGCTTGTCTTCATCACTTCTTGCACATCACCAATAACATCATGAGTTTCCGATTCAGAAATGCAATGTTGGAACATATTAGACAAATCCATTTTATTTTAAATTTTAAATCAAATATAAATCAAAGTCAAAACACCAAAAGTCACGAGTGAACAATTTTTTTTTTCAATACAAAAATTAAACTTCAAAATTTCGCAAGCAATTAATGTGCTGGTCAATTAAATTGAGAACGAAAATAGTGGAGAATTTTACTAAGAAATCTAGTACAGCTATCCACTAAAATGACACATTTCGTCGTTCAGCTGCGTACTGAAAAACGAAAATCACAGCGAAATTTTTCGTTTATGATTTGGTCATGTCATTTTTGTATGGGAATTTTCGTTTCGCATCAGCAGCGTACTAGGCTTCAACCTCAAAATGCGTTTAGCTTATTATGGGACTATGCAACCTTGAATAAGTTTTATAAATAGCATTTTTGCATTTAGAGGCATTATAGAGATTACATAACTTTATGTAGGCTCTATACAGCGTTTTTAAATAAGACTGTTAAAATTTAATCTTCTACTTAAAAATCTTGTGAACTCTAAACTTTTTTCATCTTATATAAAATATTTTTGTTAACTTTAAGTAAAAATTACAAAAGTTTACAGTTCTTTTACAATACAAATTAAATCCTGCCGAAAAATTTTACTCTAAGCTGGTTTAACTTGAATTTATTGCTAGCATTCTCTTTGTAGTTCCTTAAATAACAATTTCGAATCAATAAAAAGTTATCAGCGTAGGTCGTATCCCATTCTTTTTCTGTTGACCTGAATTAACGAAAATCTTATTAATTGGCTTGTTAAATGTTCAATTTTTATATCTCAGAATAAGGGTCGTCAGTATATTTTCTTGCTAATAAAATTCTATCATCATATATATTTGGATCTCATTTTTTAACTTCCCATAGGAAGTTATTGTAATGGGTCCGATTTGTCAAATTGAAAATTTTGACATTTCTCGACGTTTCAAGGTCCCTAGAGTCGAAATAAAAGATTTTTAGAAAGATGTCTGTGCGTGCGTGTGTACGTACATACGTCCGCGACGTTTTTTTCGTCCTCCATAGCTCAAGAACCAGAAGAGATATCGACTTCAAATAAATTTCGTTATACAGATAATAATGCAGAAAGATGCAGAAAGGGCTCTCAAGAAAATTGCGTGGGTGGTTTTTTTTACCATAGCAGTTTAAAAAAAAGGTGAAAACTTTGGTTAACCCTTAATATCTTACGAACCAAAAATGCTAGAGACTTGAATTAAATTTTATATAATATATTGTAACGTGATACCAAACAAGTATATTTTTTGGAAAAAATCCAGTTAACAGTTTTTTTTATAAATCAAAAAAACTGATAAAAAAAATTTGTCACCTCGAAAATTTTACGAATACAAAATGATTTTATCTCCAAAACAATTTTGTGCAACGAAGAATAATGTTTTTGACATCTGGTTAAATTTTGAGAAAAATCGAATTGATAGTTTTTTTATAAAAAATAAAAACCTAAAAAAACATTACTCAAAGTTGGTAAAAATTGAATTTCGACTCAAATATCTTTTCAAAACTTTGAGATATTGGCTTTTATCTTTAAAAAAAAATTGTTTTCAACATTCAGTAAAATTTTGATAAAAATCTAATTGACAGTTTTTTTACAAAAAATAAAAACCTAACAAAAAAACAATACTAAAACTTGGTAAAAATTTACTTTCGACTCAAATAGCTTTTCAAAAATTTAAAATATTGTCTTCGAACTTTTTTTATTTCACAGAAAATATTGTTTTCGATATTCAGTGGTTTTTTATAAAAATCCAACAGTCCATTTTTTCATAAAAAAATAAAATCTACAAGAAATAGTGCGCAAATTTGGTAAAAATTGATGTTCGGTTCTTGATATCTCTCAAATTAATTTAATTCATCTAATTAGTAAAAATTTAAGAAATGCTACTAAAATTGGTAAAAATTTGTTTTTCACTAAAAATCTATTTAACAAAACTAGATTTTCAAACTAAACTATTTCTTTATATGAAAAATATTGTTGGTAATTTTAAAATTTTTAAGAATAATTAAACTGACAACTTTTTTAACCCAACACGAAAACCTACAAACTTTGAAGCAAGACAAATCGACAGACGGGATGGGAAGTTTTCAGTGTGGGTCGCATCCCAGCCTCTTTTTAGAATGAATAATTGAAACACTGAAGTTTCCACTATCAAGTTTAATGTAACGAATTCTCTATAGAACTTATGGGTGAGAAGTAACTTGACTCACTTTTTTATTTGTTAATATTCCACTCATGTAAAATTATTCTAAGGCCCCGAACCCCTAACAAATTTTGCTTCATTTACTTTGTTTTTATAATTTCAATATAATTTTCCCACTTAGAAAAGTTTAACATATATACTTTCTTCAAATTTAAAATTCTAATGCTTGTAATAAGATAAGATTGCAATCAAAATCTCAATCCACTTGATATTCTGAGGTATCTATGGGAGATTTTTATCTTATTATGGAAAAACTTACCTAATTCATAGTTCTTCACTCCATAGTTGTACGTGAGTTCGATAACAAAATGAGACGCTTCAGGTCCATAACCAACCATAGTTTTACTCCAACGATTGTCATAAGGTCTGAAAGTTTCCAAAACAAATTAAAATTAATAAGTAAAGTAGTTGTATCAACATTTTTATCCAACATCAATTTCAAAAACCAATTAAAATGATCTCAAGGTAAATTACTTGATATCTCTATCAAGTTAGGTAAATTTTTAAACTTACCCATTACATTGTGCATCACAACCCTGTGTGAATTCTTCGTGCCGCAGTACCTGTAATTAAAACACGAGACAGACAGAAATTGTTTTAGCAATTATTTTATGGCATACTAAATAATAAATAGTTAGGTAGACATCAGATAGATATATGTACATATATGACGTGGATACCTAATTAAGTTCTAGATTTATCTTAAAACCGGAATTTTTGTTTGCTTTTATATTATAAAATTATAACTATTTGTAGGTATGTATTATATTATATATGTAATTCAATAAAAAAACAATGACCTTCATTCCAAGAATGCTGCGATAAAAGAAAGCATTTTTAGCTCTATCACCGACTTTGAAAACATAATGCAAAGCACGTCCTGTAATTGATGACATAGCTAAACTTAATTGTTTATTTTTTAGCGTGTTCTAATTTTTCTTTATCAAGAAATTTTTTTTAAGTGGGTTAATATTTGTTTAGTTTGATTTTTATTTCTTTCTTTTTAAGATAACTCGATGAGAATGTTATTTTTCTGATTAGAGACACCGCACAACTTTCAACATCAACAAGTAACGAAATAATAAATCGACGAAATCGAAATATAAAGTACACAATTCGAATGAGAAACTTGAAATAATAGAAATAAAAAACAGAAATGAAATGAAATCAATTTTTTGACATTCGGCTTTTTATTCAACTTTGAAGTTTATATGCAATTGTTTTGTTGTTGTTTTCTTTTTGTGTTGTAGATTGTCAAAAATATTCACCACAGTGTTTTTGATTCGTAGTGTAGATAATATAGAAAGTTGGTTCTTGTATTCGATATTTGTGGTATAGTCTGGACAAACACCTTCAACAATACCGATATAAGTGACATCTATGGATTGACACTAATTCTTATACGGAAATGAAAGACATTTTGGAAATTTTAAAAAATAACGACAAACAACACAATGATGTCATTTACTGTTGTATTCTACAGGGTTTTTCAACAGGGACGCTACAAAAGTAGAGCGACAGGAACAGCAAACGACGCACAGTGGCCCGTTTTGACTTTTTTGGTTGCAAAATTTATATCTCCTAAACGAATAAAGATATTGCTTTAATTTTTTTTTTATCTTGAAGGAAATTTCCAAGGCTATAAAAATTGTGACTTTCAAAAAAATGTTTACAGGGTGTTTCAGAAATTTGTGTTAAAATAAGAAGTTTTAACAAAGGTGATAAACCTAGCGGTATTTTAATATGCAATCGTCAAAATCAATTTTGTAAGTAATCTAAGTGAATAGAAACAGTAGAGCAAAAAGAAAAAGGACCAATTCGAGTGAAAAAGTAAGAAAAAAAGTATTTTTTTTTTTTAATTTTAAGGATTTTTTTTTTATTTTCCAGTATTCAAGAATACATAATGTATTTTGGTGATATATCAAAAGTCAAAAGGTGTAAAAAGAAATAAAAACAAAAAAAAATTAATATATAAACACTAAATTTCTTGAAAACTATCATCTAAGTCCGGGGAAATGTGTAATAAACTCATAATTTCTGGAGAGTATCGTTCCTTCAGATCTTTTTGGCTTCTCACATGCCTTAAGGAAGAAATAAGTGGATCCGAAGAGGTTGCAAGCATGTTAAATAGGTCCTCATTCTGCCGAACCTTGAAACTTTACACGTATTCTGATATCGATATTTCTTGTAGTCTTTATTTTTGCATTCCTGGGCTTCTTCTGACAGTTCTGCAAGTGGTAGTGATTGATATTCAATGATATTTTGACTATGAACCAATATTTTGTGTAGAGTAGGTGTGAGTAGTTTTTCAGGATACTTTTGTTTTAAAAGCTCTGCCGTTTTCTTAGTATACTCCCCAAATTTAACTGCATTCACTACTTCTCTGCAATTCAAAACGTTCAATATTACTTTGAGCCTCATTATAACTTCTCCATTGACTCCAGTTATTCAAACAGTTGCATCTGAATGTTCAAAAAATCTTCTTGCAGTGTTTCCGTCATTAGTGTTTCCAAACCCTTGCTTTGGTTTATCCACATCAAGGCCAAGCTCATCGCAAAAACGCCTTTGGATCTCTTGTTTTCTTCTTTTTACCGTCTCCTTGGTCCCAATCGATTCATCAGTACCTTCTCCTTCTTGTCGAAGAGTATACGCAAGCTTCAAAATAAATTCCATGCATCTGATTCTAGCGTGCAGTGGAGAGATTCCATATTCGTAATTATGTTCGTCCTCAATTGATTCATCTTTATTGAAGTTCTTTTGTGTCCTTTTGCATATCGGACATGACCGCGTAGACTTTGTTTCCGTTAATTCGTTTAGTACTCTTCCGTCTATCATAGTTGAAAAGAACTCGTGATTCACAGTTATAGTTGTTTCTTCATTAACTTTATACATATATTGTTGGTTGAATATCTGCTATTTGACTTTTAATATTATTGACTGTGTTATTTATGATGTCACTAGTCTCTTTAACATATTGGAACATAATGGGCCGACAGAAATGAACTGATAATGGGCGAGGGTTCCTCCTATGTTGCCCATTTGTACTATCGAGTCGAAGTGGGACAACTGATGCCATGAACATGTGTGCGTCTGTTTCTCCATCTGTTGTATTTATTTTTTGCTTGTAGGCACTTTGTCCAGATGATCCATCGCAGCCCCATTTACTCTGTAACGTTAGACTTCTTGGAAGTGCCATTATTTGATCCTCCGTTTTGCTTTCTATTAGCCGCAATGCTGTATGATCCATCATGTTTTGAAGTTTCACTCTAGCTAATATTTCCGTGACTTCGCAGTTTTCGGGAACTGCTTCTTTTTTCGCAACCGTAATCATATTGTAGGATAGCAAGACATCTATGTTGTGATGTCTTAACGAAGTTCTCAGGATTTTATATTTTTCTTTTGAGAGTCCCAAATCCATAAACAAAGCTAATGCGTTCTCACTGGTGTATTTTATGGGATTGTGTTGGGGAGTGTGAATGCTTTCCTTGACTCTTTTGACACGAAGTGGACTTGCAGAAGATATTGCCTGAATTATATCACTCTTCCCCTTTTTATGGTCCTTATTGTATCTTATACTCAAAGCTTCAGAGAGATGTTCTGTACATATCTCCTTTGTAGCTTTGATTAGTTTTTGTTTTTTAGTAAATGTTGCGCACTCATTGACTGGCTTCCTTGGTCTTCCTCTTGATGTAGTTGGGAGATCACCCGCTTCTTCTGTTTGTCCGGTATTGATATGCAGAGATGAGGAAAGCCATTCTGCATTCTTTTTGAAGTTATTTCTCGATCTTTTGGCTGCTATCCATTTTCTATCAAGGTTGTAATAGAATTGTTTTAATATCTGTTTGACTGTATTTGCATCTGGTATAGTTGGTATTCACTTTCCACGGCAGATATAAACTCATTACAACTGCTAGCATTAACAAAAAGTTCAAACAAATCCTCATTCGGAATATCCATTTAAATTGATATTTGGCTGTCTACCTTTATACTAACATATTCCAAAATTGTTTTATCCTTAAATCTTATCAATAAATTTTTAATCCTTATCAATAAAAGTACCTGATCATAATTCAATCGTACCCGAAAACAAATGCATTATTTAAAATTTTATTACAGGATTTAAAAAATTAGCTCTAAAACTCTTGAAAATCTTAGGTAATAAACAAAAAATAAAAATGATTTATTTTTTTAAAAATAAAATCATCTTTTTAAATCCACCACACACAAAACAAATAAATCCATAAAAAAGAATTTTCCATAAAAAAAAGAGGGGGAAAAAATGACTGACTTTATCAATTCAAATCTCCCTAGCTCAGTTCGATACAAAATGACGCAGTTGATCTTTTGGATTTATGTTAAGAAATATATAAGGATTCTGAATCAGTTGGGATCTTAGCACCACTCGTTGAATCTTTTTTTTCTATACAATTTGAAGTGTCAAGTCTTATGTTTAGTCAAGTCTATGGTTTATGCCAACAAGCCAGCGACGATTGATGAACTTCGTACGAATATCGAACGTGAAATTGCAGCAGTATCGGCCGATTTATGCTTGAAAACCGTCGAAAATTGGGTTCCGTGTCTGGACTTTTGCAAGCCTGCCCGTGGTGGCCATGCAAAAGAAATTGAGTTTCATACACATAATGGCATCAAACGTAGGTATTTTCATAGGAATAAAGAATTTCATTGATATCCAAAAGTGTTTTTGTTTTATTAAAAAAAAAAAAACTTTTGTAGCGCTATTATGAAAAACCCGATATTTTGATAGTGAGAATATCATCAAGAATAATAACAATAAAAATATATCATTGTTTCGATAGTAAACGCAAAAATAATGACATAGAACACCAATTTTTGAATTTGATGAGATTTGTCTTTAATATCGCAAAAATTGTCTATAACATTTGGCACTTGGTTTTATTTTTGTTAATATAATCTAAATAGTGGGTGTAAAAGATAAGTGACTTTACTTGTACAGGGTGTCTTTTAGTTGCATGAGAATTTTCGATGGTTGCGTTATCTATGGTTTGACAGTTTCGAATGTCAAACTGTGTAGACATTTATGTTCAGTAAGGTTTGGCAATTTATAGTGGATAACGCTTCCATATTGTAAAAGTTTAATTTGAAACAAAACTCTGTTAGTTAAATTCAAAGAGCACTTTAAAGCGATGAAGATTATTTCAAATTAAAAAAAGCTTCATCAATAAGGACAATTGCTGTTTATAAAGCGAGTTAAGTTATTGAATTTCTATGGCCAGATTTATTGGAAAAAGTAGTGAAAAACTGGACTAATCGAATGGACTATATCTGTACCCAGGAGGCAGAACCGCTAAAGTCGACTTAAGACAAAATTGAGTTTTTGATACCATTTAGATTCGTACGAATCTATTTTGTAAATTTTTTTTACATTTTTATCATAAAAAATGTAGCCACAATTTTACAAAAACAAAACCACTAAAGTCAGTTTTGTACATCCTCCTCAAGGCAAAACAACTAAACTCAAACAAAATTGAAAAAAGTCCTTACATTTTATCTAAAGTTGACTTAAGATTAAATTGTTTTCAATTTTTCTCAAGGAATAACGACTAAACTCAAGTTAAGTTGTTTTTCCGCGAGAAAATTATGGATTTTGTTCTACTTTTGTGTTGGGAAAAAACCGCTTAAGTCGAGTTTAGTTGTTCTTCCTCAATGAAATTGTAGTATTTTTTAAATTTCTATTTGGAGAAAAACAACTTAACTCAACTTTAGTTGTTATTCTCCGAGAGATAAATAAATTTGTCGTGTCTTAAGTTGAGTTTAGTCATTATTCCCCAAGAAAATATTGATCATGAAAAATCTAAATTTGACTTTAGTCCTTTTTCCGCGGCAAAGAGTCAGTTTATAAAAATCTAATGTAGAGTTTAGTTGTTATTGCGCGACCAAATCAAAAACAAGTGTGTACTTAAGTCAACTTTAGTTATTTTTGCACGAAGATAAGAAAATAAAAATAAAAAAATAGTTTTGTCATAATTCGACTTTAGATTTTAGGCACGGTCAATATTTCCTTTTTTAGATTTTTCAAGTGTTTTGAATTTAAAATAAGTGTAATTAAAATGTCCTCTCGATCACAAAGGCTTCTGGCACTGGCCCGAATGTTAAAGGAAAAAGCTACTAATGAAGGTTTGATAATTTTATAACTTAGTTTTGTGTCGACTTGTTTTTTGGCGACTTGCTGTTTTTTCTATTGTGTGTGTGCCAGTGTTAATCTGCCTGTCTATGTCTGTCTGTCTGACTTTCTATGAGACCGTGCGCACCTGCATCTTTCTTACTTATATAATTGACGTGAGGGGTATTTTTTGCTTGTCTGTCTTCCTTTCTTGCAATGTTGGCTGTGTCGATCTGTATTTATGTATGTGGTGATTTGTTTGATCCTTATGCCTTTTGTTTTGAATATGCCTACCTATGCCAATGTAACCAACATGAAGAATAGTTTGTTATGATTTACAGAAACATCGAAGCAATCATATAATTTTGTAATGCAGAGAAATTCTACACCAGAAAATAATATAGTTAGTGGTAAGCAAGAAAGGTACATATTAGATTAAAAGGCTAAAAATGAAACGAATATTTTCTTTATGATTGCCCAGGGCATATAATACTTGAAGCTTGCACGTCTACACATCCTGTTGAATCTCTTAATGAACATAATAATGAAATATAACTAAACCAATGGCCACTAAAATATTCATCGTATGATTATTCAAATGAAACAATTGAATCAGATTATTATTTTCAATCAATTCCATACAACGAATTCGAAACAAAATCTTCAATGAATGGATTTGACATCGATATGAGATTTTTTTTTGACAGTAAGAATCCTTTTTTTTTATTCAAAAGTTACTATTTCTTAGTATTGCACTATTACACCTGTAGACCAATATTTGGCAACAGTTAGCAACAAAGACAAGGAAAATTTCTATATTAACTGCGATGATCTTCCCGAATGGGAAGATTCTGATGATTACTTTAAAGATCCCGATTTTAAAATTACTTCTCATGATTCATGCACCGATGATGAAGAGATTGAAAATATCCCAACCCAACCGCCAACTGTCCTAAAAGAATCAAAACGTGAAAATAAAAGACTTTGCCGACAGATATCCAGAAATGTTGGAAAAGCTTATGAATCTACTTCTGGAATAATTAAGCAGGCCAGAATTTGTCAACTGTTTGGTAGGTGTCGATTTAACTGCCAGGTAAAATTTTCATTTGAGAACGTTTAATCCATTTCCAATCACTATTGGTCCCTGGGATCTTATGATCAACGTATTCTATATATTGGAAACCTGTTAGTTATTGACAAAAAAAAGTGATACACGGACAAATTCAACTGAACGCAAACGTAATCGTCAAAATACCGTTTTATATTTTTTGGAGCATGCTGGCAAACGTTCTAAAATTTGTCGAAAACATTTTACACAGTGCTTTGATGAAACTGAAAGTTTTATTAGGAGTGTAATTTGTAAAAAACAGTCATGTCCGACTTTGCCATTTAAAAATTGTCGTGGAAAAAGAACTCCTCCCAACAAAACTAGTCAAGAGAAAGAAGAAGAAATAAAGCGGCACATACAAAAATTTCCGGCATATGAAAGCCACTATAGCCGTAGGGATACATCCCAAAAATATATTCATGGGAGCTTAAATCTGGCAACAATGCACCGCATGTATAAAGAAGAAGTAGCTAGCCCTGTGGGCATGACCAAATATGCTGAAATATTCCAAACTA
The DNA here is from genome assembly GCA_920104205.1 of Eupeodes latifasciatus. Classification (NCBI taxonomy): domain Eukaryota; kingdom Metazoa; phylum Arthropoda; class Insecta; order Diptera; family Syrphidae; genus Eupeodes; species Eupeodes latifasciatus. Next base: position 20,573,727 of record OV049926.1, on the reverse strand, counting down.
TGAATCTTAAGTTTAAAGCACCTAAATTAGACACCTGTTCAAATTGTGATACATTTATATCTAAAATTAAAGTTGCTCAAGACGATGAAGAGAAAAAGATATTATTTGAGCAACAAAAATTACATCTTGTAAAAGCAGAGTTCGGCTACGACCAAAAAAAGATTGATAAGGAAAACGCGAAACAAAATCAAAGCATGAGAGCCTTTGCGTTTGACTTACAGCAATGTCTGCCAACGCCTTTTCTAAGAAACTCCGTAAGTTTTTACAAAAGGCAACTTTGGACTTTCAATCTTACGGTACATGATTTAGAGACTAATTTTTCTGGCTGCTATATGTGGCACGAAGGTATTGCGCGTAGGGGTGGGAATGAGATTTCTTCCTGCATTTTTAAACTTCTTAGGTCGTTACCACCAAGTGATCTTAAAATAACATTTTACAGCGATTCATGCTCTGGCCAAAATAAAAACTCGTTCGTGGCTGCTATGTTTCTCCTTTTTCTAAAAGAAAATTCATCAATTGAATATATTGATCACAAGTTCTTAGAGCCTGGCCATACTCATATGGAATGCGATTCTTGTCATGCCTTAATTGAAAGGAAAAAGAAAAAGTCAAATGTTGAAATTAGTGTCCCTAGAGATTGGTACCAGTTTATTGGTGGTATTAATTCCAAAATAAAGGTATATGAAATGCAACAAGCTCAATTTTTCAATTTTTGTGAAATATCAAAAACCAATTTGAATTGGAAACGATCTAATTTAGAAGGAGAAAAATTTGTTTGGAACACCGTGAGGTGGATTCGATACACCAGTGACAGTAAAAAAATATTTTATAAAACGACTTTGAATCCAGAAGAACCATTCAAAATATTATCATTGGCAAAAAGAGGATCTTCTACTTTTTCACTAAGCGAGCTTAAAATTATTGAAGATTTACCAAATATATCTGCCGAAAAAAAGAAGGATCTTATGGAATTGATGCAATATACATATTAATCCCGAATTTCATGAGTTTTACCGAAGCCTTCGCACAACTTCAAGTGCACTAAACACACATCCTGATTTAGAAAGTGAAGATGATGAAAATTAAAGCTATTTTTCTATATTCACCTTATTCCATACTATTACTATTGCTCTTATTTGCAAAACTTAAAAAATATAATACCTTTTTTTCTAAGAAACTATTTATGATCTCAATATTTGTAAAGATTTTCAATTCAATTTTAGTACGTTAATAAAACGTTAAATACATATTGATACTTTTTTCTAATAATACAAAAAATTGCGAAGTGTGAATTCCACCTTTTTTGTTGTTTTTTGTTTTGTTAATTTTATATTTTTCAATGGTTTTATCTTGATGTAATATTTATTTTTAGTATTTAATGTTGTGTAAGATATTTTTTAATAAATTGGTTTCTTTTCTAATACAAAAACAAGATTGTGTCTTTGATTTCAAGCGTGTAAAAATCTTAGCTCAAAAGTTTGTTGTCATATCTCACTCAATATAGTTATGGAATAACAACTAAAGTCGAGTTACGCGGAGCAAAATGTCTCATTAAATTAGGGAAAAACAACTTAAGTCGACTTTGGCAAACTGAAAATTCAATTTACTTCAAGAAAAAACAGCTTAACTCGACTTAAGATATTTTGTATGAACATTTCTCCCGAGGCAAAACAACTAAACTGCGTCTTTTGCTTCCCACGATTTTAATTTCAGTGTTTTATTTGCTTTTAAATTTTGGATCAAAATACCTTCAAATCCATGCTAGTATAAATACTGTCAGACGATCCAATAACTTTCTACATCAATTTGTAATTGCGAACTTTTTTTAAAATTTCAAACTGCTCTCCTGAAAAATGTTAAAAACAGACTTTAGCGGTTCTGCCTCGGGGCCACAGATATATAATTCAAATTAAATTTATAAAAAGAGGCCATCCCGTCTGTCGATTTGTCTTGCTTAAAAGTTTGTCTATATGTATCAATTTTTACCAAATTTACGTACTATTTTTTGTAGATTTTATTTTTTATGAAAAAACGGACTTTTGGATTTTTATAAAAAAATTACTGAAAACAATATTTTCTGTGAAATAAAATAAGTTTGAATTTGTAATTTTTGAAAAGCTATTTGAGTCGAAAGTAAAGTTTTACAAGTTTTAGTTTTTTTTTTGGGTTTTTATTTTTTGTAAAAAAAACTGTCAATTCCATTTTTCTCAAAATTGTATAGAATGTTGAAAACAATATTTCTTAAAAGATAAAATTAGTTTGAAGCCAATGTCTCAAATTTTTGAAAAGATATTTACGTCAAAAAACAATTTTTAACAACTTTTGTTAAATTTTTTTTTCGGATTTTAATTTTTTTGTAAAAAATAAACTGTCCATTCGATTTTTTTCAAAATTTTACTGAATGTTGAAAACAATATTTCTTATAAGATAAAATAAATTTGAAGCCTTAATCTCAAGTTTTTGAAAAGATGTTTGAGTCGAAATTCAATTTTTACCAACTATGAGTAAATTTTTTTAGGATTTTATTTTTTTATAAAAAAAACTGTCAATTCGATTTTTCTCAAAATTTTATCAGATGTCAAAAACATCATTCTTCGTTGCACAAAATTTTTTTGAAGATGAAATCATATTTTAGTCGTAAAATTTTCGAGGTGACAAATTTTTTTTCAGTTTTTTTGATTTATAAAAAAAAACTGTTAATTGGATTTTTTTCCAAAAATATACTTGTTTTGTATCACGTTACAATATATAATATACAATTTAATTCAAGTCTCTAGCGTTATTGATTCATGAGATATTTAGGGTTAACCAAAATTTTCACCTGTTTTTTAAAATGCTCTGGTAAAAAAACCATCCATGCAATTTTCTTGAGAGCCCTTTCTGCATCTTTCTGCCTTATTATCTGTATAACAAAATTTATTTGAAGTCGATATCTCTTCTGGTTCTTGAGCTATGTACGACGAAAAAAACGTCGCGAACGTACAGACGTACGGATGTACGGACATACGGATATTTTCAAAAAAATACAGCTTCTTTGATTTCTAAACACATTTATTTTGTATTGTAGAATTTCTGATAAACAAAGTATCCAAACATTTTTTCTTCGGCCTCTAAAGAACATTGTTCAACACATGTAAAATATTCAGTTAAAACCATTTTTAGCCATTTAATCAAAAGTGGTTAGAAAAACTACAATAATTTCCCGTGAATATGATTTTTAAAATCGAAGTCAGACACAATAGTATACCTCTCAAGTTGTAAAATATTACCATTAGAAGTCGCTTATCTCGACTTAAGCGTCTTTGCCATACTACGTACAATATTTATTGTGTTTAAATTCTAATTACTAGTAGAAATAATATCTTAAGTATCTTAAAATCGTGACTTAAAATATTTCTTTCAATCAAATTTTCATCAAAATAGTAATTTTTTAGTTACTGTGTTTTTCCTGTGAATAAAAGATTATCGCATCCGAACTTCATTCAACGTGTAATATTTCACGAAAATTCAAAATTTTGTACTCAAATAAGTATCTACTCAAGTTAATGAAGTTATAATAAATTACGTTCATACATTGCCTTGCCTTAGATTTTTACATGCAGGTAGGATAAAAGTTGTTGTTAGTTTCATGAAAATGTCTCCATGACACTTTCATTTTATAGCCTTACACCTTTAAATAACATTACGTATACGCCCCATAAGCCATTTTTCGTTATTACCTCCATTGGTGATGATAAGAGTGTTAACATTTAGTGATAGTTAGGCTATAGGTGATGTTGACTTTGTTCAATATTGTAGTTTCTAACAGTGTTCATACAAAACTAACATTTACACCAAAAGTTATACTGATGGTCTTGTAAGAAAACATGGACGGATTGGCCTACAATTCATATAGTAGTAGTAGTTACCGGAAAGAGGAAATGTGATGTTACCTGTTAACTTGTTGTTGATACTCCAATAAACTAACATGAGGATATGTGAAGCTTTCAAAAATGTGTACCATGTACGTCATAAACATTAATGAGCTTAACAAAACACACCTAATGTTAAGTTTCATAGTTACTGCAGTAACAATTCTTGAGATTATGTGAGGTTCATAGCAATTTTGTTTTGGATAGTAAATGTTTAACAATTGTCTCAACAAAAGTTATTTTCATGCAATACCAAGTAATAGATTCTTTTTAAGCTTAGACTTATTCGTACATTTTTAATTATTTTTCTCATTTCTATTACTCATAAGCTGTGGTTCCTGAAGTATATCTGGTATCTGCTTCAATTATTATATTCATCAAGGAAGATGAGTAATATAAAGCTAAGTTTTGTGGTCTTTCAACCAGACTGCTTACCTACAGCTAAATAAAAACACCTTATATATAAGAGTATTTTCTAGAAATGTGTGTTGTTATATCTCAAATAGCTTTAGGACTGTTCCTGCACCTGGAGAGGAAGAGACAAGGTAAATAGTAGATTGTTTCCGTGCCAACCTATATCTAAAATCAGAGAATCAGATTTTTTGCGTTTGGGGTTTCAATTTTATTTTTTTTCGCTTTGCTTTGGTTGAGATTGTTTTCGAGATTCTTTTTTCTATTTTTATAATTCCATCGATTCACATGTTAGATAAGTTTATATGTTGTGTACGTTTATGCTGGATATTTATGTATCGCTGGTATCTATACTTTTTTGGGCAGCAGGTCAGGCTCCAAATATTGGGGGCATCGCATATAACATCATTGTGTACGGATTTGAAATTTGGTTGTTTTGTTGTTAGGGTTGTATATTTTTATCTGTAAATCCTTTAAAGTATGACAAATCGGATTCAATGGGGCATTCGTTTTTGGTTGTTCTTTTATAGAGATTTATGGATCATGAATGTCTGCGAAAAAAAAGAAAAAAAAAGTGTTAAAGGTTGGATTGGACTTTGTTCTTTATGAAAAGCAAACTTATTTTTTTGGATTGCGTTATGAACACCTTTTTGGTGAATATTCTACTTTTTTATTTGTGATTTGATACCAATTTTTTTTTTAAGTCCTGAACGGCAATTAATTGAATTTATTGAAGGCCACGAGCCAAAGATTTATAGAGATTATTTCCATTTTTATGGTATTTTAGAAAATATACAATTAAAAATGGTGATTAAGCTAATATTAAAATAGAAAAACATCTCCTTATTAAATTTGTATGAAAAAAAGTTTTCTGTAAGAAATTAAGTTAACTTTGGAAATTGTCAAATGTAATGAAATCATCTACTGATTTATTTTTATAATTTTTTAACTTCCCATAGGAAGTTATTGTAATCGGTCCGATTTGTCGAATTGAAAAACTTGACATTTTTTGACGTTTCAAGGTCCCTAGAGTCTATATAAAAGATTTTTAGTTATTATTGTTATTTATTGTACTATTCGTACTAGAATGTCAGCTTGTTAGACTTGACCATTCCTTATTCCGTCAATTTCATTGAATGTTTGAACAACAACAACAACTTAAAGGTGCTACCACTCATTGTTTTTGGCTGGAGATATATGTAGCTATTTCGTGCTTTGCCACTTTTGCACTCATCAGTCTCTTTTTTGTGGTGCTGAGCTTTAATCCAATTTTATTTGAAAAACTTTTCGAACGCACGCATATCAGATTTGCTCAGTCTTAAAAGTCGTGTGCACTACTGACGTCACAGGAAGAGATGTGATAATTGTTTATCAAATGCATTTGAAGCATCAACATTTTTATAAGCTCCTTTAAGTATGCTGTTTTGTTCTGCCTCCATTTTTCTCCATACCTTATTTCGATAGACTTACAATTAACGGTTTTTTTATAAATCAAAACAACTGAAAAAAAAATATTTGTCACCTCGAAAACTTTAAGAACAAAAAATGATTTTATCTCGGAAATACTTTTGTGCATCGAAGAATAACGTTTTTAACATCTGGTAACATTTTGAGAAAAATCGAATTGACAATTTTTTTACAAAAAATAAAAACCTAAACAAAATATTACTCAAATTTGATAAAAATTGATTTTCGACTCAAGTATCTTTTTAAAAAATTTGAGATTTTGGCTTTCAACTAATTTTATCTTATAGGAAATATTGTTTTTAATATTCTTTAAAATTTTGAGAAAAATTGAATTGACAGTTTTTTGTACAAAAAATAAAAACCTTAAAAAAACAATACTAAAACTTGGTGTAACTTGAGATATAGAATAGTTTATATTTCGATTAATGGTCTTAATAATTTATAATTAACAATAAATGTTGATGTTTGTTAAGCCTCGAACAGATGGCGCCTTAAATCAGATTTTTTACAGAAAACTATCGGACCATCTATCGTGAACTTCTCATAGATGGCGTTACGTTGGAATTCGAAATTTCTTTTTCAACAACACGTGGTGCAATGTGATATTTTGATCGATCTATAACATAACATCGCTTTTTCTGGATTATTTCTCATTTAATTTCATCTTAATATATAAAAATCCAGTGTCATATGTATGTATGTTCCCAGTGAACTCTTCACCAAGTCAACCTAGATTGCTATAGAAATGTTTAGAAATTTCTATTAAAACCAACCGAAGGTGTAAAAACATTAGCCATAAAATGTCTTTCATCGCATACGCTGCGAAGAGTATTGTAATATTCGGCTTGGTCCGATAATTAAAACTTATTCACACTTCGTAAATAAAAACACAAATTTTCTTTATTTAAATCGATATAAACTTATTTATTGAACACTCAATTATTACGTTTCAAACACAGTCTTTACTTTTCAAACACAGTCTTTACTTTACAGCAATTCACAATCCATAATGAACCGCTTCGCTTCCAAGCGCCTATTTATATACCTCCAATCGGTTCGAGAATCTACGAGGTTGTTCTCGATGCTTAACGAAGTTCTCCACTTTATCACTAGATGCTTACCCCTTTCGAGGTTCTTGTATGCGCTGAATGAGTTCCCCTCTAAGCCACTAGATGTTTCTCGATGCTTAAAGAAGCGAGTTCTCCTATTACTACCACTAGATGTTGTCCCTTATTATTGAAAGAGATAAAGAGTGTATACACATTACATTGCCCCCTCCTTAGGATTGATCGTCCGAACAAATCCATCGTTCTCATCACCACTGTAGCGATGTAGCCGGTCGCGATGTACAACTTTAGGTTTTCCTCTGACTCCCTTTTGTATCCGGTACACGACATCGTTGATTTTTGTAATGACTGTATATGGACCTTCCCAGTCCCGTTGAAGTTTCGGTGACAATCCTTTTTGTCGGTGGGGATTGTAAAGCCACACCCGATCCCCTGCTTGGAACTCTGTTGTTGTCGCTCGTATATCGTAGCGTGTCTTCATTCGGTCACTGAACATCTTTATTTTCAACCTGGTATTGTCGTGGATCTGAAGGAGTCTTTCTCTGAGGTCATCAATGTAGTCATCCTCGGCTTGCGGTTCCGATGTGGGGCATCCAAATTTTATTTCGCTCGGCAGTCTGGTGTTCCTTCCCATCAAAATCTCAGAAGGTGTATGGCCAGTTGAGCTATGTCTTGCACTTCGATACGCCATCAAAAACAGTGGAATGTGTCGATCCCAATCTCGCTGGTTGTCGTCCACAACTTTGCAAAGATGTTCCTTCAGGGTTCGGTTGAATCGTTCGACCATGCCATCAGATTGTGGGTGAAGTGGTGTTGTTCTTGTCTTCTTGATGTCAAGAAGCCCACAAACTTCCTGAAATATGTTTGATTCAAAATTCCTTCCCTGGTCGGAATGCAGTTCTAATGGAACGCCGAATCTGCTCACCCAGTTGAAGACAATTTGGTCTGCGCCTGTTTTGGCTTCTTGATTTGGAATGGCGTATGCTTCAGGCCACTTGCTGAAGTAATCCATGACGACCAGAATATAAAGATTTCCATTATTTGTTTCCGGAAATGGACCCGCCACGTCTACTGCAATCCTTTCGAAGGGTGCTCCGACATTATACTGCTGCATTTGGCTGTGGTTCTTTTTGTTCAGGCCTTTGGTGGCAGCACAGGTATCACATTTTCGGCACCACTTCTCGACATCTTCCCTTGCATGTAGCCAGTAAAATCGTTGTCGAACCTTTTCTAGCGTCTTGTTCACTCCTAGATGACCTCCCGAAACTCCACCATGCATCTCTCGCAGAACATCCATAACCTTCGATCTCGGTAAGACTAGCTGCATTACATAAGACTTTCCATCTGCTGATTCCCATTTACGTCGAAGGACACCCTCTTGGACATGAAACGAGTCCCACTGTGCCCAATAGGCCTTCAGAGTCGAACTTCTATCGGAGATATCAGCCCATTCTGGTTTTTCCTGGTGTTCTTTCCAAGCGAGGATGGGTTCGATATCTGAGTCTTCTTGTTGAGCCTTCCTCAACTCGTCGTTGCTCCAGCCATAAATGGGATCGGCTCTGGTTCGTTGGACAGTAACCACTTCTTTTTCTTCTTGTCGTCTACAATGCTTACAGTCTTGTTTACATGGTCTCCGAGACAGTGCATCTGCATTTGAGTAAAGCTTCCCCTTCCGATGTTGAATTTCGTAATCGTACGTCTGCAGCCTCTCAATCCACCTTGCCACTTGACCCTCTGGATTCTTGAAATTCAAAAGCCAGTTAAGTGCTCCATGGTCAGTTCGGAGAAGAAACTTCTGTCCATAGAGATACTTATGGAAGTGCTTTGTTGACAAAATCAGTGCAAGAAGTTCTCTTCTGGTCACACAATAATTTCTTTCGGACTTCGAGAGTACCTTGCTGTAATAGGCAATCACCTTTTCTTCGCCATTATGCACCTGCGATAGTACAGCACCTATCCCGACATTGCTCGCATCAGCATCAATTATGAACGGTTTTCCTGGAGTTGGGTAGGTCAGCACTGGTGCATTACACAAGCGTTGCTTGAGCTCTTGAAAGCTGCGCTCGCATTCACCTGACCATCTAAACTGCTTTCCCTTTTCCGTTAGCTGATGTAGACTCTTGGCGATTCCAGCAAAGTCCTTCACAAAGCGCCTTTAGTAGGTGGCTAGACCCAGAAAGCTTCGGAGTTGGTGTTTGTCCTGTGGTGTTGGCCAATTCTTCACGGTGTCAACCTTATCAGGATCCGTTTTTACTCCTTGGGATGAGATGATATGTCCCAGATATTTTACTTCGGTTTTGAAGAGTGAACACTTTTCTGGGTTAAGCTTGAGGTGGGCTTCTCGAAGTCATTGAAACACGGCTCTCAGATTTGTACAGTGTTCGTCAAATGTTTTCCCGTATACTATGACGTCATCCAAATAGACCAGGCAAGATTTCCATGTGAGTCCTTGCAGGACGCATTCCATTAGGCGCTCAAAAGTCGCTGGAGCATTGCAAAGTCCAAAAGGCATCACTTTGAACTGCCACAATCCGTTTCCTATTGAGAATGCTGTCTTTTCTTTGTCTTCAGGATGGATTTCGACTTGCCAGTAACCACTTTTCAAGTCCAAAGTTGAGAACCATTGTGCTCCTTCCATTGCATCCAGAGTATCACTGATCCTAGGCAGAGGGTAGCTATCCTTCTTGGTCACATCATTCAACCTTCGATAGTCCACGCAAAAGCGGGTTGATCCGTCTTTCTTCTTTACCAGGACCACTGGAGACGCCCAAGGGCTTTTAGAGTTTTCGATCAGACCTTCTCCCTTCATGGTGGTTATCAGTTCTTCAACCTCACCTTGTTTGGCTAGTGGAAGGCGTCTTGCAGGTTGACGAATCGGCCTTGCATCCCCGGTATTGATTCGATGTTGCACCAGTTGCGTTCTGCCATATTTCCCTTTCGATGACGAAAATATGTCTGCAAATTCTTCGAGGAGACCTTCTGCAGTTCTTCGTTGTTGGTGGCCAAGATTAGATGACTTGAGAATGTTCGTCTTTATGGAGTTCAGCTCTTCGGACTTCAAGGATTGCCTTGACTCTTCTTCGTTGATCCTTGTTATCGCTGATACAGATTCGCATTGTCCGACAATCTCACCTTTTCTAAGCTTAACTTCATACGGCTTGATGTTCAGTATTCGTTCCGGAACCATGTTCTTTAATGGTCTCACAAGAGTCTTCCCAATGGTGACGTTTTGGGAGGACTTTACAGATGCTGGTTCGACCATGAGGTATCGATGGCTGCCAGGTTTACCCTTTAATTTCGTCCACACGAATACTTCTGAAGAAGCAGGCAAAGTGAGATCTTCTTTGATGACGGTTTTCACAGATGACGAGGTCTCATACGAGTTAGTCCCATAGATCATCGGAATCTCGATGTTTCGATATTTCAGGACTTGGTTCCCGATGTCCAATATCACTCCATGATCTTTCATGAAATCGATGCCGACAATGCACTCGTCGCATATATCTGCTACCAGGAACGGGTGAGAGAATTCCAACTCTGCTATCCGAATCTTAAGACGTACCTCACCATAAACTTTTGCGGCCTCTCCAGTTGCAGTCCTTAGACGATAGCTGTTGGTGTTGTGGAGCCATGCCTTCTTGACGAGGTCTTGCCGTACGATGGACGCCGTGGCACCGGTGTCAATGGTAGCCACACATTTGTTGCCGTTTATACTTGCTTCCACGGTCAGGCTCTTGTTGTCACGTTTCGTTTGAGAAAACTGGATGTCGTTTCTGGGGCCATCGATACCAGAAACCAGCTTCTGCCCCTCGAAGTTGGTTCTTATTCGTTTCCCGGGTGGGAAACAACTTCGGAAGCAACGTTGTTGGTGTTGCTTTGAACGGTTGAATTACTTCTATTTCCACAGTGTTGGCATGTGGTTCTTCTTCGTGGTAATCTGCACTGTCGCTGTAGATGCCCAGTCTTATTGCAGTTCCAGCATCGTGCTGGTCCGTCTCGCTGACTCCTTTCCACAGTAGCCTTCTGACAAGAACATTCTTGGACTTCTATTTCTCTTATGCGATGCACGTTTTGGGAAGCTTGTTCTGCAGCTTCCATCGTCAGAGCGAAAGCCAATGCTTCTGGTAATGTTCGCTTTCCGGCAGTGCGGATAGCCCTTTGGAGATTTATATCGCCCACAGCTCTCACAAAGGCTTCAACAGCAAGTTGATTTATTATCTCGTTACCAGCTGTTGGATATGCCAGGTGAACCAATCGCTCGATATCTGCCTGAAGCTGCTGCAGAGTTTCACCTCTTTTCTGTGTCCTATTGTTAAGCTGAACTCGGAAGACTTCTGTCATGTGGCTATCCCCAAACCGCTGTTCGATTGCGTTTACCAGAACTGTGAAGTCACCACTTTTCTCTGCTGGGATGGTTTGTAGCAGTTCAGCAGCAGATCCTCTTAAAGCAAGCGTAAGAGCAATGTATTTTTCGTGATCGTCCCAGCCGTTTGTTAACGCTGCTGCTTCAAACTGTTTCTTGTAGATTGACCACGGAATCTGCCCGTCAAAGCTTGGAGGATTCACTTCTCTCTTCCTTGAACACTCACCAGAAGGTTCTCGAGCTTTCATCTTTCGCACTTTTTCTAGTTCATTTGTGATGGTTTCGATTTGTTCGTCAATTTTCTCGAAACGTGCATTTTGTTTTTCGACGCGCTCGTCGACAGTTTTGATTTTCTCTTCGAAGTCCGCAAACCTGCCTTCTAAAAGGTTTTTCTGTTCGTCGAATCGCTCTAGGACATCATTCCTTTGGGCTTCTAGTTGTTTGAGAACATTCTGCTGTTCTTGCTTTTGGTCACTTCTTTGAGCTTCTAGTTGTTTGAGAACATTCTGCTGCTCTTGTTTTTGGTCACTTCTTTGAGCTTCTAATTGTTTGAGCACGTTCTGCTGTTTTTTCAGGACATTCTTTTCATTCTCTTCAAATTTGGTTAAAAGAAGTGACATCATGTTAGATAAAGCAACATTTGCATTTACCTCTTCCACTTTTGCTTCTAATTCGAAAGCAAACGTATCTGGGTCTTCATTTTGCTGCTCCAGATATTCCTGCAGCCGTTTAACGAGTTCGGTTTTTACGCCTGTCCCACTTAAGCCACGTTTGCTTAGTTCGGCCTTTAGCTCAGGGACAGTTAAGTCTTTCAAAACTTTACTCATTTTTGAATGTTTTTTGAACAACAACAACAACTTAAAGGTGCTACCACTCATTGTTTTGGCTGGAGATATAGCTATTTCGTTCTTTGCCACTTTTGCACTCATCAGTCTCCTTTTTTGTGGTGCTGAGCTTTAATCCAATTTAATTTGAAAAACTTTATGCACAACATAGGATTCGAACCCACGCATATCAGATTTGCTCAGTCTTAGAAGTCGTGTGCACTACGCACTCCACTACTTTAGACCACTGACGTCACAGGTCGAGATGTGCTAATTGTTTATCAAATGCATTTGAAGCATCAACCTTTTTATAAGCTCCTTTAAGTATGCTGTTTTGTTCCGCCTGCATTTTTCTCCATACCTTATTTGATAGACTAACAATTCGTAGTACGTATCAAAGGGGGGGTTGTTGTTCAAAAAACATTCAATAAAAATTAAAAAGGAATGGTCAAGTCTAACAAGCTGACATTCTAGTACGAATAGTACAATACAAATAATAACAATTTACTCATTTTTATTTATTTTTAACTTCACTAATTCACACAAAATAGTTCAATCACTGCTCACTGTTTTTTATTCTCAATAAGTTTTAATCCCTTATTCTGACACCAATGTAATATTCGGCTTGGTCCGATAATTAAAACTTATTCACACTTCGTAAATAAAAACACAAATTTTCTTTATTTAAATCGATATAAACTTATTTATTGAACACTCAATTATTACGTTTCAAACACAGTCTTTACTTTTCAAACACAGTCTTTACTTTACAGCAATTCACAATCCATAATGAACCGCTTCGCTTCCAAGCGCCTATTTATATACCTCCAATCGGTTCGAGAATCTACGAGGTTGTTCTCGATGCTTAACGAAGTTCTCCACTTTATCACTAGATGCTTACCCCTTTCGAGGTTCTTGTATGCGCTGAATGAGTTCCCCTCTAAGCCACTAGATGTTTCTCGATGCTTAAAGAAGCGAGTTCTCCTATTATTACCACTAGATGTTGCCCCTTATTATTGAAAGAGATAAAGAGTGTATACACATTACACTATCATTAATACTGTAATGTGTATACACTCTTTATCTCTTTCAATAATAAGGGACAACATCTAGTGGTAGTAATAGGAGAACTCGCTTCTTTAAGCATCGAGAAACATCTAGTGGCTTAGAGGGGAACTCATTCAGCGCATACAAGAACCTCGAAAGGGGTAAGCATCTAGTGATAAAGTGGAGAACTTCGTTAAGCATCGAGAACAACCTCGTAGATTCTCGAACCGATTGGAGGTATATAAATAGGCGCTTGGAAGCGAAGCGGTTCATTATGGATTGTGAATTGCTGTAAAGTAAAGACTGTGTTTGAAAAGTAAAGACTGTGTTTGAAACGTAATAATTGAGTGTTCAATAAATAAGTTTATATCGATTTAAATAAAGAAAATTTGTGTTTTTATTTACGAAGTGTGAATAAGTTTTAATTATCGGACCAAGCCGAATATTACAATAGGAAAAACAAATGTTTTCTAATTTAGTATGATTCATGCTTATAACTTAAATAACTGTACCTATTTATGTCTACCCGTGCGAAGCCTGGACGGGCCGCTAGTTTTTTTTATAAAAATCCAACAGTCAGTTTTTTTCAAAAAAAAATTAGAATCTACAAAAAATAGTATCAAAATTGATAAAAATTGATGTTCGGTTCTCGATTTCTCGATATCGCGTGAACAATAGAAGGTATTGACTTCAAATTCATTTCATTCATCCAAATGGTATTTGTTTATATTAGGAATAAAAACTTTTAAGAAATATGCTACTAAAAATGGTAAGAATTGGTTTTCGACTACAAATCTCGTTAGCTAAAATAATAATAAAAATCAAACTATTTCATCATATGCAAAATATTGTTGGTAATTTAAATTTGTTTTGAAATCATTCAACTGACACCTTTTTTTAACAAAACCCGAAAACCTAAAATCGTTTAAGCAACACAAATCAACAGTCAGGGTGGGAAGTTATCAGTGTGGGTCGCATCCCAGCCTCTTTTTTCCAAATTAAATTATTTTGAATATACATTTTGAAGTAGTAATTTTTAGTTAATTGGTAATTTTATTCTGTGAAAAATTTTGATGGTGAAAATGAACTAAATATAATTTAATTTTCAATTTTTACGTTCTAGTCGGTCCAATTTTTCAATATAAAAATTTCGATATTTCTCGAATGTTTAAGGGATTCAGAATCTAAATTAATCGATTTTAGAAACAAGTTTATTGTTAGTCTTAACTTAATCATATTTTATAATAGATTCCCAGATATACTTCAAATAAATTTTGTCTCATATAATATTTCGAAAACAAAAATGAGCCGGTATTTTCTTCAAAACAATTAAACAGGTTTGATGAATTCAAAAAACTTGCGGACAATTTGATGTATAAACTAATGTTTTTCATATACACGTACTAACTTTTAAAAAGACATTTGCTGCAAAGAACTATTTTAATACTTTTAGAAGCTTACAAAATTTTTAAAGGCAACAAAGGGAAGTTATCTGTGAAGGTCATAATGCCAGCCTAACTTTTTAAAAATTATAGTTCAAAAGCATATTTTTGCCTTACTTAAATAAATTATTGTATTATTATTATTATTATTTAAACGTCAAAAACGAATAAGTAGTCTAAATTCAACAAAAAAAAAAAACAAAAAAAGTAAGTTCAATAAATTCGCTGAAAATAAAAAAAAGTCTAAATTCTACTATTTTTTTTTAAATAATTCAATATATGATCTAAAAAATGAGGCAATTTAACCTTTTTTATACTGTCTAGAAAAATAAATTGTACGATTAGGAATTTAATAATGTCTCCAAAAAACTATGTTTCTTATGGCTGGTCAAAAAAATTTCAAACAAAAGTACGCATGTTAAATATTTAAAATAATGTTTTAAGATTATAAAATATATGTACCTTCAAAATAATTTCATCTTATAAATTTCAATTCAATATTATATCTCAACAAAAACTGAATTTATTAATTAAATATGTTTAAATATAATTTTTCAATTTTTTTATAAAAATATTGTTGGTATGCAATTATTTAGTGATTATTAACATATTGAGGCATATTCATAGTCATATTTAAAACCCGAGTCTATTTGAACTGGAGTCTAACTTCAACATTCAGGTTAGACACAGCTGCTATTCATAAAGAATTTGCCAGCTCTTTTTAGTTAGAAACAAGTTTAAGGCTTATTGTACTAAAATTTTAGTACAATTTCACTTAAACCTATACAAAATGGCTTGTAGAGGGGAACAAAATAAATTGCGTTAGCTGGAGAGCCGAAATCTTTGAAACCCTTTAATTTCTTTTGTTTGCTGTAAGTTGAGATATTTTATGAAGTCGCGCTGGTGTTTTAAGACTTGCAAGCACGCAGATATTGGCAAACATTTCATTGAATTTTATTCTTCAATATTTAGAAGGTCAATCATAAACTTGACAGTTTTTTTTCTCGAAACGATACCTTTCATACAAATAGCCCTCATCTACATATTTCAAAGGGTTCCATTTGGGTTAAGTAGAGCTTTCGTTTTCTGTTGGTATTGGTAGCATTCCAACATCCAAAAAATATCAAAATATTGATATATGCTTAAGTCTTTTGACATTTTAATTTTTGTGTTTAAATTTTCAAATAAAATGTCTCGTAACGTGATTTTCTCAATCAGTTTGTTTATTTTTGACGTTTTATAGATTAAAAAAAAAACAGTTCCGTCGTGTTTATTTTTAGACTCCAAGCTATCGTTTTAAAATTGTTTTAAATTGTATGAATAACATAAACTGAAGTTTAGTTTAGCAAAGAAAAAATCAGGACTTATCACGGAACTATGAATATGGCCCATTTTCCACATATGAATTTCAGAAACAAATGTTAACTAGTTTTTGATATACATATCAGATTTTAGAAAAAAAGAATAGTATTTCTTAAAAATCGAAAAAGCTAGATGTTTTTTTAGTTAGACATTATAAAAGCTTGTTTAAATCAGTTCGTAAGGAAGTACCCTCCTGAAGCAATATAGAAATGCATTTTTGTTTATTGAAGGAAGACAAGTTATGAAAAAAAAAAATAAAGACAACTAAAAACCTATCTGATCATTTTTGAAAAAATCGAGTTTTCTAAGTTTGGTCAAAATCGATCCACACTGATAACTTATAACATTTGTGTGTTATGTGTAGATATTTCTAAAAGGGGAGCGGGTCGAAATGCTATATTTTAAAATACTGTATGGTCAAAACTCTGTATGATACTGTACGAAACTGTATGGTCATAACACTGTATGGTTAATATTCTGTATTTCAAAATCCTGAACATTTAAAATACTGTGTCTCAAAATTCTGTATTGTCAAAATACTGCGTATCTCATAATACTGTATAATACTCAAAGTTTTGATAGATCAATTAGTTTGGTGCAATTGTTTATGCAATTGTTGATTATGATAGGAACAATTCATGTAAAAATGTGAGAATACAAATAAGAAGAAGAAAATGAGAAAGAGAAAATAAGAAGAAGATACCATTTTTATTATTTTTGTTTTTATTATTTCAAAGACTTATGAATTATCATAGGTACATACGAGTATGCTATTGTTCAAAGGATGCATATTACAACATTATGCTAATGAAAAATTATTATGATGTTTTTTTAAAAAAAAGTATTCTGTTTTCAAAATTCTGTATTTCAAAATGCTGGGCCCTACTATGTAAATCGATTCTACAATGAAATTGCTCGAATTCGAAAAATTAGTACTATGTAGCTATATTTGAGTATTTTCGAACCAACGAGAATCGAATAGTTCTAGTAGTGCCAACTATATTTTTATGAACTTTCGAATAAACGAGAAACTACGTAACTCGAAAGTAGAATTCAAAACAAGGCAAAATCGAAAATAATCACTCTACATCAAATGTGTTTGCGAGCGAAGTTCTTTTTGTCAAAGTGTAAATAAAATGTTATAAATCATTAATATGCAATTTGAATTTGAAAGTGTTTTGTGTTTTATAATTGTGTTTGCGAGGAGAAACTAAAAGGACTGTCCACAAGAAAAATTTAAGTACATAAATATAAACATATTTTAACTAATTGCTTTAAAATTAATCGTAACCCATTTACTTAATTTTCAAATGCGTAGGCAATCAGCAAAGATATCAAATACCAACCAGACCCAATCTGAAATCATGATAGAATTCATGTCAAACCATCGGGACCTTTCCAAAGGATATTTTAAATCACCCGAAGCGAGACAAAAATCGCAATATATGTATGTATGTGGAGAAATTTTTCCCAAAATTTTAATGCAGAAGGTCCACCACAACGGATGGAAAAAAGTAAATATGTACACTCAATTTAACAACCCCGTTATTAATTCATGATTTATTCTCAGGTGTGGTCGGATTTCGAAAAACGCACCAAGGCCAAGTTGAGAACAAACAAATTAAATTTATTGGGCACTGGTGGGGGTCCTTCAAGGACAAAATCTTCTACGCCATTGGAAAATAAAGCGGCTGGAACCTTTTTCTCACTCAACTCCACTATGTTGGAATCATCTCTTATTCTTCTGCGTTCAATTTGCTCGTAAATGAAAAACGGTACGACGCAGAAATTAAACCAAATTCCAACGGTGTGCATATTTGTAAAAATTATTCTTGTCCAAAAATTGAATGTTTTATTTTTAACTTCCCATAGGAAGTTATTGTAATGGGTCCGATTTGTCAAATTGAAAATTTTGACATTTCTCGACGTTTCAAGGCCCCTAGAGTCGAAATAAAAGATTTTTAGAAAGATGTCTGTGTGTGCGTGTGTACGTTCGTTCGTTCGTCCGTACGTCTGTACGTTCGCGACGTTTTTTTCGCCGTCCATAGCTCAAGAACCAGAAGCGATATCGACTTCAAATAAATTTTGTTATACAGATAATAAGGCAGAAAGATGCAGAAAGGGCTCTCAACAAAATTGCGTGGGTGGTTTTTTTACCATAGCAGTTTAAAAAAAAGGTGAACATTTTGGTTAACCCTAAATATCTCATGAACCAATGACGCTAGAGACTTGAATTAAATTTTATATTATATATTGTAACGTGATACAAAAGAAGCATATTTTTGGAAAAAAATCCAATTAACGGTTTTTTTTTTATAAATCAAAAAAACTGAAAAAAAAATTTGTCACCTCGAAAATTTTACGACTTAAATATGATTTCATCTCCAAAACAAATTTGTGCAACGAAGAATAATGTTTTTGACATCTGATAAAATTTTGAGAAAAATCGAATGTACAGTTTTTTTACAAAAAATAAAAACCTAAAAAAAAATTAATAAAAGTTGGTAAAAACTGATTTTCGACTCAAATATCTTTTCAAAACTTTGAGATATTGGCTTTAAACTACTTTTATCTTTCAAAAAATATTGTTGTAAACATTCAGTAAAAGTTTGAAAAAAATCGAATTGACAGTTTTTGTACAAAAAATTAAAAACCTAAACAAAATTTAACAAAAGTTTGTAAAAATTGATTTTCGACTCAAATATCTTTTCAAAAATTTGAGATTATGGCTTCTTACTAATTTTAACTTATAAGAAATATTGTTTTCAACATTCGATAAAATTTTGAGAAAAATTGAATTGACAGTTTTGTTTACAAAAAATAAAAACCTAAAAAAAAAACAATATTAAAACTTGGTAAAAATTTACTTTCGACTCAAATATCTTTTCAAAAATTACAAATATTGGCTTTAAACTTATTTTATTTCACAGAAAATATTGTTTTCGATATTCAGTAATTTTTTATAAGAAATCCAACAGTCCGATTTTTCATAAAAAAAATAAAATCTACAAAAAATAGTACGCAAATCTGGTAAAAATTGATACATATAGACAAACTTTTAAGCAAGACAAATCGACAGAAGGGATGGGAAGTTATCAGTGTGGGTCGCATCCCAGCCTCTTTTTGTTTTTTGTTTTGTTTTTTAAAACTGTCAAACAACTCGATACTCGTTCGAAAGTACAACATTTTTTGAAAACAAGTTTGTATAACCAGCATCCGATTCTTCTTTCATACGTTTATCAATAATATTTTGTCCCAGATGAAAATAGTCCAAAGTCAACAACATTTTTAATCAGTTCTTAGTTGTTTTTGCAGGCTTGCGTTTTTTTAAGTTGTCAACTAGATTTTTCTAAAAATTAATTTAACACAAATATTTTAGATATTATAAAATAAGTTTGATTTTAGTGTCTGTTATTTTTTTTTTTTTTTTTTGAAAACCAATTTTTAAAACATTTTTTTTTTAGTAGCATCAACATTTTTTGAAGGTTTGTATTTCTTAAGCAGCATGGAATTTTCTAAGAAAATTGTTATAATGTGAACAACAATATTTTGTATAGAATGAAACCATTTACAAGTCAAAAATTAATTTTTACAATTTTTTTTGTAAATATTTATTTTTTATAGAAAAACTGTGGATTGAATCTTTCCAAAAATGTTACCAATTCTTAAAAACAATATTTCTATAAAATAAAATTAATATAAAGCCAATTCCTTAACTGTTGCCAGGATATTCCAGTCAGAACACGATTTTCACCAACTTTTAATGGTATTTTCTTAGGTTTTTATTTTTTGTAATAAATTTGCTTCTTCAATTTTACTAAACATTTTATCAGAAGTCAAAAACGTTATTTTTCGATGCATACAATAATTTTTTAAGTTAATATCATTTTTTATTAAAGGTTATTATTTATACCAATTATTTATAGTCATGTAAAAATGTATACTACAAAAGTTAGTTAAAGTGGCTGGCGTTATTAATTTGCATTAAAGCGGGTTTGACTATATTTTTTATTCAAAAAAGATAAAATCTATGTACGATTTCATAAAGCTTAATCAAATTGCGAAAAAAAAGTAGAATCAATCAAACTTCTACCTGTTTGCATATACATTAAAGTTACTGTAGTGGATTTATCATCTACATAAGTAAAGTAAGATAAGAGTATACCTATATTAGTTTGCAATACATATATACCCACATATGTACCGAAAAATACCTTATTTGAAAAGATTATCTTTGGATTTTTGTTATCTTTATGTTTTATTCATTAAGTCTCGATTTTTCGCTTTTATCAGTATCAAATGAACTAAAAAAATTCATTAACAAAAAAGTTGATTCCATATCTAACAAAAAAGAAACCTAAGATAACAAAAACCCTATAGATACATACATATGTGTCAAATAATGTTTTCCTTCCTCCAAGTTTCAGTTTCATAATATTTACATTTTTTCTATGTCAATAAAACTCCAATGATGTACACCTCTCTTTTCATATAAACTAATCATTACCCATAGCTAAAGTTATAAATATTATGGTATAACCCCGACAAAAATAAAATGTGTCGTTCACTCAATGTTTTTTCCCAAAAATAAAAGATACTCGTACATAGCCAACACAAAAAAAGAAGATCATATTCAAGAAAATGTGAAGACAAAATTAAAAAGAAAAAAACCTTTAAAAATACAGGTAAATGCACTATAATTGCACCACATTTATGCACATAAAACAAAAAACAACAACAACAAAGTCACACCAGCTGTTTCCACAAGACAAAAATAAAATTAAGCAATAAACTCAATTTAACACTCAATTTAAGAGTCACAACTCAAAATTAAAAAAAAAAAACTCACTCAAAAAGTATCTTTTTCTCTTAAGTCAGCAGAACACAACACAGACACAGCACAGCACCACATTGAGTGAGATACTCCAGGAAGACCGCGAGACCGTGAGACTGAGCTGACATTATTTTCAAATGAAGAAAATAACGAACGAAAAAAAGTATCTTTACTCAGTTTGTCAGTTTGAGTTCGACTCTTTAACGCGGCGCAATCGGCTTTTGTCTTCGAGCGAAAACATCGTGTCCGTGATCAGCGAGAAGATATTTTTTTCCTTTTTAATTTTGTTTGTTTTATTATTTGGTTTTTGTTTATTTTTTAATTCGAGAATAAAAAAAAAGAAAATAATCATAAACGCAAAATAAAGAATAAGAAATAAGGCGTCTTTGAGTCGTTTTAGTAAAAGTATCTACATAAATGAGAATAGTGACAGTGAGTGCATCCGTATTAAATAGCAATTAAATAAAATAATATCCAAGGCCTGTTTTTTTTAATTATCTGTATCTTGTACAAAACAAAACTAGATACGAAAGAGTGTGAAGTTTTTAGCTTTTTATTTAAAAAAAAAAGAAATTCAAAAGTATCTACAAACGAAACGACACGTACTCGGTAAAGTACACTCTCGAAGACGACGACGACTGTAGTTAGTACGAGTACACCACCTTTCACTTAACCTGTTCCAAAAGTGTTAGCAACCTTTATTTTTTTAAATTTTCGGTGAAGTTCTTTGTATCTTTTGGTATCTGCGTATACCTACCTATCTACCAACCTGCTTGTCTACCATCATCATTATCATTGTCTTCTTCTTCTTCATCTTCATTCGCGATCAAGTGAAAATAGTTGATTTTTTTTTTCGAGTTTAATTTGAGGTTAAAGCGCGTTATTTTTCATTTTTTGAGATACATCCTATGTTCGTTTATAAGAAATGTAAAGAAGAATTAAACAAAAATAAAAGTATCTTTTCGAACAGTGGATCTTAACCATGGATTAATATCGGATTTTCATCAACATTTGCAGTTTAATGTAAGTACTAATACAAAAATAAAATGGAAACGTGTAATTTAGGTATAGGTGCCTTCCTCTTTATCAAAACGCCCCTAAATATTCGAAGTATTTCCAATCAACCTTTTTTATGAGATTCTATACAATTTAAGGAGCAGAAAGAACAAAACATAAAAATGATCGCGCAAAAGATACTTTTTTTTATATCTTTTTATACACATTTATCCGACAGATACTTTTTTTTTTAATTTTTGCTGTTCAAACATTTTCTGAAGATGATTACAGACCAGAAATTGCATAGGTAGACACATCATATCGAAGAAGAAGATGAAACAGTCACAGTCTCTGTCTGCTTGGATAGTAGCCGTAGGTAGGTTTTGAGATACCTGTGTTGTGTTAATAGAGGTTCATATGTTTGTAAAGGTATCTATCTATACTCTCGCAAGTCGCATTAAAATAACAACAAAATAAGTATGAGAATTTATAAGGCAGCTGCACGGCACTGCTAACTGCTATCCGTGTCCTGTCTCTTGTGTTATTCTTACCTGAGAAAGTATCTGGGATCTCAGAAAAATTTAAGGGCGAACAATTTATTGAGTTTTTTGTTGTTGTTGGTGTATTTCTTTCTTATATGTTCCAAGAACGTCAACAAACCCTATAGAGCTTAGCTTGGGTTTTTGTTTATGTTTTAAACAGAGCTGTCGTTTATTAAAAACCAAGTACCTACTAACTTATTGGAAGACATTTTAAAACATTAGACACTTATTTTTTGGTGCTTGTTCAAGGATTTTTAGTAAATATGACTTCAATTTTGTTTAAATTATTAAAAATATGATGCCTGAAACCATTGGCGTAGTATTTTAAAAGATTTAGTCAAATTTTTAACCATTTGATTGACTTACTATGTTTAAAGGATGATTTTGTCTAATTTGAACAATTTTAACATCATTTTTAGTTTTCTTATATTGATACTTTGACCTAAAATAATTTGATAAATCCCTATGACTTCTGAGTTTCTAGTATTTTAGATTATAAGGTCTGTTCGCCAGATGTAGGTTTGTTTAAATTTGTTTAACGATCTGTCACTTCTTAGTCGTGCTCAGATGCTTAGTTTTTTTTTTTTTAATAAAAGACAACTGGCAAAAAAGTATTAAGATTTTGAAAATTATGATTAATATTTTGTAAAACTTTAAGAAATATCGACAGATGAGTTCAAATGGAAAGTTATCAGTGTAGTTCACATCCCAGCCTTATTTTTGCTTTGTTTTTATTTTTACGAACTATCAATTCTTAATACAACTTTTTAATAAATGACGAAACAAAGAAAAAGGATTTGAATTTTGAAATACATACTTATAAAATGGCTAATTTTTAAAATTCTAAAACTTTAACAATAAGTTTGACCATTAACCTTAAAAAAAATTAATTACTTGTGTGTCTGTCATTGCGGTTAATGAACTTTTTTTTAAATCTTCGTTTTGTTTTGATGAATACTTCGAGTTTTTTTTAAATTCCAAGGCTAAAATTTTAAGGAACTATTTAGGTGAATTATTTTTGATAGAACAAGTTCAGTTATTCAATGTTGAAAGTTGATGTTCAAAATGTTTTTCAATCTGTTTTTTAATTAAAAATGAATTAATTTCACAGTAATTATTTCAATGAATATTCATGCAACTTCTTCACCTGTTAATTTGTTATATAAAACACTATCCATTTTATATTTTGTTTCAATATATTTTGGTTTCAATAAATTACCAAATTTAAATGCATAAACTCTACTTCTTTATTACCATTTGTTTGCTATTTTATTTTAATAGATTTTTATAGAGAGTTTCTTTTGTTTTTGTTTTTTGGTAAAGTTATTAAAATGCGTCATTATTATTGTGACTGGAAACAAAGATCCACAGTGCACAAATTTATATTCGAATTTTATTATTGAATACAAAAATAATAGTTATGTATTTTTGCATTCAAATTAATGAGAAACAACAAACATTTTTTTTTATTTAGGTATACTTCGGGTAAGGATCTAAGGGTGTTATTTTTTTTAACTAATTGAATTAATTATTAACATTAGAACTAAGTCGATCATAGAGCCTTAAAACTAATTAGTTTATAATAATTATTATAAGGAATATGAAACAATGATTTTAGGGTAGAAAATTCGAAAAAAATATAAGACTTAGAAACACTTAACATTTTAGGTTCTTATAAGAAAACACGTGAAACCCACTTTCAAAAAATCACATAAACTGAATAAAATTTTAGTTTGGAAAATATTTTATAAATTTTTCATAGAACCTTAAACAAAAACACTAAACGTATTAATTTTACTAATGTGAAAGAAAGGTGTTAATTTGTTAATAAAATAATAATTGTATCTGATTTTGAGACAGTCCACGTTTTGTTTCAAGTATTGTGTGAAATATTATTTTTGAAATCAATTACAAAATTTCGATTTTTCCTCTGTGGGATCATCTAAAAACTTCAAGTCCAAGCAATGAAGTATTTATAATTTGGTTGAAGTAACTGTCTACCTTAACTTCAAAAAAAATTATTTTAAAGCAGCTGTCTACTTTTGAAAAGTTGTAAATGATAAAATTGTTTTGCAGTATAAACTATCAATACATTATCACTTTCAATTTTGTCTGATGCCAGCGATATTTGAGTCACAAAACATTTTAATACTTTCAGCCAAATAACAAAGTTGTTAAGTCTGCTTTTTTGTGTTAAATTATTTATTGTAATATACTGATTTTTATCCTAAATTCCCCTGAACAAATCCATAAATCAAAATTTTAACTATAAGTTAATAAGTAATGTTGATAGTTATAAAGAAAAAATATTTTTGATAGTTTTTAATTAAAAAAGAAACATTTTTTTTTATTTTGAGGGCACAAACAAATTTTAATCAATAATATCAGAAACAAACATAAAATAATCTCAAGTTTAAAGAGGTTTTTACAGAAAGAAAGAATTGAATAAGAATTTTGTTTAGAAATTCGGAACCATTTAATCACTCAAGGTCATGTTTATGGAAAACTAACATGGGTAAAAAAAATCCTAGCTACAAAAAATAAAATGAGTAAAAATAAAAGTTTAAAATTCATAATTAATTTCCATGGCTAGACAAAGAAAAATTTTAAAATGAGTGCAGAGAAGGACACTATCAGAAAATTCAGAATTCAAAAATAGATTTCACGTATAATGTAGAAGCCGTCTGACCATAATTATTTAATTAATATTATGAACAATAAACGCAATATTGAAGTGTTTCGACAAAGATTTTATTAAAAAAATAGGGAATGAATTATAGAATATGGCACAAACTGATAATTTTCTTAAAAATTTGAAAATGATGTTTTAAATAAATCAAATTTTGATTAAAAGAATTTTGAAAAATTAAGTTCATAAAGATTTTCGAATTTTTCAACACATTTATTATAATTTTGTGTAGTAATTTAATTTTGTTTAAGTTTAAATTGTTAATTCAATTTTTCTTAAAAATTAGCTAGTCGTCAAAAACGTATATATAAAATTATTGTTAGAGTTATTCATGTTTTCTTCGTAATCTTTTTTGGAAAAAAAAAATCGGTAGATTTTTTTTTAAATTGATATAATTTTTGTCCTCGATGAGTAACAAAATTTTATTTTAAAAAATAAGCATATGGAATCAGGGACATTCAAATTTTTGTTCTAGGTAAATTATTATTTGAATATTTTACTTAAAATCAACTAATTACAACTGTTTTTATTTTCAAATACGTATATGTAGATACTTAAATATGTACATACATGCCTATTCCTTTCGACAGCACTGGTTTGTTGTCTGTCCTGCTAAGGGAATTACTAAAGACACGCACAATAAGCACATGCCGCAAAAAAATTCCGAAACAAAAAGACAAAGACTTAAACCAGACCAATGCCA
Source organism: Eupeodes latifasciatus (assembly GCA_920104205.1). Classification (NCBI taxonomy): domain Eukaryota; kingdom Metazoa; phylum Arthropoda; class Insecta; order Diptera; family Syrphidae; genus Eupeodes; species Eupeodes latifasciatus. The sequence continues at coordinate 20,548,069 of OV049926.1, read as the reverse complement.
AATGCAATAAATGCCTAGAGTTCTTTTCCATAATATAACGATAAGAACTATGGTTACGCTAAGAACCAATACGATGGGAAAAATTAAATATATAAGGAAAAAGATAGTTTGTACCTTTGTTTGTTTGTTTTTTTTTTTTTAATTTGAATTGCGGCTTATCCTTGTTTTCCTGTTGAATAAAAGTAAGGAACCAATAGGTTTATATAAGTTGTATTTTTAGCACCCTTCTATGGGAACTTTCAATAAGTGAAGGATATAGAAATATCACTGAAGTGAATTGATTTGAAATTACTTCTTCGATTGTGGAAATAGGATTTGGCTTTAGGCTTAAGTTAGGTAAGGACATAGAAAATTTTTATTTAACCCTTAGTTGAAAGAAGTTAAATAATTTTTTTTGAAGGTTTTTGATTACATTTTTATGGGAAAAATGTCGATACAGTTTAACTTTTGGTTCATATGAATATCTACAATTTTATTGATGATAAAATTTATGACTGGGTCCCAAAAAAATGCACCTGTATAATAAGACTCTGTTTAATAATACCATCTACACATATATTAAAGGATTAGGATTTAAAAATGTACCTGCAAAATAAGTTTAAATTCAAAAATGTAGGTATCCCAATTTATTTCTCAAAAAAATCTTAATTTACTAATTTTTTTCGAAAATCGTTAGCGCGTTTTTTGTTTCTACATTATTTTTGTATATGTTTATACAATTTTTCCATTTGTTTTTTTAGAAATATTATTTGGTAAGCAGCTATTTAGTGCTTACAAATATACGCGTTTCACATTTAAATTTCGTTAACAAATCTTGACCCGTTCTTGTGATATAAAAATTTGAAGAAGAAGTTTATTATTTTTTTAAAGTAAAAAACAAAGAGAATGGAATGCAGCCTTCACTGATAATTTCCCATTTGAGCCCGTCTGTCAATATTTCTACAAGTCTTACAATCACAAGCCTTATTAATAACAAAATTTTGTGTAAGTAAGATAAAAAACAAGTTTGAAGTCTATATCTTTCTGTTTTCTTGAGTCAAATTTTTTCTAAAAATTAAACTATAAGTAACAGTAATATTTTTCATATGATCAATGTTATTTTTTGTTTCCAAGATATTTTAGTCTAAAACCAATTTTTACAAATTTTTAGTAGCATTTCTTATAAGGGTTTTTATTTTTTAATAAAAATGCCGATCGGATTTTCTAAAGGTTAATTCCTTACGATAACAACAAAATTTTGTATAGGTTGGAATGATTTGAAAGTTTATACATTTTTTTATTCTTTAAAAGTTCGAGTCAAAAATCGGTATTTACCAATTTACTATCTCTTCGATTTTCCTAAAAATTTTACCAAAAACGTTGTTCTTTAATTATTCCTATAATTATTTTGGAGGAAATATCGCAAAATATTGTATATGACACATATTTGTTTGAAGAATTCTCCTTAAAAACCTTTGATTTAGATTTTAGAGACCTTAAAACATCAAGAAATGTCAAAATTTGCATTTCGACGAATGGGTCCAATTACGATAACTTCCTATTTGAAGTTAAAACATACATTTTTGGTAAATAAATATTATTTAGACAATATAAATTGAGCTTGTTCAGAAAAATAAAAAACATCACGGTCGGGAATAGAAAATTTAAGCATATTCGTTCCATTTTTAATAATCTTGTAGGTTTTTCTTGTCAAATCTCAGAAGATGACAGCTTCAAAAGTGATAACTTCGCAAAGTGTTGGCTATTCAAAATTAAACTTCTTATTGGAAAGCCCACTCTTTCGTAACATGATTTTAATTGACTATTTATTTTAATGATTTGTGAAGCCTAAAATACAGTTAATTCAAGGTCTTTATTACTGTAAGCTATATTTGGTAAAGAATCTACATTTGTCTCATGATAAACTTGCAAAAATGAGCTCCAAAGGTGCCTAAGTACTCCCAGTATTTCTATTTGTCCATGTCCATAACCATCTAAAAACACGAATAACAATAATAATAAACAACAACATTTCAAACTTAATGCAATCACAAGTTTCAGCCATAAATTTAAATAAAATTATATTTTGACAGGCAATTCTCTGGAGATTTTAAGAACACAAAACAACGCAATAGCAACGAAAGGCACGTACCTATATTATCACAGCTTTGAGATTTAAACTTTGCAAAATAAAATGATAAAATATTATTTCAAAAGTCATCATAATATAACAACCGATTATCTTGAGAATTCAAATCTTTCTATATCCAGATACAAAATTTATACAATACACCTCTGTTTTATGTTCACCTCTATTTTAATGTCTGTTCATAAATATGTATATATGTATATGTGATTGGTATATGAAAGGCCCTTCAAAACTTCCATCGAAAAAGGATATTTTCAAAAGAAGTAGGTACCTATGCCATTATCCCCAAAAACTTCAACCTTTTGAATTATATTTCGGCCCGTGTAACCGACCGAACCGACACGACGACGATGCCCTCAGTTCTCCATAATAATCAAAACACTCAAAGCCACAATTACATCTGACTGACTGACAGATGGCCTTGCCATCTCCATTTTGTTCAGTGTTGTGTTTTTTTTTTTTTAATCAATCTGTCAGTCACTGAATGACGTAATAAAAAAACATTGGAGATGGAGGTTTTGAATAAAAACAAAAGGGGTGTCACTTTTTTATAGTCCACAATGCAAATGACTATAGGAAGGTTCATAAATACATAGTGTGAATATGGGTTCATCGTCATTCAGAGCACCATCAACCAGAGTCAGGAATAAAGGGACTTCTCCTTGACAAGGGTTTTCAGTTTTGTGATGTTGTTTTTTGTTTTGTTTTTGTATTTTTTTTTTCAATTTTCATACAAAAAATAAAATAAAGTTTTTGCTGATAGAAATCGCCTTTGTGGAAAGTTTTTAATTAAAATTATCCAACCAGATACTCGGATAAATGTCAAAGCATCTAATTCCCCATAGCATTGCCGCACAACACGAATCTCACCACATCGCTTTATTTTTATCTTCTTGTATTTTTTGCTGTAGAAAAAAAAAAATACTTAACTTATTGTTTTTCTTAATTTACTTTATATCAAAAGTGAACTATTTAATTAACCAGATTTGACTTAATTTGGGAGGCCTAGGTACCCATAATTGAAATAAGATGATTAAATACAACGACGAACTGATAAGGCAGCCAATTGAGATGAATCAGAAGTGTGTTTTATGGCTAAAGGTTATTTATACAACATATAAGTAGGTACAGGTACAGTAAGACCTAGATAATTTCCTAACGCATAAAATATTTTTATTTTTGGGAACCAAAGTTCTACTATTTTTTGTACCTTACCCGTTTAACTGGCTGTCTTTTGTTTTAATTATGTTTTTAAAAATTATACCTAAAAACATACTTTTGAGTACACATTTAAAATCAGCTTAAAACTTCAGCTTAAAAGTTTCTTGAACGTTACCTTACTGTTTTTTGTTATATTAAGTTTTCTTGGATTTTTCAAACCTAAAAGGTAATAAAAATACGGTGATTTTAAGGATAATGTAAAACACAACATATTTCTTCAATAGAACAAATTGTATTAATCTTTGTCTTATTCTAGATACAATTTAAATAATTTTAGTACTTTTACTGTTTACTTTACTTTTGGAATCTTAAAGCGGTAATGGCCTTGAAAAATACGTTGTGGAGAAAATTTTAAGAGTTATTTTCTAAACGAAACTTTGATTTAAGCTAACTGCTACAATTTTAAAAGAATTTTAACAGTATCGTTTTTCAACATTATTTTTATTTTTAGTAAAACAACAACTTATTAAAATTTTCAAAAATTGTATGAAATACCAGAATATAGGGATTAAAATTTTGGAAACCATCTCAAATTTAATTAAGATATGCGTTTTACAAATTTTAAAATAGTAACATCTCAAAATCCTGTGATTGCATGTTTTTAGAGTAGGATTTGTATTCAAGCCATCAACAACCATCAGAAAAGTGAAATGAAAGGAATAAAAACCTTGCCCATGGTTACTTAAAGATTTAATTTTTTTGGTAGTCTTAAGTGTAGTCGTAAATAATTCCTCAGCTGCCATCATAAGATATAATATGTATATTCAATTAATAAATGCTAGTTATGTTTAAATACTTAACCATGTACCTACCTTGTACCAAAAAACAGTTAAAAGTGAGATAAGGCATTAAGCTTACCAACGTAATGACCATAACAATTGTTTTAAAAGTTGGTTAAATGTTTTTAATGTTAACTTTTTTTTTAAGTTAGATACCCTAATCTCATTGATATAGAAAAGTCGATGTTTTAAATTTGAGAGTCTTAATCCTTCTAACCAAAAAGAGTTCTTTTGAACATATACAATAACTTATACAAGTAGGTTAAGGTACCTTTACCTCTATGACTCATAATTGGAATTGGCTATCGCAATGGAGTACCTGATATAAAACTACTTAACCTATACGTCACTTATCACGGAGAGGTGCTTTTATCATGTACTTTTAGGGAAGTTTATTGCTTTCGTCAGTACAGTGGGATATTTGGTTATAATAAATAAACTATAAACATTGAGAAAACAATGTTAATACTCGTAATTAAGAATCATACAGATATTTGAAAAAGATTTAGTAGGATTTTAGAGTCATTGCTATAATTTGATTTTGATAATTTTAAACGGTTTGAGCATTCTGCTTTGAATTTTAGTATTAAACTAAATCCAAATGTCTAAAGAGCTACTGTCATTTCAAATAAAGTGGTTCCTTCCCCAGATTTCTTTGAGATGTTAAAAAGTTAATATAGGATTCAAATTAAAAAAATGGCTTTTACTTAAATAAATAAATAAATTAGGTGGTGCAACATCTCTTGAGAACTAGGGCCATTTTACAACCATTCCTGTGTGCGAGTAATGTTGTCAGTAATAAAGGGGACCTACAGTTTTAAGCCAAATCTGAACGCCTAATTTGTGAAAGCACTTTTCATGACAAGAAATACTCTTGGAGGAGGCAGTACCGTTGAAAAAACTTTAAATGGCACAGGCAAGGATTGAACCCAAGACCTCTGGCATGACAGTCCTACGCACTTATCATCACGCCACCACCGGTAATACGCTTTGATAACATAGTATTTAAAAAAAAAGTAGTCAAATTTTCATCCCTAACATTAGGTTTTTAAATTTGTTTGGACATTTTTTTGTATATAACAAATTATTATTAAATATACAAAAGTTGTATGCAAATATTATAAATCATCATCAAACAAAAGTTCAAAAGATTTGATATTGAGTAGTATTGTTTTATATTTGAATAGGTCCCATCAGCACTATTTAATTTAATCTGTAAAATAAAGTTCTCGTTAAAAAATTATAATCGAACTTATTTATTAACTTTTTTACTTAAAGCGAAAATTGGTCAGATATGCCCAACAAAATAATTTTAAATTATTTTATAAGAATAATTCATTTTCGACCGGAGATAACTTTTTTGAAAAAAAAAAAAACAAATGTAATTTTCTTTCTTTCTTAAAGTTAGTTAAATTTTATATTTAGTTAATATCAATCATCGTCGGAAAAGTTTTTCTGCTTTAATATTAAAAACTATTAAATATTGTTCCTTATTTTTGGTTTATTTACTTATGTTTAAATCAGTATCAATGTGAATTAAAATTAAAGAAAATGAGTTTTCTAAAAACTTTTTTCTGTTTGAAAATGCAAGATTTAAGGTATGGATTCGCTTACTCTAAAACTAAACCACACATATTTCATTTACCTTTACAAATTTCGAAAATCATATCAGACAGTATTAAAAGTAAAGTATACACACATCTTGGGAGAAAAAAAAAGTTCTTGAAATTTCGTTTATGTTTTTTGTTAATGGTTATAAAATTACATTTCTTTTATTTAAAAATAATTTGTATGAAGTCTTATTAGTAATATTTTAAATTTACTTGACTTTTGCTAAGAGCTGAATTCCATCTTTTATATTAAATATAAAGGTTTCAAAAAAATATTATTCAATTTGAAACAAGATGTCAATAATAACTTTTATGATATCAGCTGAATATTTTACCAAAATATTGTAATAAAATAATTTGTTTCCTTCCTTAAATGTCTTTTTGTAAAATTAAACATACACGTTTTCTCAAGGAAAACTAATGAAAAGTCTAAACTTACTTACTTACTTACTTAAGGTGGCGCTACAGTCCTGTGTGAACTAGGGCCTCACCCAACAAACTTCTCCATCTAGCTCGGTCCCTAGCTAGATGTCTCCAGTTTCGCGCTCCAAGTTGGGTGAGGTCACTTTCCACTTGTGCGCGCCACCTGATCCGCGGTCTTCCTCTATTGCGCTTTCCTGTGGGTGTGGATTCGAAGACTTTCCGGGCCGGAACATTTGTTTCCATGCGCTCTACGTGACCCAGCCATCTTAGTCGTTGGACTTTTACCCTTACAGCCCGTACAGCTCGTCGTTCCATCTTCTCCTCCACTCCCCTTCGATGCATACGGGACCGTAGATCACACGAAGAACTTTTCTCTCGAAACGACCCAAGGTGCTTTCATCCGCTTTTGTCATAGTCCATGCTTCTGCGTCGTCTAGCAGGACGGGGATGATAAGGGTCTTATATAGCGACACTGGGCCTTCGAGAGAGGACTTTTCCACTCAATTGCTTCCTTAGCCCAAAGAAACAGCGGTTAGCAAGAGTTATTCTTCGTTTGATCTTAGCGTTGGTGTTGTTTTCTGCGTTTATAGCGGAGCCTAAGTAGACGAAGTCCTTGACTACCTCAAAGTTACATCTGTCAATGGTGACGTTTTGACCGATACATTGGTATTGTAAGTCCTTTCTTGACGATAGCATGTACTTTGTTTTGCCCTCATTGACCCATTTTTGCCGCCTCTGCCTCAATACTCACAAAAGCCCCATTGACATCACGCTGAGTTCTTCCGATTATGTCAATGTCATCAGCATATGCTAGTAATTGGACAGACTTTTGAAAGATAGTGCCTCTAGTGTTGACGTGGGAGCTCTGCACTATTCTTTTAAGTACGATGTTAAAAAAATCGCGTGACAGCGCATCACCTTGTCTAAAACCTCTTTTGACATCGAAAGGTTCTGTTAAGTTGTTTCCAACCTTTATGGAGCAGCGTGAATTCTCCATGGTTATCCTGCACAAACGGACGAGTTTGGCAGGGATGCCAAAACTAGACATGGCTCTATACAGCTCGTCCCTGTAGATGCTGTCATATGCGGCCTTGAATTCGATAAAAAGATGGTGGGTGTAGATTTGGTGTTCTTGGGTTTTTTTCCAGGATCTGCCGTAATGTGAATATTTGATCGACCTAGTCTAAAACCACACTGATAAGGACCTATCAGGGGTTATTGAGGATGGGCTTTAGACGTTCACATATTACGGCAGAGAAGATTTTGTAGGCGATGTTAAGTAGACTGATTGGTGCAGTTTAGAGGGACTCCTTTTTTCAGGATCGGGCAAACAATACTGAGGTTCCATTCATCGGGCATGCTTTTTTCCGACCATATCTTACAGATAAGTTGGTGCATGCTCCTAACCAACTTATCTCCAGCTGCTTTAAAGAGCTCGGCATTCAAGCCATCTGCTCCAGCGGCTTTATTAGACTTCAGCTTAGGTATGGCAATCTTTACTTCGTCTAAGTCGGGAGGACGGGATTGTTGGCTTTCATCGTCTATGTTGAATGAATCATCCTGCCTGACAGCGGAATTCGGTTCGTCGTCGCCGTTATACAGTCTGCAGAAGTGGTCCTTCCATATCGTCAGCATTGACTGCGGTTCCACTATGATGTTTCCACTTTCGTCTTTGCAGCCTTCGGTTCTAGGTTTATGTACCTGTGAATTTCGTTTCACCTGTTCATAAAACTGATTTGGGGTTATTTGTTCAAAATTTCGGGATTGTGCCCTTTTCCTTATACCTACTTGTCGTTTTTTATTGAACTTTCGAATGAAGTAGCTATTCTGCCCCACTGTCTTTTACTATGACTAGTTCAATTTATTTTTACTCGTTTTTATCGTCTTTGCGATATTGTTTGACATGAGACTGAAAAGCCCATTGAAAGTTCCGCCAAACTCTCTACTCGTATTTCAGTCGAGTTCAGTATCAGTATCAGTACACTTACACTCTTATAGTTGTTTAGGGTATGGTCTATAGATATTGACACTGACTCTTCTTTGCTTTTGGCTTATCATTTGCCAGACATAGAGGAGAGTTTTTAATTTGTTGTTTTGTATCTTTGTTGTTGTTGGGCGTTCGTTGCCATGTTCATTTGATATTGAATTGATTAGACATGAAGTAAAAGATAGTTTTTGCTTCGTGCTCGATACTATCGGGTGATTTTTTAAGAGCTTGAGAACTTTTTTTTTAAAAAAAACGCATAAAATTTGCAAAATCTCATCGATTCTTTATTTGAAACGTTAGATTGGTCCATGACATTTACTTTTTGAAGATAATTTCATTTAAATGTTGACCGCGGCTGCGTCTTAGGTGGTCCATTCGGAAAGTCCAATTTTGGGTAACTTTTTCGAGCATTTCGGCCGGAATAGCCCGAATTTCTTCGGAAATGTTGTCTTCCAAAGCTGGAATAGTTGCTGGCTTATTTGTGTAGACTTTACACTTGACGTAGCCCCACAAAAAATAGTCTAAAGGCGTCAAATCGCATGATCTTGGTGGCCAACTTACCGGTCCATTCCTTGAGATGAATTGTTCTCCGAAGTTTTCCCTCAAAATGGCAATAGAATCGCGAGCTGTGTGGCATGTAGCGCCATCTTGTTGAAACCACATGTCAACCAAGTTCAGTTCTACCATTTTTGGCAACAAAAAGTTTGTTAGCATTGAACGATAGCGATCGCCATTCACCGTAAAGTTGCGTCCAACAGCATCTTTGAAAAATACGGTCCAATAATTCCACCAGCGTACAAACCACACCAAACAGTGCATTTTTCGGGATGCATGGGCAGTTCTTGAACGGCTTCTGGTGGCTCTTCACTCCAAATGCGGCAATTTTGCTTATTTACGTAGCCATTCAACCAGAAATGAGCCTCATCGCTGAACAAAATTTGTCGATAAAAAAGCGCGAAACACATTTCGAACCGAACACTGATTTTGGTAATAAAATTCAATGATTTGCAAGCGTTGCTCGTTAGTAAGTCTATTCATAATAAAATGTCAAAGCATACTGAGCATCTTTCTCTTTGACACCATGTCTGAAATCCCGCGTGATCTGTCAAATACTAATGCATGAAAATCCTAACCTCAAAAAAATCACCCATTACATGGGCACTTTTCCCTTTTTAGATGACTATTTTTATGTTTCTAAGTTTTAAGAGCGGGCCATTAAACAAAACATATACAACAACTACATACACCTAAAAGAGATACGTATCAATCAATAAAAGACCGACCTATTGAAATCGGAAGTCAAGTTTTAATGATTATTTCGGTTTTTATATCGTATCTTTAGGGAAATGAATTAAGTATCTATAGAACTTAAGGTGAATGAAATTTTGTATACAAAACAAACCCTTTGTCTAACGGATGTTTTGTCAAATATTAAAGTGTCAAAGTGACGACGTCGCGACGGGGAAACAGAAAGAGAGGGTATCCAAGATTGTCTTTTGTGTTGAAAATCATATTAATTAGGGTCTCATTTTCATTGTCGTCAGTCACCGTCTCAGTCATAGCCAGGCCGCTTCGGTCGTCAGTGTTATAGGTTATTTCGTATTGATGAAAACACAGTTTGAAAACAGAATTTGAGTGCTTTTTATGGATGCAAGGCGTGTTTTCATCAGAATAATGGTCTTTCTGTTTATGTCAGAAAACGGGCATCAATTTGATTTGTTAATAAATTTAATAATACTATATAGGTATTGTTAGTATCTTTATCTTTATACCTATATTTTGTAAAGAAACAAATTTCAGTCTTATTATAAGAACAAATAAAGCTTATATAAAGGTACCTAAGTTTTTGTAGCGCTTTATATAGGCAACCTTTTTCTCTTTTCTGTGATGTGATGTGATTAAACAAAAATGACAATAATTATGTTGGTTCAATAATATTATTTATGGATCATTTACTTTTTTTTTTATTAATCAATGACGTTGTACGATATTTTAATGTTGCTTTATTTTTTGAAACTGTCTCTTTTTTATGGTGATATTCTTACGCCTTGTGAATGACACCGAAAGACTTTCCGAAAAGGTATTTAAGAGTTATGCCTGACGAGCGACGCAATGACGATAAAGACTTTAATAATTGAAAACAAGGTTTATTATCAGCTTGATATAAAAATATAGGTGTTTGTTTTTATATGGCAAAAAAGTTTTGTACTTAAAGGCCTTAACAAAGGCAGGGATTTATAATAGACTTTGGGTCTCTCTTAAGTTACATATACACGAAGGCTAGGCATTTCTTTTGCAGATTGAAAATATGTTATTGCATATGGAGCTTTAAACTTGTTTTGAAGGCTGCTTGGCTAGTACCTTTTCTATTTTTCTAGTTGTACATTAGCTGGCGTTATCTTTTTAAATTGTTTCACCTGATATTCAGGGCTATTAATATTATTAAGATAAGATTAACCTACTTATAAACAGTTTGTTTTATTTTGACTTGAAACAAAAAAAAATATACATATTTATAAACAATAAAGTATTTTGCTGTTACTGAATTTGCAAATATGAGTCAAACCAGACGGATGAATTTGATCTTAAAAGATTCACTTAGTACATTTTAAAATATATATACAAGACTGGTCGCATGTATTTGCTTTGATTTAATGAGTTCAAAAGTAGATAATTTTTTGCAAGCTTTACAGATCATAGATGTTAGAGTAGCAGTCTTAAAACAAATTTATAATTGGTTAAATTATTCCGAATTTTTGAAAGTATTGAATTTCAAAAAAAATACCAAAAATTAAACTTAAGGTAACTTTCCAAATTTTTTGAGAGAGTTGTATATTTGAATAAAAAGGTTCCAAAACTACTTCTTAAGTATGATTAACATTGATTTATTTTTAAAGTTAACCATAACCAGCTCTAAAGAACTTGGCTTACTAAGATTCCTTTCAAATTATAAAAAAGGAGTGTTTAGAAATAAGTTCATTGTTTTAAATTTTTAAAAAAGAATTGCAATATCTTTTATTATAAAAGAAATACAACATTAAGTAATGGCATAAATACAGTTCAAGATGCCTACAGTAGCTTTTAAAAATTGTATCCATTATTTTATATTTACAGGACTTTATAAAAAATTCAGCAGATGGTTTCATTGCTATAAAAATTTAGAAAAAAATTAAAAAATTTGATTAGTTTTTATTATACTTTGTTACGTGATCTTTAAATAAATCAATAAAACTGAAACAAATACTTTTCATGTCAAATGGGAAATGGTATTACTTAACTCCATTATAATTTTATTTATTGAAGATTTAAGTTTTTGAAATGATATAAAACCTTACAAAAATTACCACTAAAAGTTGGTAAAAACTTATGTTTTACTTATGTAGAGATGTTTACTTCGAGCTTTTTCTATCTAATTTAAAATATTGTTGTTAAAATTTTTTATACACAAAAAACTCCTAAAAATTTCTTCTTGAAAATCGGTTTTCAACTAAAACACCTTGGGATCATAAGAGGATACTGAAAAAAGTTATTTTTATTTTACATAAATAATGTTTTTAACATTTATACTTGTTTTTTTTTTTTTTTGTAAAAACTTAATAAACAATTATATTTTTACAAGTAACAATAACCTTCAAAAAACCTACTAAAAACTGGTAAATTTTAATTTTTGACTTCAGTATTTTAAGAACAGTAAAAAATCTTAACTAATGACATTAAGTAAAATTTTAATTAAAGTTCAACAATAAATTAAAATCTGCCAAACAAAAATTATTTAAAATTGGTAACAATTGATGTTAGACTCATAAATCTTAGTAACAAAGAAAGATATCGACTTCAAACTTTTTTCTTAAGAACAATTCAATTAACTGAAAAATGTAAACCTTAAAGAAAAAATACTAAAAAAAAAGAGGCTGGTATGCGACCCACACTGATAACTTCCCATCCCGTCTGTCGATTTGTCTTGCTTAAAAGTTTGTCTATATGTATCAATTTTTACTAAATTTGCGTACTATTTTGTGTACATTTTATTTCATTGAATATCGAAAATAATATTTTCTGTGAAATAAAATAAGTTTGAAGCCAATATTTTTAATTTATGAAAAGCTATTTGAGTCGAAAGTAAATTTTTAACAAGTTTTAGTATTGTTTTTTTTTTAGGTTTTCAATTTTTTGTAAAAAAAAACTGTCAGTTCAATTTTTTTCAAAATTTTACTGAATGTTTACAACAATGTTTTTTGAAAGATAAAAGTAGTTTAAGGCCAATATCGCAAAGTTTTGAAAAGATATTTGATTCGAAAATCAATTTTTACCACCTTTTATAATTTTTTTTTAAGTTTTTATTTTTTGTAAAAAAACTGTCAATGCGATTTTTCTCAAAATTTGTCCTAATGTTGAAAACAATATTTCTTATAAGTTAAAATTAGTTGAAAACCATAATCTCAATTTTTGAAAAGATATTTGAGTCGAAAATCAATTTTTACCAACTTTTGTTAATTTTTTTTTAGGTTTTTAATTTTTTGTAAAAAAAACTGTCAATTCGATTTTTCTCAAAAATCTTCCGAATGTTGAAAATAATATTTCTTATAAAATAAAATAAGTTTGAAACCATAATCTCAAGTTCTTGAAAAGATATTTGAGTCGAAATTCAATTTTTACTAACTTTGGTTAAATTTTTTTAGGTTTTTAATTTTTTGTAAAAAAACTGTCAATTCGATTTTTTTTAAATTTTACTAAATGTTGATAACAATGTTTTTTGAAAGATAAAAGTAGTTTAAGGCCAATATCGCAAAGTTTTGAAAAGATATTTGTGTCGAAAGTCAATTTTTATCAAGTTTTATTAATTTTTTTTTAGGTTTTTATTTTTTGTAAAAAAAACTGTCAATTCGATTTCTCTCAAAATTTTTCCGAATGTTGAAAATAATATTTCTTATAAGATAAAATAAGTGTAAAGCCATAATCTCAAGTTTTTGAAAAGATATTTGAGTCGAAATGCAATTTTTACCAACTTTGAGTAATGTTTTTTTTAGGTTTTTATTTTTTGTAAAAAAACTGTCAATTTGATTTTTCTCAAAATTTTATCAGATGTCAAAAACATTATTCTTCGTTGCACAAAATTGTTTTGGAGATGAAGTCATATTTTAGTCGTAAAATTTTCGAGGTGACAATTTTTTTGTCAGTTTTTTTGATTTATAAAAAAACCGTTAATTGGATTTCTTTCCAAAAATGTACTTGTTTTGTATCACGTTACAATATATAATATAAAATTTAATTCAAGTCTCTAGCGTCATTGGTTCATGAGATATTTAGGGTTAACCAAAATTTGCACCTTGATTTTAAACTGCTATGGTAAAAAAACCACCCACGCAATTTTCTTGAGAGCCCTTTCTACATCTTTCTGCCTTATTATCTGTACAACAAAATTTATTTGAAGTTGATATCTCTTCTGGTTCTTGAGCTATGGACGACGAAAAAAACGTCGCGAACGTATGGACGTACGGACATACGGACGTACGAACGTACGTACACACGCACGCACAGAAATCTTTCTAAAAATCTTTTATTTCGACTCTAGGGACCTTGAAACGTCGAGAAATGTCAAAATTTTCAATTTGACAAATCCGACCCATTACAATAACTTCCTATGGGAAGTTAATAAAATGTTGGCTTAAATGTTTTAACAAAAAGTTATCAAATATTAAAATTTGAAGATCAAAGTCAGAAATCAGCTAAAACTTGAATTTTCGCATAGATGCTTTTTCAAGTTTTTTATATTCCAAAATTGACTTGCTACAAAAATAACTTTTCAATTTTGTAATAATTATAATTTTTTAAATATCATTTTTTTTAAATAACTACATTCATTTTAGATAACGTTTTAAAATGTGCTTTGTATAAAAATGGTAAGAATTTCTTAGTTCTACATTTTTCTTCTTATCTTTCTTATCTTTTTATAAAATCTAATTATAACATAAAGTCAAAGTCTGATTTTAAAATACATTTTTCTACAAAACCAATAAATGTCCTCTAAAGTAAATAACAAACTAATATTTTACTAGGAAGATAAGATTATTATTACGTGTGCTTTCCCTTGCAAAAAAGAAATTCATTCAAAATAAAATAAACATTTTAAGATTTCTTTTGTTTAAAAATTATTGCTTATAAATATAATATGAAATGTACACACTCTTGGAAACGTGCCTTCATCAAAATTGCATGATATATTTTCATCCTTTTAATTGTAACTAATTCTTTCAAAACATTAAAATCATAAACTAAAAATTAAAAAAATTTAATTTTATTTATTTACTTTCAAAACTTTTAAGCTTTAAAAATTTACAACTTCCTCTCTTTAAAAAAAGAAATAAATTTAGCAAACTAGGAAGGTACCTCACTTACGACACGCGTAAAATACGATATAATTTTTAAATATTTTTTAAAGAATCTAAAAAACTAAATTCTCTTTCAATTATAACTTATTTCAAATAGTTTGTGTATTGCTAAATAAAATAGCTTCATAATTTATTTTCTATAATAAAAACACAAATAAAAAAACACATAAACAAACCATCAAATTGTCTTTAAAAAATTGTGTTAATTTTTAAAAAGGAGACCGCTAATAAATAATATATATAGAAATAAAGACACTGACAAACTGCCCCGAATTTCTAAAATTACATTTCAGAATTGGAGCCCCATTCGTTTTTTAAAACGATTTTAAATAGAACATCTAATTCACCTTAAGGTCAACACAAAATTTAATAATAAAAATACATAGTACAAGCAATTTAAATTGATTAATCGACTCAAATAAAAAAAAAAAACTAACAAGCTTATCAAATGGTGCAACAATTAAAAGAAACGAGTTGATAAACTTAACAAGACATTTTTCAAAAACAAAAATTATAATACACAATCTAAAACAATAAAATATTCAAACTGGAGCATCCCTATTGGAACATTATTTTTTTTTTTTAAATATTATTTGAAAAAACAACTAAAAAAAACAAATAAATTCAGTGACTATAAAAAGGCGTTCTGTCAAAGAGCAATTATTATTATTGCAAAATTAAATGAAGCCCTCTTTATATCCTCTTCTATTCCCCTGCTGTGCATCAGCACATTACACAATTATTCTCTGGAGGGACTTTATTTTTCCATAATACACCCAAAGCATTATAATAATAAAAGAGGAAAATGCAGTGTCTGTGTCATTATACTTTGATGAGCTCCCCTAAAGGGCCGCAAAAGGGGTGTCTCTGTCTAACCCTGGGGCCACGTATAGTTCAATGATAACACCATGACAAAGACATTTAATTCCAGGGTTGGATTTGGTTTAATTTTTATGGATGAAACATGAACAATGACAATTAATAGACTTTAAAAGACTGTTTGAATAATTTTCAACTTATGTCAAAGGAATTTATTGTAGTCAAATTGAGAATTTTTACATTTCTCGACGTTTCAAGGTTCCTAGAATCTAAACTTGCTGAGGAGATTTTAAACAAATTCAGTAGGTACATTTTTTAACTTGCGACTATAAGAATTATTTAGCTAGTATTGCATTCGTAAGAAATGTCTAAGCAAACATGACATTACGATGGAAAAGAAGTTGAAAAAAGTAGGTCCGGCGATTCCTTCCATCTGTCTGTCAGCGCCATTACTTAACTTAACTCAATTAAATAACTTAAACTTTGAAACGCATTCTGCTTTTTTTCATTGTCTTAAAACCAAAAACAATAGTAGGAAACATAACAAAATGTTGGTTCAAAAAACGAACTTCCAAATTTTCTCTACAACGAGCCGCAAGATGTTTATGGGGAGCGGGTCGAAATGCTGTATTTTAAAATACTGTATTGTCAAAATTCTGCATGATACTGTACGATACTATATGGACATAATACTGTATGGTTTATATTTTGTATTTCAAAATACTGTTCATTTAAAATACTGTGTCTCAAAATGCTGTATTTAAAATACTGTATCTCAAAATAATGTATGTATATCAAAATATCGTATGTACAAAACACAGTATTTTGACCCCAAACCTTTTTATGAAACGTTCTCTAAATATCTTCACTTATTTTTGTATTGCTCCAGAAGAGTACCCCATAGAACAATTATTTTGTTTTTAAATTTTCTCAGGAACTAATGAACTGATTTAAAACATTTTGTGTTCTTTAAACGGCTTTATATTGCCTTAATAATATTTTATGATTAAAAATATGTTATTATTTCGCTTGGATTTTTTTGAAATCTTTGATTTTAGATTTTCTTTGTTATAGATTTTCAAAAAAGAAATTAATTAAGATTTTTCGATAAATTAAATGTTATTTAACATAAACTTATTTTTCAGGTTTATTTTTAAATTTTAAAATATAACGAGTGATTTCTTAAGAGCTTTCGAAAAGTAAAAAAAAAGAAAACACATACAATTCAGAAAAAATGAATCGATAGTACGGTTGATATAGTTTAATGTTTAATGTCTATTTTATGCAAATGTTTGCAGCGGCTGCGCCTGTAATGGCCCATCGCTTAGTCTAATTATGGCATACTCTTTCTCACATATCTTCTGGTATCTCACGAATAATTGTTTCAATTCCTGTGCCCAAGCCCTTACAAAAAATAGTCTAGAATAGTTAAAATCGCACGATCTATGCGTTGTTACGCGTGCTGTGTGGATTCGTATCATCTTTGAAGAAATACGGCCCCAATGATTTTGCCAGCTTATAATCTCACCAAAGAGTGACTATTTCTGGATGCATTTCTTACAATTCTTCTGGCTGAACTTCACTCTTAATACGAGTACGGCTTTTTTTTCTGTAAACGTATCCATTCAACCAAAAATATGTTTCGTCGCTGAACACAATTTTTCGATAAAAAAATATGTCTCTACCTAACTAACTTTTCAAGAACCCATTCACCAAAAATTTGGCGTTTTAGTAGTTCGTTCGGCTTCAGTTCTTGCAGCAGTTGTATTTTGAAAGCCTTCACACCTAAACCCAAACGCAAAATTGTTCACGTAGTGGAGTAATAAAGTTGCAATTTCTGTGAATGGCGCCGAATATATAAATCACGGTCAACACTATCACTGGTTAATATAGGTGCGATATTTTCCTTAGTTCACGAAGAAGTTGAAAACTAAAAGGTGACAAGAGCTGTCAAAACTAGTGTTGCCAAAGAAAAAAATAGCAACAAAATCGACCAAGATCGTGCTACCGAACATTTTATATTTGTAATTTGTCAGTTCTATATTTTCGGTGAAAATTCCCGTCAGCAAACTTTTCTTGCAAACTGCAAAGTATGAATACAAAATATTCAATAGTTTTGTACTGAATGTTAACAGTTTCAATACGTTCACAAAATTGATTTAGCAAAAATTTAAAAATTTATCTGATTAAATTTTTTAAACAAAATAACGTAACGGTACCTCTTTCCTCTTCCAAAAGAAACAGGGGCCGATGATAAAAAGTCAATTTTATTGGATGTAATGGTGATTTTTGAATAGCTTGAGAATTTTGCTTACTGACGAAGCCGTATAAACACCGTAAAATGGTGGAAGTGCTCTTCGCGAATAAATTTATTTCTTCAAAGCAAGTTTCCACAATTTGGCGCTAAACGATTTACGATGAATTGCTGAACCTTAATGAACAGAAATTTTAACACAGTTTGACATTTTCAACTGTCAAACTACATACAACAACCATCAAAAACTTCTCATGCAGCTGAAAAGACACCATATGATATTGATTTGCATCATATGCTGGTCCATTATCACTTTTCAAATTTTATGTCCTCAAATCCGGCACTGTAATTGAAAAATGGTTACATCCAGCAGTTTTATTGCAGCTGGAATTGAGTTGGAATTGGAATACCACTGAGTCCGTTTGTTTTGTACAAAGTGTGAAAATACAGAAACATCACAATTTCCCTCCATAGAATAATTTCGGTCCAACTGGGAACATTGGACGAAGCGGTTTTTAAGTTTATTTTTAGATTGCAAACGTTTTCTATTTGTTTATTTTTGTTTTTGTTTAATTTTTGTTTTGTTCAATTTCAAATAACATTAGGCAGCGAGAACGAACATCACAGTACTAAACACAGCACACAGCAGTTTTTGATACCCGCCTGAGGTGCTATTTATTATAGACAACATCGAGGCGATTATTGAGTTTTTGTTTTATTTATGAAAAAAATAATTACAATAATAATAATTATGATGATATGAAATACGCTTATGTCCATGTAATGTAGACATTTGGGATTTAAGGTTTTGAAATTTGAATTTTTTAATACTCTTTTGCATATCGATGTACTCGTACATGATTTGTGTTGATAACGTTTTAATATTACACAAACTTGGCGCCATATCACTTTGTTTCTTTTTTTAAATTAGTTTAACATTATATTATATTTAATATTGTTGTTTGACAATCATGTAATTAGTTTCATGTTTTTTAATTGGCATTTCCTATGGCTATGTTATATTACATGATGTTTACTAAAATAGAATATCAAATTTTTATAAAGGGACTTATTTGAATTGCAACTGATTCTAATTACTTTTTTTGTGTCTATATTACTCATGCAATATAAACAAAAAAGAAAGTAGATATATTCTAATCATGAAAAGCAAAAATAAGGTTATAAGAGAATATTAATGAAATTAAATGTTTTATGAAATGAAAATTCTAAATTAATAATAATTAGTTATGGAGCTACCTACAATAAAAACATTGTATTTGATTTTATTTGAAACATTTAAATTAGGTCGCGATTGAAGTGTTTTGTTTTATTGATATTAAAATTAATGAAGGTTTGTGTTTTATGAGAAAAATTTGATAATTGATATCTGACCAAAAACAATCATAATTTCTCAAATAAATTAAATAATAAATAATAATTTGTATCAAAATAGTAATTTTATGTATTTTTAAATTAAAATACAAATCAATAAGCGAATTGTAGGTGCCAATTGATGATGGTTGTTATAGCAGAAGAGAAGCTGAACTTAGAAAACAATGATTTTTGAATTTGATCCATTAGTGTTTTCTAGAATTAGATTATTACCTGATTTGGAGTATTTCAATGTTCAAAAACAAATAAAATTTAAGTTGATACGTAAAATAATTTGTTTCAAGATTAAATAAATTTGTTATAATTTTAAGCAGTTTTAAAATTATAACCGTTTTTTAAACGATTTTTTTGTTTAAATATCATTGTACGTTAACAATATTGCTGCGTAGAAAATAAAATTAACCCAAGTCAATATCAATTTTAATTCTCAAGGTATACGACAATTTCTAAAACAGAAGCTGGGATGTGACCCACATTGATAACTTCCTATCCGACCGCGACGGACACGAATGGGGAGTTATCAATGTGGGTGTCGATTTTTCTAAGACTCTTACAAAATATTAATAACATTGTTTTGTGTGCGACACAAAATTTTAAGTCAATATTTTTCTTTGTTTTTATAAAATACTTGAGTTGTAATGCATTTCTTATCAGCTTTTTGTTGTTTTTGTAAGTTTTATGTGTTTCGTCAATTGAATTTTTCTAAAAACATAATTAAAGGTTAGGTTGAAGTGGCTGTCCGTGATGGAGCGGGTTACACTAAGACCAGTTTAATGGCCCATTGTGATAACACGTCAATCTTGAGGCTTTCTTCTAAACTTAATGAAACCATTTTGAGTCTCTTATGAAACGTGAAAGACTTATAATGTTAATATGATTTAGATTGTTATAGAAGAATTCTTCTAAGTAATTCTTGCATTTTTGAGCTAGAACAGGGCATGTACAGAGGAGGTGAAGAACCGTTTCCCCCTCTTCCCCATCCATATAGCTTCTGCTAAATTCATTTGAGAATACGCCTTGCCGTGTGGCTTACTTTCCTATTAGAAAGCGCCCGGTTATGACACCGATTATCGAATTGCAGTTGGAAGATGGTGTAGTCTGATTACCGATGTATAACCAATGAGTTATTCAGGCTATAAGCCCCATTTATTACCAATAGCTTCTTTGCGAGAAGAGAGAGCTACAGGAGCTTTTTTGACTCTTTCTTGTATATCACGTTTTAAATTTAGTTTTAACTAAAAGTAAGCAATAATATTTTATAAAATGGAATTTGTTTAAAGGCAATATCTTTAATTTTCGCCAAGATATTCGAATTAAAAATCAATTTTTACCAACTTTTAGCATTTTCTTAGATTTGTATGTATTTTAAAAAGACCGTTTTCTTCGATTTTTCTCAACATTGATGTCAAAAACGTTATTCTTCGTTTTATATTACCTTAAAAGGTTATTTAAGAAATGTACTCGAAACCTTAATTTCCAAGTTTAAACTAAATCGACCCAATTAGTTAGCCTGTAGAGCGGAGGACGGACAGATAGATAAATATAAATAAATAATAGTGAACAGGTACATGAATTTGTAGTCACTTAGAAGTTCCATTGATGCAGAAAATGACTAAAAGTATACTCATTTGATTAAGTGTTTAAAGTTGTGAAAATCATCCCTTAATCGAAGCAACAAAATGTTTGAATTCTAGGTAACTATAGGATCTTGTCAAAATTTGTAATACGAAAAATCATAGATATTAAAAAAATCTCCAAAATGTACAACATTTCTTGAAAATGATTTCAAAGCATTGTAAGAACTATTTAACAAACTACATAAATGATTTCAAAAGACTCTCAATCATATAAATACAAGAAAATATGCAAAAAAGTTGAATAATGCAGACATTTTCTAAATATTTATAATACATTTTAAAGGAATTTTAAGACAACTCCTTATTTTTAGGAAAATAAAACAATTTCTTAAGCAACTTCAAAATAATCGTAAAAAGAAAGTTGTTGAATCGTTTGCCTGTTTCAAATTTATAGATTTTTAAATACATTTTAAGACAAAAATTAAGAATATTGACGCAAATGATGTTGATGAATAATTGAGGGGTGCACTTTATAAATATAATAAATGTTACTCTTCAAAAACATATAGAAAGCCAAACAATTTCCTTTATAGAATTCAAAAATAGAATAATAAAATAAAAAACAAATATAAATATATCTAAGTTGTATTGACTTTAATTTGTCTAAAAGAAAGAAACTATTCAAATATTCTTCTTATATAGTATCTTTTAATGTCCACATTAAGATGATGCCATCTTCAATGCCTTCAATATTTCATCTCTTCAAATTTACATTGAGAACTTCCTCTATATAATATACTTACATATGGACTTCCTCTAGCTCTACTATATTTCAAATTATAGAAATATAGAAAAGCTATGAATTTCTCTTTGTTTAAATAACAAACATAAAATTCTTTCTTGACTCTAATTTTATATTTCTCAAAAGACATCTTCAAATATTTTCATTTCATTTTCATTCCATTTTCATAGCATACAAAAAATAATAAAAACAACAAAAAAATATGAGAGAAGGAAATGAAGATATATGTTGATTTTATGATTCAGTTTAGATTTCCTAAATTTTTTAAATACATATAAAATACAAAATATATACCAAACATAAAATAGGCATTTTAAAATATATTTGTTCTTTTTGGATTAATTTTTTGGAATAATTGCGAAACAGGGAACATAATTTAAAATTGCATTGAAGAAAATTTCTAGGAGTGAGATACGAAACTAATATGTAGTACCAAGATATATTTTTCCTATAAGAACACATAATTGTGGTGCCTAGAATTTGCATTTAAGATATTCTGAAATTATTTTAAACAAAAGAATAAATAGAACTAATTTTTTGGCCGATATTTAAGTTTGTCTTCAGTGAAGATATTTACATAAAATTTTATAAGTTTGTGGAAGTGGAAATAATATAGATTAAATGATTGAATGACATATGAAAGTCAAAGTAAATAAAAATATAAATGCTTTGACAAGATTGTTGTGAATTGTGTCGAACATTTTCGAACTCGTTTTGTTACGTAAACCTATAATAATTTGACATATTCAATTCGGAAAAAATACCAAGAAAGTCCTTTACAATCCCAAGAAAGTACTCAAGGGCGGATCCAGACTTTTAATCAGGGGGGGGGGGGTTCACACGCTTAAACGAGTTCAGACGAGTTTTTACTCACCGCTTAAAAATGTTCTTTAATGTTCCGTAAAGGAGGCTAACAAAATTTAAATAACATAATGTGTATCTTGACCTTAAATGTACACATTTCAAGGGCTAAAGTGACAATTTTAGTTTTTTTAATTATTTAAGAACGCTGTTGTTCAGCAAAGGTACATATAGTCTAACTAAATATTTAATTTGGTCGACTCTCTACATATGGAAGCATTCCAAGATTCCAACAGTTTTTTAAATATGCCATATTTAAGAGCAAAACACAATAGGTTTTTGTTCCTTTCACGCAGAAATGCAAGAAATTATTTTGAAACGTAGGTTTTTTTCCAAAAAGAATATATTCTTTTTTGTTGCCATTTCTATTAATACGAAAAAGTTTTTTCGGACTCAATTTTCGGGAGTGTATTTTTACTATCGCTATCAGTCTGCTTAGATTGGAGCTGGTGCTAGAAAATATTTTGATCCTAAACGAGTTAACAAAACTTAAAAATTGTGAAGAGAAAAATGTTAGTTAGTTAGTTTAACACAATGTCACTTTTGCTGTTTTTGTGACATTTATATTCTTGAAATTCGTGTTTAAATTTCAGTTCTAGAACATCTTAAGCAAATTCACTTCAAAAAGTAGATTTCTTTAATTTTGTATGATCTTACAATTTTTATTCAACAAAAAATCAATTTTGAAAGAAATACATATAATGCACGACTGGGTCGCTAGAACTTGCTAATTTCTTCAAAAAAGTCTGTTTAAAAATATTTCCTACATTTTAAGATTTAAAAATGTACCTGCAAAATAAGTTTTTCTCAAAAATTTAAATGCCGGGTTAAATAAAACGGGTTTTTTAAAGTAATTTTTATATATACAATTTTTAAATTTTGTCTTTAAAATATGTTTGGTATGCAGTTATTTAGTGCTTATAAATATACATTTTGCATTTAAATTTCGTTAAAAAATGTTCTTTTCTGAGATATCAAGTTTTGTAAAAAAAATTATTTTTTTTAAAATCCAAAAAAATAATCACATTTTTGATCATTAAAAATCATCATAATTTGAAAATTTGATCATCGACAAGAGCTTGCACTGAAAGAGAAGATTATTGAAATTGGTCGATTAGTTCTTGAGAAAACTTAAAACAAAATAACGGTTTTATGAGTGGTATCCTTTTGGAGCAATGCCAAAATATGTTTTTCTTGTAGAAAGAAGCCGAATTAAGAAAAAAAAATTACAGAAAGTTTTAAAAAAATATATCGGTTCATTTTGAAAAAATAGAATTAAAAATTCTAAACCAAAAAATTTGTATGGGGGACTCCTGTTATTTTTCGTATTAAAAAAGATGAAAAAAACACCTTAAGCTAATCGGCTGAGAACCTTAATTTCAGTGGGCACAATGGTTTAGGCTGAAGGGGCCAGGACAGACAGACAGACCCACTTTTTTCGACTTTTCTACCATCGTAATGTCTTGTTTGATTCGAATTTTTTTACGAATGCAATACTTGCTATATAGTTCATGTATGTTGCAAGTAAAAATCACTTCAATGTTCACTATTTATGTGCATCAAAACAATTAGATGGAATTGAAGGCTAGTTTCAGGAATTTAAAGGCAACTTCATATAAAATTGACGATCTCTTATTCAAGGCTTCTTCTTAAAAACCTGAATATTTGCTCTTTTTCTTAGAAACACATTTTATGAAAATAATTTAAGGCATTTAACAGCAAACCACTTTTTGGTAAATGTCGTTAAATTACAAACAAATTTTTAGATGACATCTTTGCTTATACAAATTAACTGTATGAGCTTTATGGTTAATATGAACCGCCCCTGGATCGTCCATTGGTCAAAATTTGATGAAATTGTGCAAATTTTTTGGAATAGAGCTGAATTTCCGATTCATATTATTTTCTTGGTCCAGTCCTCAGTTAAAAGTGGTACTTTCTTTTGGCAACAAAGTTTTAGGAAGCAAAATAAAAATTTTGTTTTTGTATAAAAAAAAATAAATAATTCAAAATATAATGGGCGTCATATCCATTAACTCAATACGATTAGTTTTGAATTGCAGGGAATTCCTACAAAAATACAAACAAATTGTCTCCCAGGGGGGGGGTTGTCATGGGGGTCATGACCCCCCGCCATTGAAAGTACTATTGTTTTAATATTAATATTTAGTACTATTGCAAATATTTGTAGGAGGGGTGAAAGTGGACCAATTACACTTTGCCGAAAACTACAGATTTTTTTGAAAAGAGGTATCGGTAACGATTGTAGATTATATAAATTTACACAGAAAACCAAGATCCATATTGTTACAGTCAGGGTAACACTAATTTCTTTAACTTCCCATAGGAATTTTTTGAACCCGGTCCGATGAGTGGAAGACAAAAATTTGACATTTGTGTGTTCGTGTGAACGTTCGTCTGGAATATCATTTTTCGTCGTCCATATCTCAAGAAACAGAAACAAATAGAAAGGACTCTCAAATAAATTGAAATAGTGTTTTTTTTTTTTAAATATAGCAATTTAAAACCAGTAAACATTTTGGTTGACCAAAATTACGCCATATCGTCTGGAAAAAACTTGTATAATTTTGAAAAAAAATCAATTAACGGTTTTTCTATATATCAAAAAACCTGAAAAGAAGTAATTGTGACCTCACATATTTAAAGGACAAAAAATGATTTTACCGCTAAAATAATTGTATGCAACTAAGAATAACCTTTTTGACATAATATGGTAAAATTTTGACAAAAATCGAATTGATAGTTTTAACAAAAAAAGATTTCTAAGATTTGGTAAAAATTGATTTTCAACGTAAATATCTTTTTTTTTTAAATTAAAGATATTGGATTCAAACTAATTGCATTTTTCATTTTATTAAAAATAAAGTTTTCAACATTCGGGAAAGATCGAAGTAAAATCTTGGAAAAAATTGATATTCGGTTTTCGATATCTCGTGAAGTTTTTGTCTTCAAAGTAATTACATTCTGTGCTAAATTTTGTTGTTAACATAAGATATTGTTCTTAGAAAAATCTAGTCTGTATTTGTTTATATAAAAAATAAAAGTGCTACTAAAATTAGTAAAAAAGGGGTTTCGAATACAAATATCGTTAATAAAAATGGATTTCAAAATCAAAATCAAAATCATCAGATGCAAAATATCGTTGTTAATTTTTTAGAAAAACTCAACTGACACCTTTTTTTTTTAAATACGAAAACCTACAAAAACAACAAAAAACTGATAAGAAATGATTTTCGACTTAAGTATTATAAGAAAAAAGAATGATATTGACTTTAAAATTCTTTTTCTCTTACAAAATATTGGTAATAGTATTTTGTTATAGTTTTAGAAAAAATCGACAGACGGGCACGGATGGAAAGTAATCAATGTAGGCCGCATCCCACCCTCTTTTTTAATTTTCATTTTGGTAGATTATTTTTTGGGGGATTATTTTTGAAACATTAGTATTGATATTTTAATTTTAAGATCAATAAATGTGTAAAAAAATATGCAAACAAGTTTTAAAAGTTATTTTTTACTTTTCTAATTACTTAAATGTAACAGTTAGGAAAGTGTGGCTTTGTTCGAAAAGAAGTTTCAACTTTTTAGATCTCCTCAAATATTGACTTCATTTCAAAATAAAAACCTATATTTTCGTTGAGGTTCACAAACTGGTTATGAATTTAGAATGTTCTGTCATCCCAATCATCTTAACACTCGTATTGAGTTTGATCAAAATTTCAACTATCATATTGTGCCTTTCTAACAAAATCACTACTAAAAAGGTGTGAAGGGTCTTAAAAAAACATACAATCATTTAAATTTAAATAAATTAAAAAAAAAACTTAAATTAATCCAAAAAGAAGAAAGGAAAAGTCGAGGAAATACAAACAACAACAACAACAACAAAAAATCAACTTTGTATTGATTACAAATTTTTTAAAGTGATTGAAAAATATCGAAACATGATTTTCCACTTCTTCTTCAATTTTTCTCATTTACAAAACAATAAAATCGGATAAGAGCGAGTTTACCTCAAATAAAAAAATCTTCTTATTTTATGTTGTTTGAATTGACATCATGCCGCTGCAGCTATACAAATATACATATGCACCTATGGACTGGATGCATACTGCATTGGTGCACTGATGAAAATAACTTTCGAATAATTTCTTCTTATATATTTTATGATTATACATTTTCATATCTTTCTTAATGAAAATGTGTTTTTATTTTCTTTCTTTCATTTTTAATGAAATTCTGCTATTTGTAGTCGTGTTTTGTTGTGACTACAGATTTTAGAGACAGCTGTGGTCCCACCAGAGGCCAGCATGCCACCAAATTAAAACCTTGTGATGATGTTGAAGAAAAATATTGGTGTCTTACCTTACCTCGAATACCAACCATCATCAATAAAGTTACTTTTATTGGTTCTTTTTTACAACGACTGAAACATGGATTTTTGTTAAGTTATTTATTGAAGAGAAAGGTATACCTTTCCTAATTATCTACTGGTCTTACAACTAACTAAAGGTAGGTTATTTTTAAAAGGTTAGAAAAGGCTTGTCTCAGCCCAGAAAATTGTCACTGATGTTGATATGGTCGATAAGTATGGATTCTACTTTGTTTCATAAGTTCAAAACATTAATCCTGTAGGGGATTTTCAATTTCATATCCGTTTGAATAATTTTATTTAGGTCACATACATTTTAGAATGTTTAGCTTAAGTAATTATTTATCATTACTTTAGAGATTTTGATGTTGCTAAATTAGATAGAAGTGCCCAGTTAAGCTATTAATGGATTGTGAATATAATATACTCTCAAAAAGGATATTTAAAAGAAGACGCAACAATTTTCAGAAAATTCAAGAACAATGGTTTTTAATGCTTACAGAAGAAAAAGATTTAGTTTACCTTTTTTTGTCAGAATATACAAGCATTTTATTTATACTTGGCTGTTAGTCCAAGACAATTATATACAAAAATTACCTCACTTAAAAAGGTTCCGACAGAGTTGAATTTTGGTGAGGAGCTTCATTTACATAACCGTTTTTTTTAAGATCCCTTTAAAGTGACTTTTTTTTTAATCGGGAGTACTAAATTTAAGGGGTCGAATACATTTTTTTAAAGTTTAACCAGAACTATAGGTATTTAAAAAACAAATGTGTACCTTCTTCTATACAAAAAAATGTTGAAATATTTTTTTTTCACAGTTAAAAGGTTTAGAGAAAAATGGTCGAAAATTTTAGGATGTTGTGCATTATGTCAAAAAATTAAATAAATCCATATTTTTTGGTGAAGAATTTTCTTTTTATTGGTTTATGTTGGGAAAATATTTGTAATTTAAAAATCAAGTGTCAGAGAAGTATCGCCAGCAAAACACCACTATTTGAACAAAAAAAAAAAGAGGCTGGGATTCGACCCACACTGATTACTTCCCATCCGTTACAATCTGTCGGTTTTCTAAAACTTGGACAAAATGCTAATAACAATATTTTGTATGAGTCTCACAATACTTGAGTCGAAAACTATATCGTATCAATTTTGTATTGCTTTTGCAAGTTTTCGTGTTTAAAAAAAAGCTGTTTATTGAATTAAAAAAAAAAATAGTTAAAGTTAGCAACAATATCTTGTATATGATATGTATAATAATATTCGTATTATTAATATTAAGTTTTTGAAAACTCTAGTCCTAAACCAATTTTTATCAATTTTTGCAGCATTTTTGAAAACAATACCACACTTTGAACTTTTTTGGAAGTCCTTTTTGCAACATAACAAATTTATTTGAAGTCGATATCTCTACCCTGGTTCTTGAGATATGGATGACGAAAAATGGTGTTTCGAACGTAAAGACGTACTAACCTACGTACACAAACACACACACACACACACACACACACACACACACACACACACACACACACACACACACACACACACACACATATACACACACACACACACACACACACACACACACATCTCTTTAAATCTCTTTAAAAACTTTAAATTTAGATTCTAGAGGCCTTGAAACGTCAAGAAATGTCAAAATTTTCAATTCAACAAATCAATACAATATTCCTATGGGAATTTAGAAATGATAGAAACACAAATTTTAGCAAATTGTAAGCTGCACAAGTTTTTTAAAAGTGTTAACACTATTGGAGTTGTACACAGAAAACAAAAAAGTTGTCTTATTAACATTCGTCGATAGTCTACTTGAAATTTGACCAAATTGTCGTATTGACTACGAAAATAGTCAATAGAACAATTTTCGATTATCAATTTCGGTTAGTCAATACGAAAACAATATTAGTCGATAGAATAACTTGACTGTCGAAAATTGTTATAATGCTACCGCAGTTGTCGTATATTTATTACCAAAATTGACTATCGAAAATTTGTATATAATGTAGACTATCCGGTAGTCAAATTTGATTTCGGTTTTCAGAAAAACTTCCGCAATTGTCCCATTTCAGTTCCTAAAATTGACAACCGAAAATAGTCCTATTGGTCGTTGGTTGAAATTTAACTATTTAATAATCAATTTGACTACCAAAATAGTCAATAGGATGACTTTTTTCGTTTTGTGTACAAACGGAGATAATATTTTCGGTCCATGTCTTACGACGCAAACACGAGACTTCACATGATTTTGAGAACGCTTAACGTAAGGTTTAAATAAATTTCGAGTTAACGATCTCTCATTCCGCAGTTGGCTCCTTTTTTAAGTGGTTTAAATAGACCAAAACCCATTGTGAAGAAATACAATTTAAAAGTCGTTAGTTATTTTTTTTATTTACAGTTTAGCACTTTTATAGTTTTTATCAATTTAGTATCATACTACAATTCAATTCATGCAATATACCTTCCAGAAATTTTAAATCTTAAATTTTCCAATTACAAATAAAAAACAACTAAACAAACACGACCCATTATAACAACCTATAGCAATTAAATTCACTACATTCTTTCAATTTCGCTGGCCAAGAATGCATTAAGTTAAGTTGGTCGGTCGACACAAGGCGTGATTAAATCTTCTTATCGAATTAATTCATACCTAAAAAACAAACATTTTCTGCCAAAACAAATAACAATTTCATAAGTGAAAACTTCCAAATTCCTAGGAATTATCGTTTGTTATCATATTTTTGGCTTACCGCCAACTATACTATAACTTTAAGCCCCCCGCCCTAAAATGGCCCTATAGGAACTTGCATATAGCTCTTAGCCCCCATTAAGTTAATTTTGCTCTTTAAATATTCGTAACGAAAATAATTCTACAAAACAAATTTTATCTCTTTTGTACCCCGCATCTACATACATATATACCCCTACCTTTACCAAACCTACCCACTTAAACCCACCTACTTTAATCGCCAAAATTTAATGCCGTGTGGATGAGGTGATAATTTGAGCGCATTTATTGCTGGGGTAAAGTTAAATAAATTTAAACCAAGATAAGGTGATAAATTATTTTAAACATGTTTTACTGGGTGTTTTTTTTTTGTTCATTGTGCAAATTCGTTTATGTTTAATATTTATCACCAAAAGTTTATCGTCGTTGTCGTTGAGTCTCGTTGCCGCTTGTCACTCAAATTAACATCTAGAGATATTGCACAGGTGCAGGCGCAGGTATTAATAATAACATACATTTTTTTTTATATAAAACGTGTGCATGTTTTTCATTTCGGTTGAATTGTTTATAAAAAATAGGTTGATTTTTGACATATTATACCTATCTATGGAATAGCCTCTCCTGTCATGAGGTTTTGATTTTCGAAAGAATTCGATATCAACAACCTCGAAATGGAGTCATAGATTTGTGTGGCCCTTTTTTACACTTTTTATTCGTCGTTTCAACAATAAACATAAATACGTTAGGTATGTATATCAATCAAATTTTTAGTTTACATTTTTCATTTGCCAGGGGTGGCGAGTCCATTATCTTTGATACTATATTGGCAACAACAACAAGCAGTAAGTTGTCTTCATAAACTAAATTCAATTGAAAGCTACAAAAAAAATATTTAAAGTTGATGATAAAGGGTGCGTCAATTGTCTAGATAAAGTTAAATACAGCGGCAGCCATAATAGAAAACGAATTTGACAGCTGTCAGTTTGCATTTAGTAAAAATGGAGTATTTTAAGACTGAAACAAAATTTGAAGGTTTTCTCATTTGTACGGCTTATAAACAACAGTCATCAATAATTTGACCATTTTTTTGAATTTTGAAAACTGCATCGTCAAGATTTTCTAATTGAAATGAGAAATCCTAAAAGAAAAAGAAGTTTCAAAGGGAAGAGTTGGTGTTCATTGGTTTGAATTCATAAATACTACTACTACTACTACTACTACTACTACTACTACTACTACTACTACTAAAAGAGAAGACAAAGTGTTGTAACACATTCTACATTCGTGTTGTACGGTAAAATAACGAATCTCTATACTTGAAAGTACGTCAAAAGTTGGTTTTTCGAGAGTATACCCAAGAACATTAGTGTAGGTACTTCTACGTTTTTAAAAACCTTAAACTGTCCAATGTCGAAACTATTTTCTTTTTTTTGAGTTGCCATTTGACAAGACTTAGCTTTACAAAGTTTGCAATGTTCGTGTTTTCGTTTTGGTATACACTTAACAGATATAGGATAATACAAACAGGGGAGGAGGACCTAAAAACTGGAGTTGGTAGTAAGTTTCAATGTCGGAACACGTTTAAACATTTTGGAAAATTTAGGTACTAGCGTCTTAGGTTTGCCAACCCTGCTATAAATCATGATTTTTTGTTTGTTACTTCCATACCGGCAATAGATGGATCTTTTGTTAGTCTATAGGCTAGATTTGGGGCATAAAAGAGTCTGTATCTTTCTATAAAAATGTACTCGTACATATATACATTTTATTTATTAACTTATTCTGGAAATTAGGTTTTTAGATTCTTCGGATTTTGTTTGTGGGTCACGTTTTTTTGCAAAAAAATATACACAAAAAATGGCGTTAATTTTAATGGGGTGTATATTTGTAGTAAAAAAGATTAATTTTTCAAACAAAATAAATCTAAACAGTCCACATCATAGAAAATAGGATATATGTGTCTTTTCTTATGGTGTTGTGGAGCGATGGCCTTCTTTTAGATATAAAAATTTGTATTCTTAAAAGTAGGTGTAATGCTTATGACTTGCAATAAATAATATCAGAATTATGTTCTTGTACTGATCATTTTGTTTGTTTTATACACATTATGAATGTGTCTATCATCAGGTACCTACGTTATAAAGAGGTTAAATCAAAAAACTTCAATAAAAGAAATGCGTTGCAAAGGTTTGACATACGTAACTGCGGCCATTAGGAACATAATATTTTCGAAATAAATATACAAAAATGAAGAACTGGGTACCAAAAGTCTCTTTTATACCAATTGTCAGCTTTGTTTCAAGAAAATATCGAAAAGCTTTAAACAAATATTATGAAAATTAAATCATTTAAATAATGCAATCGGTCCGATTTATCGAATTGAAAATTGTGACATTTCTCGATATTTAAAGGTCCCTACAATCTAAATCAAACATTTTTATGGAGATGTCTGTGTGCACGTCCGTACATTGGAAATGTACGTCATAATAACATCGAAAGACGTAGAAGTGATTTTTTGTTAGCAGTTATTTTTACTATACTAACTTAAAAAATAAAATTGGAAATTTGGGTTGACCTCAAATATCTTACGAGCTTAAGACGATAGCTAGTTCTAAATAAAATTTTGAGAAAAATCAAAGTAACCGTATTTTTTACCAAAAATATATAAACCTTAAAAACACTTCTAAAAATTAATATAAATTGATTTTAGATTTTAACAATTAAAGATATTGGCGCAAAATTTTAGACGATTTAGTACGATGTTAAATCATTTTTAGTATGATACTAGGTTAAAAAAAGAATTTTGATAATTTTAAACGAGTTTAGTATCGTACTATCTTCTTAACATTTTACTAAAGTTAAAATCACCAAATGGCTACTTTATCTTTTTAGTATCATACTAAATCTGTATGACATATGTCATTTTTCTCAAATGTGACAAAAGGCGCAAAATTTTAGACGATTTAGTACGATGTTAAATCATTTTTAGTATGATATTAAGGTATGTTTGTTTTGTTTGCTCCACAATCTGTCATTATTTTTAGATGTGTTCATGTTTTTTTTTAATAAAATGGTTTTAGCATGATACTAGTTAGCAAAACAATAAAAAGTGTTTAAAATTAGTGAAAAGTTAGTAGATTACTATGTATATAGTAAATTGTTAACAAGTATCGTGCTAAGGCCTTAATAATAGGTTGTTTAAAATTTTGCGCCATTGCTTTTAAATTAATTTTATTTTATAAAAAATATTATTTTAACATCAATTAAAATTTTTAGAAAAATCCAAAAATCCGTTTCTTATAAAAAAATAAAACACTTCAAGAAATTCTTAGTCAAAATTGGTAAATAACGATGTTTGATTTAAATATTTTGATAATTGATGAATGTATTAACTTTAAAATTATTTCATTCTATACAAAATGTTGTTATTAACGTAAGACAATGTTTTTTTTTAAGAAAAGAAACTTTAAAAAATGCTTCTTAAAAAATTGATAAGAATGGGTTTTCGACTAAAAATAACGGGAACAAAAACTGATTTTGAAATCACTTTTATTAAATCATATGCAAAATATTGTTTCTAACATTTATTCAGTTTTTAGGAAAAATCCAATAGACAACTTTTTTCACAAAACACGAAAACCTACAAAATCAATAGAAAAAAATTGATAGAAAATGTTTTTTTTAACCAAGTATTATGAGAAGAAAGAAAGATATTGACTTCAATTTTTGTATTTTGTTAAAGTCTTAGAAAAATCGACAGACGCTGACAGATGGGAAGTTATTATTTTTGAGAAAACTCGAATTTTTGATTTTTGACCAATTTTGACTGCAAGTTTTGGTCTTAAGAAACTGAAAAACACGATTGCAACATGAATAAAATTAAATATTAATCTATATGACACATCCGACATCGTGTTTAAGTTAGATTGTGTTTTTGTTTCGCAAAAATTTAAAATGTTTCCACCCAAATTTTTGAAACAACATCACAGTAGATAAATATATGTGGAATTTTTAAAGTCTTAAGGGTATTTCCTATATGAGCTATCTGAATACAAAAATAATTAAAAACCTTCAAAATTGAAAATTGAATGAAATCAATGAAAATAAAAGAAATTGTGTCTAGTGAGCCAAACCACTGCCTTCTCCAAATCTAATTTCCTTTCAATTAAGAAAATATTTCTAAAATAACCTTGAATGTAAAGCTAAGCCTTCATATTCAGTATATTAACTGTGTCACGAATCACGTCTTAAGCTAATATTTCATTTCACTCATAAATTTTATTTTGAAATTATTCAAATGAAGTCACTATTAGAGCCACTATAGGGGCTGTATAAATGTAACTTCTACAAAAGGAACATGATTACCGGAAAGATTCATATTCGTTCAGATTTAATATGACTCAAATTGCCCTTTGAAGTGTTTTTAGATGATGCGAATAAAAAAAACCTTACTATTTGACTTACAACTTAATACAAATGTATGCATGTTTAAAAGTTTAAAGTTTTTTGAATTTAAAAATGAACAGTGAAACTTTACTTTTTCAATACGAAACTTTTTTCGAAATATTATCAAAATCGAACATTAGATTTAATAAATCCTCAAATGAAAATGCTAGAAATTATAACTCCTACAGTCAAATTATGAGTTTATAATAATAAAAATGCGTAATAATAAAAATACGTAAAAATGCATGAAATCTTAAAAAACAAGTAAATTCCTGGAACTTATGAACAAAATACCATAGCTTTCGTACAAAAATTAAGTTTTCAGAAAACTTTTTACATGCGTCTTTTGCTGTGAAATATAATTTAATAGTAACTGTATCTGTGTCTAATAGATAACTTTTCAAAAAAAAAAAATAATACTGTTTTCGCCAAATCTATTTCTGTATTTGATCAACGTTTCCAATACATACGAGTACTTATAACCCAGATACTTTACTTTCAGAACCAATAACGTGACTATATCTCATTTGGGATTAAATGAAAATCCCTTTGACGTAAATTCCTTTAATTCCTGAAATTATTTTTATTATTATAATAATGCTTATTATCTGGTTCTTGATAACTTTCAATATTAAGTTTATGCGGTCACATTGTCTATGATGATGTCTACCGCAGATGAAATAATTCCATACAAATAAAAAAAAGAGGCTGGGATGCGACCCACACTGATAACTTCCCATCCCGTCTATCGATTTGTCTTGCTTAAAAGTTTGTCTAAATGTATCAATTCTTACCAAATTTGCGTTCTATTTTTTGTAGATTTTATTTTTTTTTATGAAAAAACGGACTGTTGGATTTTTATAAAAAAATTATTGAATATAAAAAACAATATTTTCTGTGAAATAAAATAAGTTTGAAGCCAATATTTTTAATTTTTGAAAAGCTATTTGAGCCGAAAATCAATTTGTACCAACTTTTATTAATTTTTTGTTTAGGTTTTTATTTCTTGTAAAAAAACTGTCAATTCGATTTTTCTCAAAATTTTTCCTAATGTTGAAAACAATATTTCTTATAAGTTAAAATTAGTTAGAAGCCATAATCTCAAATTTTTGAAAAGATATTTAAGTCGAAAATCAATTTTTACCAACTTTTGTTAAATTTTTTTTTTCGGTTTTTAATTTTTTGTAAAAAAACTGTCAATTCTATTTTTTTCAAAATTTTACTGAATGTTGAAAACAATATTTTTTGAAAGATAAAAGTAGTTTAAAGCCAATATCTCAAAGTCTTGAAAAGATATTTGAGTCAAAACTCAATTTTTACCAACTTTTTTTTTATTTTTTTTTAGGTTATTATTTTTTGTAAAAAAACTGTCAATTCGATTTTTCTCAAAATTTTATCAGATGTCAAAAACATTATTCTTCGTTGCACAAAATTGTTTTGGATATGAAATCATATTTTAGTCGTAAAATTTTCGAAGTGACAAATTTTTTTTTTTCAGTTTTTTTGATTTATAAAAAAAACCGTTAATTGAATTTTTTTCCAAAAATATAATTGTTTTGTATCACGTTACAATATATAACATAAAATTTAATTCAAGTCTCTAGCGTCATTGGTTCATGAGATATTTAGGGTTAACCAAAATGTTCACCTATTTTTTAAACTGCTATGGTAAAAAAATCACCCACGCAATTTTCTTGAGAGCCCTTTCTGCATCTTTCTGCCTTATTATCTGTATAACAAAATTTATTTGAAGTCGATATCTCTTCTGGTTCTTGAGCTATGGACGACGAAAAAAACGTCGCGAACGTACGGACGTACGGACATACGGACGTACGGACGTACGTACACACGCACGCACAGACATCTTTCTAAAAATCTTTTATTTCGACTCTAGGGACCTTGAAACGTCGAGAAATGTCAAAATTTTCAATTTGACAAATCGGACCCATTACAATAACTTCCTATGGGAAGTTAATAATACAAAATAAATAATTCCATTCTAGATAAATACATTTAAATGACACATTATTCGTACCTCGCTTAAATTCGCATATAAGGACATTATAGTATATTTTATTTTGTATTATACAAAATAATTTAGTTTTAATTCAGTATAAAATAAAAACGTGTTTCAATATCTTTACCATAATGATATAATTTTCTTTTTTTTAAGTTTCAAAACAAGCCTGTCATTTGCCATTATTTGCAAGTTTGTTTTCTCAACTTACAAAAATGGAAATGATTATAACTTTGTACGAACCCAAATACAATAGAAACATTATGACGATGATTTCGTTTATTTTTCTTAACAAAATATATAATATATAAAATAAAATAAAAACAACATCTCCATAAACAGTAGATGAATTACAGAGAGAAAAAAAAAATATTATAACTTATTTGTACGTATAAGTCATCAACTACCTTGAATCTGGTAGTTTACCTCAAGTTTTGCACGTCTTTATCAGGTTTTCACACCAGGAGTGTATTTTAAATTTAATTATAACCAATTGCAGTAAATAACAAATTTGGATATAGTAAATAAAATCAAGTTTAAAAACTAATTTTATCTAAAAATAAATTAAAAACCTTGTCAAACGTCAATTGATCTGAAAGTTCAAATGCCTTACAGTAACTGTATACACAATATTTTTCAAACGAAACAAAATTGTAAAGCAAGTTTAAATTTTTCAATTATGTGAGTAAATTAAAAAATTTAGTTTTAAAGTATTAAATTTTCAAAATAGTTTTTTTTTGAGGTTAGGTTTATTTTGAGGTGAACAAGAAAAGGTGGTGGAACTAAAAGATTGTTTGAACAATTTTAAGAAATTTTGCTGCTGATTTTGATTTTTTTATATTTTCTTTTTCTAACTTTTTATAAGTTCTAACTTTGTCCATCATCATTCTAACTTCTTCCATCTTTCTTATTTCTTCTAACTTCTTCCAAGATCTAACTCTATCCATCTTCATTCTAACTTCTTTCGTCTTTCTAATGTCTTCTGTTTCTAACTTTTCCAATATTCCTTCTAACTTCTTCATCTTCCTTCTTTCCTTTAACTTTTTCTTTCTTCTTTCTAACTTCTATTATATTCCTCCTAATTTCATACATCATCTTCCATCTACCATCTACCATCTACCATCTACCATCTACCATCTACCATCTACCATCTACCATCTACCATCTACCATCTACCATCTACCATCTACCATCTACCATCTACCATCTACCATCTACCATCTACCATCTACCATCTACCATCTACCATCTACCATCTACCATCTACCATCTACCATCTACCATCTACCATTTACTATCTACCATCTACCATTTACGTCAACCGCCAACCGCCAACCTTCAACAGCCAACAGCCAACCTTCATCCTTCAACCTCAACCTTCAATTTTAAACCTTGAACCTTGAACCTTCAACCTTCACCCTTCCACCTACAACCTTCAACCTACAACCATCAACCTCCAACCTACAACATTCAGCCTTCAGCCTTCAGCCTTCAGCCTTCAACCTTCAACCTTCAACCTTCAACCTTCAACCTGCAACCTTCAACCTTCAAACTTCAACCTTCAACCTTCAACCTTCAACCTTCAACCATCAACCATCAACCATCAACCTTCAACCTTCAACCTTCAACCTTCAAACTTCAACTTCAACCTTGAACCTTGAACCTTCAACCTTCAACCTCCAACTTTGAATCTAGAGTTCTTCTAGCTTTTGAACTACTGGACCGATTTTATTGAAAATTTCTGAGTAGTTACTTAAGCATTTAATAATTACCGAAATCTATTTGATATTTTTGAAATCCACTTAAATGTTCGTCTCCTTTTTAGTGTGTACAAATCTCTTCTGTTAACTCACAAACATCATAATACCATCAACTCATGAACACTGTCCGTAAATTAATTATCTACCAAAGTAGTTTTAATTTTCCCCATGACAACGAGCGACGGACGGAGCACGTGAACAATAATCTTCTCAATCCAGTTCCGCAAATTCAAAATTTACAATCATTCTATAGACAATGCACAAAAGATACAACCACAGAGTATAATCTAGAATATCCTTAATTTCGTTCACGTTATAGATACATACATATATTCCCCACTATACCACCATTGGAAAACCCATATATATTCATTGACCATGCATCGAGGATTGAAAATTATATCTATACTTTCAAACAGTTTCGATTTCGAAGTAAAATCGGCTCATGGTGGCTTTATGTGCTACCATGTGAGTCTTTTAACGTCCTGGGTCTATTCTATAAATATCGGGTCGAAAATGCCCCAAATATTCCATGGTTCATCGTCATCGTCGTGGTAGTCCTTTCATCGATATAGTGAAACGGTCTTTGCAATTCATTAATCATTGCACATCCTATGAATAAATAATTTACCACTGCCTGCATATACGCAACACATAATATCCTTTATACTGCTTTGCTCCTACTCGTTTTCGTCATCCTGCCAGAAACACACTTCCGATAGGAAACCCCAAAGAGATACAACAAAAGCACAAAAAAGCAGAACGAGACCATCAGTAAAATTGAACCGGAAACCATCATTCGCAGAATTTTCCTCCAGTTGTGCGTCAACGCGATGCCACATCTTCTGGGAAATT
Organism: Eupeodes latifasciatus; assembly: GCA_920104205.1. NCBI lineage: Eukaryota > Metazoa > Arthropoda > Insecta > Diptera > Syrphidae > Eupeodes > Eupeodes latifasciatus. The sequence continues at coordinate 20,509,607 of OV049926.1, read as the reverse complement.
ATTTTCGCCTCACGTATAGCGTAGTAGGGAAGTGCAGTTCACGCATTCATTCTGGAATAAACGTTAGCTAGCTGCCTTGCCTGTACCTAAATAGTACTTTACCCTACTCAACTTAATGCAGGTTGACCTAGATTCCAAAAAGGGATAAACACTAGTTCCGTATCAGGAGGCTTTTTGTCCTATATTGCAAATCCTCGTATCCTCGCATCCTGTAGCCTTGTAGGTTTTTGTAGGTTATTTTGTACCTACTTTTAATCTAGGAGGTGGTTTAAGCTTTCTAAATTTTCCCTTTGTTAGGATTAGACCTCATTTATTCGAAATAGTTTAAAGCCTCTTCGGTCTGATATTCAAATTACGCTTTATCAATCTGTTCACGAGTTCTCTAATTTAGAAGATTAATATTAAAAATCGTTAATCGAAAACTAAAATCTGCCTCGAAAACACCAACAACTTATTCGTTTTTCGTGATGAACTGCCTGTCAAATAAAATCAAATAACAAACACCCGTCATATCCCCCTTCATCGTCCTCCCCCTTGTATCGTGTCAAATCACCCAACAAATCGTAACTAATCATTCTCGTCAATTAATTACACTTTGACCGTTGTTGCTCGGTTGTTCTCAAAAATTGAAATTACCAAACATAAATAATATTATTGCGGTCATAGAGCACATATTGCACAAAATGCTTTATGGGCGATATTGTTTTTTTTTTTATTTAGACAGATTTGTTAGCTTCATTTAACAAGCTCACATTTATACGAAAGTTCGAGAGATATGAATGGATTTTTGGTCGTTTGTTAAAAAAGATTAAAATCTAAAATCAATTTAATGCAGTTTTGTATATTTATTTAGAAATAACGTGCAAAATTATTATTGCAAAGCAATTTAAATCGTTTGACAGAAAATTTACATAAAATTGACAGAAGGTAATCAATCAGTTTTGTTAATTTATTATGAGTGGGGAGAATGAACTTATAAGCAAACCACCACAAAATGAAAAACTAAATTCATTGAAAAAAAGGTTTCATGAATGAGTCTTACGATTTTGTTGGAATTAAAGTCAAGAGAGATATGAGCTTCAAGCTTGTGGACTTTGAAAATGTGTTGCATTTTGTAGGCAAGACAAATTGTTCAAAACAGTTAAGATGTGAATTTGAATTTGTTTATTTTGTATTAAATATATATTTTTTCTAAAATTTTCCAAATTTATTTTATTCACGTTGTGATAAATTTTATTAATAAGAAAATAAGAAGTTATAATAAAAGTAATACATGTTCGTTCATTGTAAACTGAGTTTTGAATTGAATTTATGTATTTTGACATTTTATTTTTTTAAGTAAATGCATTTTAATATTTAAAAATGTAGTACCCTTGACGTGATGGTTAGTGCATTGGAAAGTCTAGTTTAATTATATTTATTAGAATTTTTAATACTTAAATTAATATTAATGTTATCTATTTAATTTTTTTGTTTTATTCGATTTTATTACATTAACAAATTTTTGATTTATAATTTAATTTCTTTTTAATGTATATATATTTTTTTTAATTTATTTTTCAATATTTTAAACTAGTTCATATTCAATTGTTATTTATTACGTTTGAAAAATATTGCAATTAGTCCGATTTGTCAAATTGAAAAATACGTACTGGACGACTTAAGATGTATAGCAATGACTTTCACAAAAATACAGTTTATATTTTTGTTTCAATAGCAATTTAACAAACAAACTAAAAATTTGGTTGATTCCAAAATCTCACGAACCTATAACGCTTTCGACTTCAATTAAATTTTATTTGTTTTAGAGAGAAGTCGTTAACGATTTCCAAAAAAAAACATTTGTTTCAATCAAAAAATCTGAAATTTTTCCAAAAATTCAACTGACAGTTCTTTTTGCAAAAATAAATTTTAAAAAAATGTAAAAATTGACTTTCGACTCAATTATTTTAAAGAACAGTGAAATATATTATAATTTAAAATTGTTTAATCTTATAAACAATATTGGAAAAATGTTTTTAAAAAATCCAATTCAAAATGCTTTTTTGTATAAATTAAATTCCTAATACAAATTTACCTAACCTAGAACAAAATATTAAAACTTTTTTAAGGGAAATAACGAAAACTCATCAGTCTTTTTTAATTTATTTTTATTTTGTACTTATATTTTTATAAATTGTACATTCACAAAAAAACATTTTACATTTTTTTCTAAATTGTTTCTTTTCTTATTTTAATATCGTGTATTTATTTTAGTTTTGTATATATTTATTTGTATTTGAAGTGAAAGTATTTTAATAATTTTATTTAATAATATTTAAATATATTTTTTTTGTATTTCATAATATTTTGAGGTTATTTAAATTTTATTTTATTTAATATAATCCAATGTTATGTTATTTGAAGATGTATTTTAAGAACATTTTTTACTAAATTTGATTTTAATTTATTTTAATTTATTTAAAATTGTTTAATTGTTTTCTATTTTATTTTACTTTATTTCAATTTTATTTTATTTTATTTTATTTTATTTTAAATATTTCAAACTTTTTTACATTCTATTATATTTTATTTGAATTTAAAATATATTTTCAAAATTTACATTCAAAACTAATTATGTGGTTTTCCTGGATTAAAGAAATTCTTATGTATACATGTTTTTAAGAATATTTCTAAAAACAAAAATGTAACGCAACTTTATATTAGTTCTTGATTTGTAGGGTTTTTCAATAAGAGGTTAAATTTTTGAGACAAATCAATGGATTCAAATATTAAACAATGCCAACCTATTCGCTATCCACCATTTCATGAAATTCTTCATCAACAATTCGCTCATTTACAGCTCTATGTCGTGTATAACTTCTCGAGGTCTTGCATGGATTTTAAATCCATATTTACTAAATTTATAACTAGCTGAACCTCACGGCGCGGCGGTACTCGCCTATAAATGCATAATAATGATGATATTGAAAAAAAGGAAGTTTCTAAAACAAAATATATTACAGTATCCTTATTACATTACCTATACCTGATAGTAAAAGTCCCATGGCGTCAAAATAGGGTCATCCAAAATTTTAAACTATTTACTGACTTGCTCACGATGTCATTCGTGTATAGTTTACGAAAGTGTTCCATAGATTTTAATGTCTGCAACTAATGATATAAATATATGTAAGTCTTCATAGATTATAATCCCGGTTTGGAAAATGCAATCTGCCCTTATTTTAAGATTTAGAATACAATCGAATAGTATTTTATTTACAAATGAAACGAAATTTTAATTCACAATAATTAAATTACTATTTATCTGTTTTTATTTAACCGAATTCAATAAAGGTGGATATGCTGTTTTCTATTTATTATAGAAACATTATTTATGCAGAAAGTAATAATATTTTGAATAATAGAATTTTAAAAAGGTAATAAGTTACCAAATCACGCTTTTAAACGATTTTTTTGGAATCATTATTTTACTGTTAACCTATTTTAAAACTGCAATATCTTTATTTTAGAAATCTGGTTAGCATAAAAAAGGTTACAGTAAGCCAAATTTAAAAGATAGATAGAACTATGTTTTTAGAAGTATTGAAGAGGAACAATTATGTCATACATTATTTTAGTAAAACTTCAACCGTTTCCGCATCGCAAGTAGTGAAAGCTTTCAAAAGGGAAGACTTGGTGCTCCGCTCATATAAGTCTAAGATTATTAGCTTAAGGCTTTTCTCCATAAATGGACTTTATAACACTGATTAAATTTTTCAAATCACACCAGTTGTTCTTGAGATTATCGGGTTCAAACAAACAAACAAACAAACAAACAAACAAACAAACAAACAAACAAAACAAACAAACAAACAAACAAACTCCTTAGATTTATAATATTAGAATTGATGAATTTTAACAATTTCAATGCGTTTTTGAAGCGTGTATCGTTGCATTTTGAATACTAGAATAGTTTTTACTGGTCAGATCTCAAAAAAACAAACATTTACGTGATAGAATACGTATTTAAAAAGAATATTTGTAAGTGTAAGAACTTTTAAAATAACATTTAAATTAAAAGTTGGAAACAAAAAACGATAAAACGGTTTTTTATATTTAATTTATTCATATTGTTTTGCAAGAACTGGTATAAAACACAAATCAAGCCATTTCCCTTCTTAGTAAATGTTTTTAGAAGCTCAAATTCTAAATTAGAAAAAAATATCAATCAAGTTCAAAAATTCTGACCACCATTATTGATCTATGTAGGAGTCTACAGGAAATTGATGAAATACTTAAGCTTAACAAAACACATCCAATGAACTTTCTGACACTGGAATTTTATTGACATTTTATCATATTTGGTTTTTGAACGACTAGTATGTTAAACAGTACTAAACGATCAACAATGTTAAATTAATAATCCGATTAAAGAAAATTTTCAAACTTTTCCGGAAACCGTCATTATTCTTCAAATATTTGTTAATAAATGAAAATATGTGATTCTTTTATGAAACACTCCATTTTCAATAATAATTCACCATCACCTATCAAATGGGAACAAACTTTACAGCTAATTTTGGTACACTTTTTCCGTCAACTTGAATCCAATACCTGTCCCTAATTGAACAAAATTAGATTCATGTCGCCTGTACATGCACATGCAAATAACCCAAAACAAAAATATTAGAAATAATTTATACCCAATGGTATTGAGTCATTATAGGAATGAATCAGCAAAGTGTATGCCTACGCATAATAATATTAATACCCTTTAACTTTATACCACGTGTGGCGTCGCGTCGTGAATTCAGAATAATATTATAGAAAATATTGCATCTACTATAGCTAAGGCCTTCTTCCTTTAAGAGAGCATATACGACATTAGCGTACACTGATGGACATAAAATCATGACACGAACCAAATGTGTGCGTAGGAATAAGACTTACAACTTATCATACATATTCCTAACCTCTATGGAAGCTGATGTGTATCGAATTGATTTGACTTGGATTGCGGAAGAAAAAGATGCGATGAAGCCCTTAAGTGTAAATAAAAAATACTTAGATATTACGCAATTTTTTTTTTCTAACCAATATTTCCAGAAAAACGCTGAGCGAAACAGTTTTGATTTCGATCAAAGTTAATAGGTTGCTTTTTTTTTCGTGCTAACCACAGATATAAGATACATTTCCCAAAGCACAATATAATGAGCTTAATGCATATATAGAGTTTTTTTTTTAAGCTAGACATATTTATGTCTTAATAAAATAAGTGGATAATTAAATTATGGGTTACATATTAAGCCTAGATAAATATCTACTTTATTATGCGTCCTGAGTGGCTTATTTTTTATTTTTGTATCTTATAGATACTTATTATTTTGTGGTTTTATATCATATATTGAAGTTATACATATAATATACCCTACCTACGTAGAAGAAGTTATGTAAATATTTGCGGTAGATTTTGTATCAGCAATATATGTACTTACTGTGTGCTCTGAAAACTTCTTATATTGATGCAAGGTTTTAGGTTTTGTCTATATAGAATTCGAAGAAGCTATTTTTTGATTAAAATGGAATTGAAAACAATCCTCGTATGTAGGCAGTTTAGTATTTATTTTGGAATTTGATATCAATTAGACAATATCAGTAATTAGTTCATCAAACAAATAAAGTGAAACAACAAAATATTGAGACTAGTATACTTAATAAAGTGTGTTCTTATACTCCCTATTTGTCATTCAAGAAGTAATTAGAAAACATTTAAATTGTTATTTCGGTATTTCCAAAAAAAACGAAAGTTTCTAATTTCTATACAAATAAAACTAAATTTTTGTGAGAACCGTCGAAATGATTAACATGTGGCCAATAAAAACGATAAATTACCAACGTCCGTCGTCATTCTCAAAGAAAAATGGATAGAATTTGATAGTGCCGATACAACATCCCTTCTAAACAGAAACTTTTTCGGGAACATTCGACGTTTTTGGATATCATTTTTATTTGTATCGTCCCGAATTCGACAATTTTGTTTGTTGACGTATCGAATTCATACAAAAATAATCTTCATCGCTTAAGATGATTTTGTAAGTTGAGTTTCATATACGATGAAGATTAAAGTTCTGACGATGAGCTGTACAAATTCAACAACTTCCTGTCTGTGAAAACCTGAGTTTTTGTGATCGACGTGAAACCGGCTCCTTCGGATTCCTTTGAAGCCTGCACATCATTCATGAACAGCGGTGGTGGTTTCGGCAGATCTTGAGTATCATTATACTGGTTGATCGTTTATTGAATCACTTGACTCAAATTCATCCGCAGAAAAATTCTTCTTGGTAACACGGTTATAGCTCAAACAGCTCAATTCTGATGAAACAATTCAATCATTATATTGTTAAACGATAAAAAAATTGAATAAATGACAGAATTTGACAGATGAAGTTGCAATTTTTAATAATATTGCCGCTCTAAATTGCAAAATATATTTATATTGTCTTTTTTTTTGTTTTAACAAAATTAAGTTAATTTGGATTTGAAATTTGTATATATTTCTAAAGTGACAACACTAAGAAAGCAATAAACAATATTTAATGATTTTTTGGTAAGATTTTTCTAATTGATTTGACATTTCTCGACTTTTTACGGTTCATTAAATTTAAATGCAGAATATTTAAAAAGAATTCTGCGCATAAGAATGTACATTCGTTCTTTTGAAATATTATATTTTTCTCCCTTCAAATCTCAAGAATCGGTAGACATATAGATTTCAAGTAATTTTTTTGGATACTATCATTTTTTTAAAAATAACATTTTTAGAAAACGAGAAAAATTAAATTGATTCAAAATATCTTTATATCAAAATCAATATCTATATATCAAAATATCAGAAACGACTTAAATAAAATATTATTTTACAAACTAGCTGCGCCCCGCAGCGTTTCTTCCGTACTTTATCTTAGACAAAATTTGGCAAGCATAAAAAAGTTAAAGTTATCCAACTTTAAAAGATAGGCATTTTCTGTAGCAGACTTATTTTTAGAACTATAACAATACAATTCTGTTAGCAAAAGTTTAATCGTTTTCTCAGCGCACACAGTGAAAGCATTTGAAAATGAAAAAAATTCCCGATTATGAAACATTCTTTATTAGTGCTCCGCTCGTATTAGTCTTAGTATGATGTTATAAAGCCTTCTTCAAAAAAATTGGCTCTCTTACACTGAAAACAATTTTCAAATCGGTCGAGTAGTTTCTGATATTACCACGTTCAAACAAACAAGCAAAAAAACAAAATCTCCATCTTTATTATATTAGTATAGATATAGATTTTTATGATGTCATACTAAATAAGTATGAACTTAAAGAAAAAGCCAACCAACTTTTTTGTAACTGCGACGCAAATGGACATTCAAATGAGGTTTTGAACTTGAGATTTGAATAAAAAAATAATATTGCGATGGTAGAGGAGTAACAAAATTTGGGTCACTTTTATAGCCTAAGATATTGAGTTCTCGACTGAGTTCTAACTTAGAAATTAAGATTTTAAGCAGATTCTAGCTAAGGTTTTTTTAAATTTTTTAAGACCAAAAGTAACATTAAATTTAATTTAAATACCTATCTTCTGACAGATATTGACTCCAATTTTTGTTATTTTATACATACAAAATATTATTAGAAACATTTGGTAAAATGTCTTAAAATCTCCAATATAAGTCGTACAAACAATTTGTCTTCAAAAAATATAAAGTGCAAATTCTCAAGAGCATCAATCTGACTTATTACTTTGAATAGTTAAAATTTGTTACCCAAATGATGACTACTTTAAATTAAGTGATAATTTTGTGACACTCTTCTATTCACCCTTTCTTTAATGCAATTCAACAAAGAGTGAAGAACAAATATAGTATTTAGTTTCAATTTCAACGTTAGACTTTTCCTCAAATCTTGAACCCCAGTTTGACTGATAAAAAAATTAAAAAAAAAAATACTTGAAAGAGCTTTTGAAGAATAGTTCTTGTGTAGAGTCCCACCCCGACGACCGACGGTGTTGACTTGCGAATTGCGTAAAATTTGTTCAAGAATTTGTAGTGCTTAAGAGTTTGGTTGATAACCCGCTTCTTTATCTACTTTATATATAGAAGATCTTTATCGTCATCAAAGGCTTCCGAAATGTTCTTGAATATTTTTTACAGTTCAAACAGATAAAGTAATGTAGTGCATTTATTTATTGTAAATTCAAAAAAAATATATATACAGTAAAACCCGGATAAGTGCCTGACCATAAATGCCTAGCTTTAAGAGGTACTTATGCGGGTGGGTTAGGCAGCTATGAAAAACCCGCTTAAGTGCACATAAGCACTTATCTCTGTATTTACAAAAATAAAAAAAAATTAAAACAAAAAAACATTTAATTTTATTTAAAAAATAGGAAAATACATTAGGAACATCAACTGACTAGTATTGATAACTTATTAAAAACCGAACTTTGTATTCAAGAAGTAAAATAATCAGTTATTTTGGTTTGTGTTGCGTTATGGAATTTGATTTTAAGCATTTTTTCTTCAATACGCTCGATTTCACTATCATCCGTGTTGTTATGCTCAAAAAATCTTCTCAATATCGTCAGCGCTTTTAAAGTTTCGGTGAAGCTGGGCGGTTCTAACTCTTCTTCATTATTTTCAACATCTTCCTCATCTTCTTCTTGATCTTCATTATTTACTTCTGCTACTATTTCCTCCTCCGATAAAACTCCATAACACTGGATATTGGCATCGCACTGGACATAGTTTTCAAAAATAGTTGGATTTATTGGAACGTCCCATATTTCTTCGACTATGTCTTCACTGCCTTCACTGTCTTCAGCAGAATCTAACTCGTGAATCAAAAGGAATCCAGCCAATAAGAAAATAAGAAGAAATCATAATGACAACATTCAATAAAGAAAATATGACTAATTTAGCTAATCTTTAAACATAAGACTTACCATTTGAAAACAATTTGATATCGTATCACGTTTCATAAACCACCAAGCTCGTTTGACGTATATGAGCGCGTTAAGAATTGTGATTGATTTGGAAAATTGTTTTATTGTCAAACCGTCCTCGATTGCTAGCAATTGCTTTCGGACTATTATTTGACGGTAATAGTCCTTAAAGCAGTAAATTATGCCTTGATCGAGTGGCTGCAAGATCGAAGTGGTGTTTGCTGGTAAGAACTCAATTTTAACATTGTCAGTCTCTAAGTTGTCAATCTTGTGACATGCTGTGTTGTCGACAAAAAATAAAACCTTTCTGTTTTGTCTTACCATTTCATTATCAAATTCTTTACTAAATTAAGTCCACAAAGAAGACGTCATCCATGCTTTATTTTGGGAATAATTAGGAAGTGGAATGGTTTTTCCTTCGAAGCACCTTGGATTCTTGGGCTTTCCGATGGTAAATACTTTTTTGAATGTTCCATCGGCATTGCAGAGAAAAAGAAGAGTGAGTCGACTTTTATCAATTTTTCCACCTGTAGAGGTGCTAACCTTTTTTTTGTTAAAGTACCATTTGGTAAGGCTTTGAAACAAAGGCCACTTTCGTCAGCATTAAAGATGTTACATTGCTCGTACATGGAAATTAGACTTGGCAAAACTTCTTGGCGATATAGATCAGCTCCTGAAACATCTGCGTCAGCCACCTCACCTTGAATTTTCTTGTATCTTAATATTTCTCTTCGCTTCCAGCGCCAAAGCCAGCCACTTGTTGTCTCAAAGTCTTCATTTAATTTAACAGCAAACTCTTAAGCCTTGTTCATTAGCTGTATTCCACTAATTATTGCATTTTAAGATCGTATTTGATCAAACCATTTAGTAAGAGCTTTCTCTACTTTTTCATTAGAACTCTTTCGCAAGCATTTTCGTTTAGAGTTTTGGTTTGTTTGTGCAGCTTCTTCCAACTTTGTTTTGTTTTTTGCCACTCGATTAATAGTAGAAACATCGCATTTAAATTGTTCAGCAATTTCCTTTCTTGGTTTTGTTTTGCTTTCAACCAGGCGGAGGATTTGTAGTTTTTGTCTAATTGAAAGTGAAGTCAGTTTTCGGCCCTTTCCAGGCATTTTTCACAATTCTTATGTTCAAATTTGTAATGAAAATGAAAACAATCTTAGAGTTTAAACCTAAAGCTTAGTACGCTGCTGATGCGAAACGAAAATTATCATACAAAAATGACATGACGAAATCATAAACGAAAAATTTCGCTGTGCTTTTCGTTTTTCAGTACGCTGCTGAACGACGAAATGTGACATTTTAGTGGATAGCTGTACTAGATTTCTTAGTACAATTCTCCACTCTTTTCATTCTCAATTTAATTGCCCAGCACATTAATTGCTTGCGAAATTTTGACGTTTAATTTTTTTATTGAAAACAAAAATTGTTTACTCGTGACTTTCGGTGTTTTGACTTTGATTTATATTTGATTTAAAATTTAAAATAAAATGGATTTGTCTAATGTATTATTTCTGAATCGGAAACTCAGGATGTTATTGGTGATGTGCAAGAAGTGATGAAGACAAGCAGTGAAATTCAACTTCTAGACAGAACTCTCCACAAATATTTTTCCGCTGTGGTTTTCGTTTTAATTTCGCTCTGCACTTGGAGACCGCCGAAAAATTTCGTTTCGCATCAGCAGCGTAGGCTAGGCGTAACAACAAAACAAAATTACTTTGACAGTTAAAATTTTAACAGTGACAGCTACCTAGGTAGTCTCCCCCATTGTAGTAGAATAAGATTATTACTTTTTTATATTTGAATTTTAAAGCATGAAACACAAGGAAGCGCTAGATGAAAAGAAGATGTTGTCTTTTTCTGCTGATTTCAATTGTGTACTTAAAAGAATTTTTTTCAGGTAAATTGCAATTTAAGTATACAAAATAAAAGGCAATTAAGCGGAGAAGGTAGTTAAGCGATAGGTACTTATTAGATGAGTTTTATGAAAAAATCCTCAAAATGTTGGTTCTAAAAAAAACAGGTACTTAACTTATGCGGGTTAGGCACTTAAGCGATAGCCACTTATCCGGGTTTCACTGTAGCTGCAATAAAAATATTTGTAGAATTTCTTAGAATTAATAAACTAAAAATGAAAATGTAAACAAAATAATTCTATAAACCTACTAATCCAAATTCCCAAATGTTTGTATATACACATAAAAAAATTGATATACGTCAAAACTAATGTCAACACCTCACACTCTCCTATATTTGATCAACTGTCAGTATTATACTTCAGCTTCGAGTTGATATAAATGCTTTGCAAGTTCTTTAGTTTCCTGCTTTTGAATACACCTTCCCAGTCTCTGTTTTTCAAAAGAAATACATCACAAAAAATAATTTATTTTTGTTTTGTTAAAAATTTCCTCTGGGCAATTAAAAGTTGTATATGTTTTTTTTTTTTAACTTTTCTTCTCTAACAATCTTAACGCATCCCTAGTCACATAAAAATAATATTTCCATTCCCATTTAATGTTCATAAATCTACCTTAGAAAAACTCCAGAGATCGTATATATTATTTTCTGTATAGTAAGCTAGTAATAATAATTTTTGGATGAACTATTTCTGGAGAGTTTTGAAATACTTGAGGGTGACATTTTTCACACTCAGCAGTTCAGCTCAACACACAAGGTCAACGCACCAATAGAAACTTTGTGTAGTTCATGACACAAAAAAAAAAGAAAACTCAAAACTATAATATCATCGTCACATAGTATAAACACCCAACGACCGACACCTCCAACTTCACCTCCACCTCTATACGTTTCACCAGCATCAGCCGCCACATGATGCGTTCGCCAAGAAACGTTCTGTTTTTCGTCTTCTGCTTCTTCTCAAAATGACATCAAAACGACTTCAGAATAAAAATACAAAAACAAATAAAACAAACCTGGATAGCACTGTCTGTAGATATATACCTACCTAAAAAGCTGGAAATATCCCATTTCCTTCTATGAAAAATATATCCAATGGATCTACTGGTGGTGCTACTGCAGCAGCAACATCCACAGCACCATCAACCGATGCTGAAGCAAAGGCATGAGGCATAGAAAACCAAACCACTTGAGAATGGAATCTCTGGAAAAACGGATTACGTTGGTTTTCAAGTGGCGCACAGATGATGTGATGCGGCTCCAGCTCCAACCCAGAGATTGTGTGCTGTACACTCATTCATCACCAAGCATGGTATTACCCCACCCCATAAACATAGCTACATAGATCTGGAAGAGTGAAGCCCTGGAGGCACTCGGTAGTCGGAATACGCACCGACGACTACGACTACGACGACGAAGGCTATGACGAGCTACGATACTACCGAACGACGACGACAATGATGCTTTTAGGCATCCATCTCGCGTTCTGTGGTTCCATCAGTGTCGACTCCGGAATACGCTTCTAGTTTTTTCTCTTTCCCTATGTGATATGGCTGCGTCTGGCATGGCAAAGCATAGCAAGGCAAGGCATGGCATAAGGCATCAATATATGTATGTATATGGCAGAGGTATAACTATACCAATTGTGTACATCAGAAATTGTTTGGAAGAGTTATATATGTACTCGTACATAGGTAAGGTACCATCCTAGTAGAACATATGGGGTCTTCTAGGGTTACGCTCAGACGTCATTACCGTCATCGTAATTCGTAACATATCAACATCAGAAATAATGAACGTATCTACGTACAACTCGTATACCTCTACCTAAGTAAACGTCATTCAGTGTGGCAGGAGAAATTCGCCGGAAGAAAAATTTTATTTCTATGTTTAAATGAAAATAAATATCATTTTGACGCAACACCATAAGCAACATGAAGCAATAATTGTGTTTGTCTAATTGAAAGAATTCATCTTTAAGACAATTTTAAAATTGAAAAAATATAAATAGAAATGAAATATTATAAATTAAAAACTAGCAACCAAATAACAGTTGGAAGTTGAATTAAAAAATGCGAAGTGAGAAATTAAATTGAACAACAGAGATGAAAAAATATCGATGCAAAATTATAAATATTGCGAAATATTGATTTCACGAGAAAATCATAAATAAATCAATTACAAATTTTTAAATATGGAAAATATTAAACTTATAAGTAATAAAAATCGACATAAAGAGCTAAAACATTAACTTAAAGCAAATATTATAAAGGGAAATTGTGATTTTTAAAATCATAATTTAGAGCGAAATTTAAAATTGAGTTGCGAAGTTTCACAAGAGGTCTAAAACTATTAAATTATCAAATATGCAAATTGCTTAGCGAGAAATGGAGGTGGCCCTGCAACCGTTTTCCATTGTTAAAGGCGAATCTTCCTCCGTCCGTGGGTGGGACTCAAATACTCATAGATATTGTGCGATATTGTGTGTGGTTTCCGGCGATGTCTTTAAGCTCCCTTCAACCTTCTCCAATGTTGACGATTCCTTCTGGACTATTCTTTTCCACGGGCTTCTCAAGCTACCTACTATTCTGCCTTCTTGAGTGAGTGCATTGTTTGTCCTGAAATGGTGCATTTGCTTTTCGAAGTGTGTGTCCAATCCAATACCACTTTAGTCTTCGTAAAATAGTGTCAATGGGTTCCCGGCCCGTTATCCTATATACTTATTCATTAGATATACGATTGGGCTAGAAAACCCTTAAGATGTTTCGTAGACAACTATTAATGATGGTTTGTAGTTTCCTGATAAAAAATACTGTTATTTCCCAGGTGCTGCAAACGTATAACAGTACTGATTCCAATGCTTGAGCAGAACAGTTGTTACTTTGTCTTCAAACTGAGAGAGTTGTTCCTGCCAACATTCGACAACATGCCGAACGCAGTCATAGATTTCCCGATACCGCTAACGATATCTTGTTCGGTACCGCCTTCAATAGAAATCATACTTAAAACATACTGAAAAGTTTTGACTTTTTCTACAGGTTGTTGAGCAACATTTTCCAAAAAGGCTGAGTGGAAGCTTCCCAGGCTTAAAATCTTAGTTTTGCCCGTGTTTATTTTCAGCTCTACCAATTCTGCTTCTCTCTCCACCTTTGTTGCCATTTGATAAAGATTTATCTTCATCTTCTAATGAGATAGCAAGCATACATCGTCTGTGTAATCTAGATGTTTAGAGGTATATTATCAGAGTTCATCTTATTCTTCCGTTTTCTATCGAGGCTGTTCGCAGCATATCACTGGTCATAAATAAAAAAAGAATTGGTGACAGTATGCAACCCTTTCTGGCTCTATGTTTAGACTTTTAACTCCTCTTACACATGATAAGTCGCTTTCATAATAGAGATGAACTTATCCAATATATCTTTCTTCCGAAAGGAAACCCAGTTAAACTCCCTGTTTACTCTTTCAAAAGCCTTTTCAAAACCAATCAACAGCTGGTAAAGTGGCGATCGATATTTCGCGCATTTTTCGATGACGATCCTCAAGGTGTTCATGTGAACAATTTAGTAGAATACAGTACGGAATCCTACTTGGTTATAACCTTAAAAGCTGCTTCAAGGTGTTCTCTTACACGTTCTGCAGACAAAACGCAAATACCGCTTCAGTTTTCGGCCTTCATTAGGTCTCCTTTCTTTGGGAGCTTAACAATCATCAATTTTTTCCAATCTTCGAGGAAACGATCAAAAACCCATGAACAGTTGCAGCAATTTGCTTGATAAACTTGGCGCTGCTTGGCACAACTCAGAAGAAATTAGTGGCAGGTTCCTGTCGAATTAATGGTTTAAAAGCAAAGTAAAATGTTCCTTTCACCTTCAAAGGTATACGTCATCCGAGATCAGCAGGGAACCATCTAATTATATCTTTTACCGGTGAAGCGTGAAGTTCTGAGCTCCATCTTAAAGAGAGTTCTGTCGTCACAACTATTTGTGGCTTCATCTGCTTCTTGAGCCAAAACGTTGGTGTAATTGCGCTTATCACGTCTTCCGCTAAGTTGAATATCTTCCATCTTCCTGTGGTATAAGGGTTCTTTTTCTTTAAGGTTTCGCATTTTTCTATATTTTTAAATGACTGCACATTTAGTTGTGGAAATATTTCTTATAAAAGTAAAAGTTTATAAGTTGTATTATTTTTACCAAAAAAGTTTCACATTTGGTATTTAAACTAAAAACACTTCAATTTAAATCCTACGATTACTTTAAAAGACTAAACATAATATAAAAATGTTTTATTTTTGAAGCCCTGTGAACCGTTATGAAAAACCTTCAAATATTTAATCAAAAAATATTACCTCCAAAAATTCCTGCAAAAATAATCTAGTACGTTCTTTTTATATTTATGGTAATGAATTTTATTCAGGAAATCAGAACAAAAAGTTAAGCCAAATTTGTATAAATCATTTTCCAGTAAATTTAAAAACTCCTGGTTTATAAGCTGAAAAGTGAAAAAGATGTATGATGAACTTTGTATGAAATTCTAACAGTTTTCTACGAAATGTTCAAAACAATTCGTAGTTAGTTGAAACTTTAATTTAGTTTTTCGACAAAAATTACATGTAATTTCTCAAATATGAAAGTTTTGTTAATATTTTTCGAAATATTGACTTTCAACTTATAATTGTTTGGTTATTAATGTTCCGGTAAAATTCACCACTATTCTCTCACTTCATCTAGCTTTAACTAAAGTAGGAACATTGTTTCGCCTTCCCTTTGACTTTGAACTCAAATTTTAGTTCCAATTATAGTCGCAAATCAAAATGGAATTTAGCGGCGAGACTGATGGTATCTATGAGTTCTTGAACACTATTGTTTCCCTTTTAATAAAACTACTACCTATATTTTTCTTATAGCCCCTTTGATGTACGTTTCCAACTTTTTTCTTGTTTTTCGTTTTATTCATTTAGGCAACATTTTGTGAAATATTGCACCTGGTAAACATTACTCTATTCGTACCTTTATAGCCTTAAGGCTTCGCTCCTGATGACGAGCTATGACGACAACGACGAACGCACAGTTAAAGCTAAGCCCAGAGCTAAACCTTGTGTTTGGTGCAACTAGATTGGTTGAAGCTGCATCTGAATCATGTGGTGCTGAGAATGCGAAATTGCATTGAATACGAATGGTGCTACGCGAACTTGAATGCTGCATGTCTTGAAATTGAAAGAGATTTGTTGCTCAACTGGATTTATTATGTTGCTACTCCTCGCGTTGCAGTTGTAGATTGTAGCGTGTGTGCTTGCAGCAATGATCTGAGCCGCTTTTTATATATTTTGTTTTGCAGCTTCACTTTAAAGTTCGTAAACACACTGTTGGCTGGATTGCTGAGGATTTAGGTGAAACTTAGGTTACGTTAGGTGCCCATGCAGTTTCTTTAAGAATTATTGACGTTAATGTTGCAAGTCTACGAATATTCAAGTTACGAATCAACGAGACTTAGTGGAGCTATAGAGCTGCATATTTCCATAAAACAACAACAACAACAACAAATAAAAATAAACTGGGTGCGTGAAAATGAGTTTGCAGAAAATATTATATTCATTTAACAAATAAAATTGCTTTTAATTTAGTTTTTGGCGGAATTTTTGTTGAAACAGGCAGCTGGCAAGGAATGTCGGTTGATTTAAAAGAGGGATTGTACTCGTTTTGTTGTATATTTTTAAGTAAAAGTTGTTGCTAAGGTAGTTGGTATTTGACGGCTTAAAGTTTATGACTTTAATTGGGCTTTACCTTGGGGAGTGCTATTCTGTATACTCGTTCAATTATATTCCCATATAAGCGGTTGGTGATGATGGTGTACCTCAAGCTGGGACTTTGGGACCAGTTGTATTTATTTTTACTTTTTTTCTGTTTGTTTGTTTGTTGCAATCGATTTGTAGGTCACTGATGTTGGAAGCATTTAACGATGATATTGATGGCGGCAAACGTCAAGACGTTGAAGTCGGTCGACGACATACTGTGAAAGATTGATGAGTTACAAAATTATGAAGTTGTTCCTTGCATTGGTATTGGTTGATTTATAAAGCTTGATTTTTTAAGCTCTTTCGCAATCGTTTATTTTTTGTATGTACAAAATGCCAAAGTGTCATTTTTGGTGAGCCGCATTGGCTTAACTTCTTTGCTGTTAACATTTTATTTTAATTGATTTTTTCAGCTAGACATAAAAATAGTTTTTTTTTTCAGTGATTAATAAAATAAGTTAAAATGTCTGTATATTTATATATAAGTATCTGCTTATCAGTGAATTAATATTTACAAGTGATAATACAATAAAGGTATTTATCTCTGTTTTTTTGCATATAAAATAGCTTAAAAGTCGATTAATTACCTAAGTGATATTGTGTATTGTTATTGATAAAATTGAATGATAAAATATTAATTTGATTCTTTTTTTTGTTTGTTTCAGATAATTTCACCATTTTCATCAATCATAGAAACCTCAACTGTGATCCTTTAATATTTAGTTATTTAAAAGGTAAGTTTATTAGTATTTCATTTTGAGCTTTATTTCTTTGAGTTTGAATTAAAAACCGTATGTTTGAGATATCATCCAATTTTGGTATTCCTCCGAAAGTCTATTAGTACCAATATGCATTTTACATAAAATCCTTAAATTATCCGCAAAGGCTTGCCTTTTTGACGTATACTCGAAATGTACAATAAATGAATCTGAATTTCTGCGACGCTTATGTTGAGAGAATCTGTGATTTGCGCCTTATTCCTGTGAACCTGAATTCTAGGCTTCAGAAAACCAAAGAAGAAAAGTCTAAAAGACTGTTTCGTTAGCCCTTTATTCGGTCTTGCAGAATGTTTCACTCGGCCTGAGCTGTGTGAAATGTGCCATCGGATCTTGATATCCTTTGCTTTTGATGTCCGTATTATAAAATTAGATCAAAAAAGTTGTTAATAATTGAATTTCAGCATAATTTACGGTGATGCCAAGGTCAAGGTCCTTTTAAAAGAAACCATGGGATGACACTACCGAGGCCACTTAAAAGACTTTCTTGGATTTTCAAAGTTTTGATATTTTTCAATTTTCCAAAAAATTGATCTCATCGTTGAAGGCGGTTTTTGTACGAAAATGAGGGTCAGTTTCGAATCACGACGCGAAATTATTAAAAAATGTTTCTACGAAACACCGAGTTCTTTCTTACGGTCTTTTGTACATTCTCAGAGGCTTCGGAATTGTTTTTGACAGATGTAGTCTCAACATTCTTTTTCTTGGTTATAAAGCTTATCAAATATTGTTCAATGTTCTAAGCCTTTACCATATCCGTTTTCGAGGTTCTGAAGTTTTCTATTTGAAGGCATAACCGTTAAAACTTTAGGCATTTGATTACATTTTTAATCCAACTCTCTTACCGAAAATGCATGCTTAGGTGTTGACCGGACTTTGAACCGTTCAATATAAGTTGTATTGGATGGTTAGAAGTCTAAAACCCACAATTTAAATACTGCTGTGCCCCAGGGCTCCGTTAAAACAAATGTATAAGTCAAAAACTAAAGTATAACTCCCATCTCTGGGCTGGGGCTCCAAAAACTTACTTAAGAGTTTTGAACAGTATTCAAGAAGACCTAGCAATAACATCATACATCATACATCATTATTCATTAACTCAATTTTCTGACCATTTTTACGGTAATTTTAACGAAATATTCTCTAGTGAAATTTTGAGTTGCATTCATCCTCTTAAACAAGTTCAAACTATAACTCATGCTTCTAGAAATGCCTATCAGTTAACCCTTGATCCCAAATTTGCTGTGCTAGTCCAGAGATTCATTCTTTAATCGTACTTCGCGAATGTGCAATGCCTTAACCGCGCTCTGTCTTTTAATATCATTATAATATTAAATATTTCAAAACCAATGTACACCCATCGACACCCCCTTTCCAAAGCCTTTCTTTTTTTTGTAATAATCACAGTGTTTCTTTAACGTATTGAAGGTATACAAAACCATTTATGTTTGATATAATTATAAATACAAATTTAAGGCCTCCGTAAAGGCTTACAAAATTTGCTTTTTTGGTATTCTTTTTAAGCGAATAATTTCAAAATAGAAAATGTACAGCTTATGCAAAATTTAAATCATAATGAGAATTTTTTAAATATTTAGAGGAAAGTACAATTTTTGCGATTTATTAATATTATATACATATTACATATTTTTGAGGTTCTAATGGACCATTTATAGTACCCGTTGCATGATGGTAAGTGCGTTGGACTATCATGCCAGACTTCTTGTGTTCAATACCTGACTGTGCCAACTCAAGTGTTTTTCACGGATAATGCCTCTTGCGAGTAAATGATAAATCCTTCAAAAGTAATTCTTGTCATGAAAAGTGATTCGCCTTAAAACTATAGGGCCCCACCATCCTTGACAACAGTACTCGCACACAGGAATGGTTGAGAATCGGAAGTCACTACCACTTAGCCCTAGTTAACACCGGACTGTTGCGCCACCTTATGTATTAGGAGACCATTAAAAAAGAGAAGTTTAATCTGAGGCCTAAAATTACCTGCGATGTCCTCATGGAGTCCTAATATCCATTCCATATTTATTGTTTAAATTTTAAAATTCTGTTGCTCTAAGAAAATGTGCATCAAGTTATGAATTTCAATAATTGTTGTTGTGGCCTCCTTTTCTTGCCTAAAGCCACAATAAAGTTAAGTTATTTTTTAACAATCATTCGGATTGAGGTTGTTATAGGAAGAAATTTTATTGTTAATCCGTTAATAATTGGAATTAAAATTGAAAACCCCACCAAAAACCTTTTTTAAAGTCTTTCCAAACTCTTCCAATTTCTCTCCACACACCCACAATTAAAACGAGGTTGTTGCTAGCATAATTTTTGATGTACAATATTCTTAAGCTTAGTCCGTCTTCTCCTTTTACAGGTGAAAAGTCTTAAGTATCTAATACCCATTATTTAGCTAATACAATTATAATTTTAGCCCAAAAGTTTGAACAGCCAAAAAAGAAATACGTGGGATCAGCCGTTCCTTATTGAGTTTCATTTAAAAGGAAAAGGTTTGGGTTTAATTTTTGTTTCGTACACAAAAAAAAGAAGAACACCAAAAAGTTAATCCGACTTTATGCCTTCGCTGCGCGGAAACTATACTTCTTTTAAGGTGTTGTATCCTACTTCAAGAAAACACAAGAAATTTAAAATCTGCTTCTGATAAATTTATCGTTGAAATTCCCATTAATTTAGAGATTATCTCAACACACTCAAAAAAAAAATTAAAAAAAACCGAAAAATGAAAACAAGAGAAAGACCTTATAAATATGATGAGATGAGGGATCTTAGGGAAGTATAAAAGTCCAAAAAACGTTTCTCTTATACCCTGATTATTATCATAGATAGGACTTATAGTGTTGTAAGTATAATTATGCTGTTAAATATTCTATCATCATAACTAAGATAAAATTGAATCATTTTAAAGAGGTTTAAAAAATAACACAAACACACAAAAAAAAAATGTTTTGTGTTTTTTGAAAAGGTGTTTCGGAGGATCAGAGGAGTAGCTGGGGTGAGGTTGCGGGTGATCATAAGAACCTGCACATTAGCATAATTTTATTTTATCTTTTGTGTTTTTATTTTTACAATTTTTTGTGTAGTGTGTTTCTATTGTGTAGCTATTTTTTGTTTCCTTCAGAGAGATATAAAATAATAATAAAGTGATATCTGCGAACAAAAGGTAACAGATACTTTTCAAAGGTACTTAACTTAGATATGCTTTGTTAATGGCTAAAAGTCTAGTTTTAGTTGTATACTCTTTTTCTATTTTACTGACGTATGATGTACGATGTACCTACCTAGACATGTGTATAGACGTACATAAGTTATAGAATCGACCTTGAAACTAGACTATATTTTGTTGAGCTTAATGTTTTATATTACACCTCTACTTTGTGCTATATAGAGTTACATATGTATATCTAACATTAAACTGACCATAATAATCTTCTCATAATAAAGGTTCATGTGTAGGTATCTAAGATACATAATAATAGATGTTAGGTAGACCCGAGATAAATTATTAAAATGAGAACAACACTTACAGTCCTGTAAACATAAAACACTTGTATAAGGCAAATGTTTGTTTAATAAATGTTCCAAATAAAGTTCTTAAAATGAACATAATATAAATTGAAAATTTCTCCAAACAATAAATGTATCTATACCATATATCCAAAGTATGATAAAGATTGACGGGTATTATAGGTTAATAATGTTAACTATATGGAGCTATTTAGGTCGATGTAGTTAAGTTATTTATACCTTCACATTATTTTTAGGTCTTAAATGATTTAAGTACTACTTCAGCTATTAAAATATTAAAAAGTGCTTGAATCTATTTAGTTCTTTGGTTGTGGTGTGACACCTGAATTTTGTATAGGCTTCTGAAAATTACCTGAGAACTACAAAAATATCAATATTTGGAAACGGCTGTACGTAGAGTCGAAAAAGGGATACCTTGAATAAATAAGGTTTTATTTAGTAAAAAATATAACAGCACTTTCTTTAGAAGTTGAATAGGCCCTACTTCTGTTTTATTGAAAATTTGACTGAATCACACGTTACTATTGGGTTTGAAAATTGGATTTGCTTTGAGTTGAAAGTAAATTTATTTGTTTTCACGAAAATTTGTTTACTACATATTATAAATAATTTGTAAAAAAAATACATTTTTTTAAAAATTGTTACCTAAATGCAAGGGTCCAAAAATTCACACGATCTAGAATATATGTAAAAGTCAATTTTATAAGTTTTTTGATGGTTTTGTTAATTTTAAACGATTTCAGCTTCTTACTTTACATTACAATCCGTTCGTAATGCAAAATTGTATGAGATTTTCCACTACAACCGGATTTCATGATACAGTTTTTCTGGATTCGTAAATATTTCCGATTACGATGGAATTCATTATAGGGCTGATTTTTTTAAGTTAATATCACAAAGTGGTTATTTGATCTTTTACAAATTTGCTAAGTTCATAACTTTTTATTTCTGGTATTCCAAGGTAATTTTATTTAATTAGGTTTATTTGTATTTACAAACTGATATTATTGTAAGACATTTTAAAGAAAATGAAGCTGAAGCTTCATAAATACAGCAAAAATCTGGACACAAAAGTTAGACGGTATAGTTTCTGTAAACAATAAATATTTGTGACATTGTCGCATCTCCTTTTTGCAAAACATTTCACATTCATCTTACTGACCCAAGCAATTTGTCAATTTATAAAACCTTTACCTACAGCATAATATTTTTTGTCATATCCAAGAATATCAGTATTTAACATCAATAAGTGATTTTTATGTTCCTTTAGCTTAACTTGACATTGAAATTGTAAAGAATTAACATTCCCTGATAATTGACATTGATCGTTATAATTTTCAGTCGAAAAATATTTCATGTGGAAAAATTGCACTTTACTTTTCTATTATTTGAAGTTTCAGGACGAAGATGATAGATTTTTGATAAAATTTCCGTTATGAGTTCGAAATTTGATTCTATTGAAGATTAAGATATGTGGTTATGTTTTTGGAAGCTGATCGAAATCTTATTTGTAGGTTTAAATCAAATCAAAAAAAGAGGCTGGGGTTCGACCCACACTGATAACTTCCCATCTTGTCTGTCAATTTGTCTTACTTAAAAGTTTGTCTATTTTTTACGAAAAAACGGACTGCTGGATTTTTATAAAAAAATTACTGAATATCGACAACAATATTTTCTGTGAAATAAAATAAGTTTGAAGCCAATATTTGTAATTTTTGAAAAACTATTTGAGTCGAAAGTAAATTTTTACCAAGTTTTAGTATTGTTTTTTTTAGGTTTTTATTTTTTGTAAAAAACTGTGTATTCGATTTTTCTCAAAATTTTATCGAATATTGAAAACAATACTTCTTATAAGTTAAAATTAGTTAAAAGCCATCATCTCAAATTTTTGAAAAGATATTTGAGTCGAAAATCAATTTTTAAAATTTTGTTTAGGTTTTTAATTTTTTGTAAAAAACTGTCAATTTGATTTTTTTCAAAATTTTACTGAGTGTTGACAACAACATGTTTTAAAAGATTAAAGTAGTTTAAAGCCTATATCTCAAAGTTTTGAAAAGATATTTGAGTCGAAAGTCAATATTTTCAAACTTTTGTTAATTTTTTTTTCGGTTTTTAATTTTTTGTAAAAAAAACTGTCAATTCGATTTTTCTCAACATTTTTCAGAAAGTTGAAAACAATATTTTTTATAATACAAAATAAGTTTGAGGCCTTTATCTCAAGTTTTTGAAAAGATATTTGAGTCGAAATTCAATTTTTACCAAAATTGAGTAATGTTTTTTTTTAGGTTTTTATTTTTTATAAAAAAAACTGGCAATTAGATTTTTCTCAAAATTTTATCAGATGTCAAAAACATTATTCTTCGTTGCACAAAGTTATTTTGGATATAAAATCATTTTTTGTTCGTAAAATATTCGAGGTGACAAATATTTTTTTTCAGTCTTTTTGATTTATAACAAAAACCGTTAATTGGATTTTTTTCCAAAAATATATTCGTTTGGCATCACGTTACAATATACTCGTATAATATAAAATTCAATTCTAGTTTCTAGCCTTATTGGTTCAATAGATATTTTGGGTTAACCAACATTTTCACTTTTTTTTTTAAATTATGGTAAAACAAAACACCCACTCAATTTTTTTGAGAGTCCTTTCTGCATATTTCTCCATTATTATCTGTATTAATAGCAATTTAAAAAAAAAGGAACAATTTTGGTTGACAGTAAATATCTCACGAATCAATAATGCTAATGGCCCCAATTCAATTTGACATAATATACATAATGTGACGTAACAATCTATAAAAAATACTGCGCAAAATTGGTAAAAACTGATGTTCGATTCGAATATTTTCGTTATTAAAGTAAGGTAATGTTTTCAGAAAAATCCAAACGCTATTTTTTATAAAAAAATATGAAAACTTTTTAAAAAAATTGATACAAATTGGTTTTCGACTAAAAATGTAGAAACAAAAACAGATATTGAAATAAAACATATGCAAAATCTTGTTGCTTTAAGTTAATTTTTTTTTACAAAAATTGAATTGACAACTGATTTTTACAAAACACTAAAACCCATAAAAAAACAACTAAAACTGATAAAAAATGGTTTTCAACTCAAGTACTATGAGAACAATAAAAGATATTGACTTTAAATTGTTGTATCTCACATAAAATATTGTTATAGGTACTAATAACAATATTCTGAGTGATTAAAGTTTTAGAAAAATCGACTAATCCCTCTTTTTTATGTTAAAAATAAATAAGAGATTTGAACTTTGAAACAAAAATCACACTTTTGCATAAAACTTCGAAAAAAAAATATATATATTTCATGTTCGAAAATTAAATTTTCAAAATATTAATCAACTTTATTTAAAAATTAAATTAATGAATAGGCTTTTAGGTTTTTAAAATGGCAGCATACTATGTGTTACCGTTATCTTGTAATATTTTATGTCTATTTTTTAAAGTCAACTTTTTAGAAAATACACCTTCTCACATAAACTGGGGGAAATGGAACCCCACTCCCCTCATACGATTTTGTTTTTGTCTAAAATAATTCTATTCCCTCTAGCCATTTAGTGTACCATTATACCAATCACTCTGTACAAGGTAAATCGAATTGGTCCCCATAAATTTTCTTCTTATTGTTAGAACTTAAAAAAACAACTTCTAGAAAATATCGAAAAATGCTTTATTGGAAAACTAAACAAAGCAACAGCCCTGCTAACACATAATAAAAATACTATTAACAAATAGTTCAATACAAACAGCAAATAGTAACGAACAATTTTGTATGTACATATGTGTCAAACCTACTACATTCGAAGATTTGCTTTTCGTGCTTGATAATAAACACGCAACAATTTGAAGATACTCGTAGTTCTTTGTTTATCATGTACATTGTACAATTGTACATTCTATGACAGGTACTAAAGTTTACTGATTTATAAGTGATGCACAAGCACAATGTATCTCAATTTTCAAAATGCGAAATCTATTTATTGTGTTAAGTTAACATATGTTGACGATAGTGTACTTAATAACAGGTCACATCACATAACATTTTAATCAAAGATATTCCCACCTGATAATCAGACTTGACAAATGACAAATTAATTTACCCTTCATCAAAAAATAAAAATAAAATAAGGACACTCCCTTATTGAATTAGTATGAATCTTATCACCGCTCTATGTTTACCTAAAACAGAACACCTGTTGATACATTTTCAAACTCAGTTTGTTAAAATTCAATAAAATCAAACATACTTACGCGAAATTTTTTCAAAAATAGGAAAAAGAAATATTGATAAATAATAAATTTAAAAGTCTGATTAAAGAAAGGTGTGATAAAGTATGATTCAACAGTTGACTCAATTCAGTAGAAAAAAGAAACAAATCAAAATTATTAAAAACGATATCACTTTAAATATTTAAATAAAAAGTAAAAGCAATCATAATGCTCTAAGGGTATGAAACATTATTACACTCCAATTGTTCGGTAGGTAAGGTTGATAGGAGGTGTATTGATTTTTTAACTTTGTCGCTATATTTTTGTTATCATTTCATCACAAAAACTGATAAAGTGCATTATAAAAAAGGAGTTGAGTGTATGAAGGTGCCTTGGCTTATGCTTTGTCTTATTTCCCACAGAGCACGTATTTATTTTTTTAATTTGTGCGTTTGTTGATTTTCTGCAATCAATTTCATTTCCTTTATTGGATTTTATAATCGTAATGGTGTGCATTAAAGTTGATTAAAAATTCACTTGATTTCATTATATTATACCTATAAGAAGAGTGTGTTATGATTTAGACCTCAGACGATAAATTGTAATTGAATTAAAAATGCAGTTTTGAAATAACTTTTATTGCAGATGGATATTATGAACGATGAACCTTGAACTATATTTAGACAAAAACTGTCTGGATTAAGCCTGATTAAAAGAGGGTTTTAAGTTTATTATAATAATGATAGGTCTTATTTTTGTTTGGGTTTTCGAAGAAAAGAATTTATGTTGGTATTTAAAAAATAAGTATTTATAAATAAAAATCAATGGATAATTATTCCATTTCAAGGGACAAGTTAAGTCATTAACACAGAAAAATAAAATCAGCTAAAGCTTGGAGAGCATTATTATATTTTAAGTGCTTTCAAAGAAAAAGTCTTAGGTAAGTTGTTAAAACATAAGATTTAAAAAGCCAATTATGATGACATATTTAAGAAAGCACACGGCCAAGAAGAGCTTTTATTTTTTAAACTGTGACTTTTATCTTCCAATTGGAAGTTATTGTAACTGGTCCGATTTGTCAAACTAAACATTTTGAAATTTCTTGACGTTTCAATTTATGAAAGATATGTACGGGATATCAAATAACATCGAATTTCTTTTTTAAATTCCCATTGGAAGTTATTGTAATCGGTCTGATTTGTCTAATTGAAAATTTTGACATTTCTCGAAGTTTTAAGGTCCCTATAGAGTCGAAATAAAAGATATTAAGAGAGATGTCTGTACGTGCGTGTGTACGTACGTTCGTACACATATACCCAAACTCGCACACACCCCAAATCTTATGGTGATCCCAAGCAGGGGGGTTGCAGAGGGGCAGCATGCCCTCCCTTACATACCTAGCTGTTAGTACCCCGTGCTATCAATTCAAAAAAACTTGTTTTAGGCTCCAATTTCAAAAATTTCAATCGAGCAACAAGTATCTGTCATTTTTCAACTTTTTTAATTAATAACAAAAAAAATTGTTGTAAAATTGCACTTCCCCCGATTTTTTATTAAAGATTACGAAAAAATACACCGATTTGGTTATTTTCCGAATTTTTTTTCTATGTTCTTAGCAAAAGTAGCTATTCTAGACAATTTTGTAATTCCCAAAATTGAATAAAGAATTTAATTTAGCATAGAGAGAAAACAAAAGATAATTTTACTTTATGTTTTTTTCTAATTTTGCAAAGTTTTAAATCGAAATAATGCCAAATTGCTATTATTTCGTTTTCTAAAGCGAAATAAACCCAAATTGAAAATTTGGCCTTATTTCGTTTTCAAAAACGAAATAATGCCAAATTTTTTGAATTTGGCTTTATTTCATTTGGCGTTATTTCACGTCATCACTTTTAAGCAAGACAAATGCACAGACGGGATGGGAAGTTATCAATGTGGGTCGCATCCCAGCCTATTTTGTTTTTCAAGTATTGACCTAGTTTTTTTTACTCGTCACATGTCAAAATTATACCTTCAAAAGTGACAGCTTTCCAAGTAATAGAAATTTATAATGAAACTCTTATTACAAACTTCTGTCTTTGGAATAAATTTAAAATTTTGTATAAATAGTGATTTGAACAAATAAATAAGTACAAACATAAAATCAATGTGGTTGTTCCTTGAAAAGTTAAGAAAACACAAAAACTGTTTGTTTTCCTTCGAAACTTTACAATTGGAACAGTTTTTAAACTCGCTTGGGTCCTATTTTCTTATAAACTAACCATTATCACGTCCATCCACTAAATTTAAATATTTAATTTGCCAATTCCATTAATTAAAATCCATTAAATGGTGAATTCCCTTCTGGGCCTTGTATAAAGTACATGTATACCGTACCTAATATCTCTCTACCTACAGCTACATTTGTACCTAAGTTATATAAATTTCTTAACTTTCTCAATTAACCATGAAAATCCAATCAAATGAATTCAAATAAATATCCATTCATCTTCCAAAGGACTTACCCATTTATCCAAGCCAAACAAAACCACTTTTGCCACTATACCCTATACCCACCTCAATCCTCAACCCTATGTCTCGTATATTTCTCCGAAGTCCTATCTAGACGTTATTAGACTCCCGTTGCGTCCGTCGTCATCGTAGGTCGGGTTGTGAAGAGCTAAGCTAACTTCATCTTTGCAAAGTAATTTTCGTAACTTTTTGCCTAATTTTGTTATTCCATTTTAAAACTTAACCAGTCAATTGACGACGCGGTGGCATCGGTGGCAATAGCGACGAAGACGACACTCGCGAAAAATAACCATCACCTTAGATATATAGTACATTTTCCATTTCCGTTTTTTGAATGTCCTTTCGAATCGAGTAGAGTCGAGTCGACAACCCCATCTCTTACCATCATCCATCCATCTATCCGACTTCTATAGACACGATACAAAAAAAAAGAAGAAAAATAAGTTAAATTAATTGAATCCTATAAATTTTGTTTGTTTGTCGTGTTGTTGTGAAAATTAATTTTTCAACAATTTTAAAATAACTTTTTTTGTCTGTCTATATTATTCGCTGCTGGACGCTACCGAACACCATCAACACCACGCCTTTGAAAAGGACGAATTTTAAAATTTAAATAAAATACATTAAGTAGATTTATTTGGGAGATTTAAGTTTTTATTATTTTATTATTTAAGTGAAGGCTTTGATTATGTTAATTATTTCGTTGTTTTCATAAAATAATAAAAATATTATTTTTTTTTTAAAGTTGTACCCAATGGAACGTAATTTACCCTTTTTTATAATTTTTAATGAAATTACTTATTTTTCACAGTTTAAATGTATTACTTAGACTGTATTTTTGTCTTGAACTTCTATAAGGCTTGTTTAAAATTTGAAATGCAAAACATTAAAATTTTTCCTATGACCCAAGCAATTTTGTATTATGTATTAAGAAAAACATTTTTTTAAAAATACTTTGAATATAATTTAATTATTGAAGCTTTAAAGAAACTAATAACTTTCGGTAACATTTTCCTTGTATACAATTTTTGTTTGAATATTACCAACGACTGATCGTTTGATCGTTTTAAGTACCTACCTACATTTGTTATTTGAAAGAAGTAACTGCTTTTAAGCTAATTTAATATGTTTCACTGAGTTTATCCGACATTGAGCTCTATGTAAGTGTAAAACAAATTGTTTAAATATTTTAAAACATATTCTGAGAGTGGTTATCGAAATTCTCAAACAAGTAAATGTTTCGTAAATATTCCGCTTTTACTAATTTGAAAACATTATCAAACATTTGTTTGATAGCTGATTTAAAAATGGGTGTTTACATGCTTTAAGATTGTTTCCAAGATCATTTTCTTATCGATGTTTAAAGAAAAGTAAGTTCTTTAAAACCTTTATGTTAAGCTTTTTCGAAGCTTTTCAATAGTTTAACTTATCTACACTAATATTATAAAGAGGAACGATTTGTATTTTTGTATGTAACGAATAAACTCAAAAAGTACTGAACCGATTTTAGAAATTCTTTTTTCATTAGAAAGCTACATTATCACTAAGTAACATAGGCTATATTTAGTACTAAATTACTATTGAAATCATTAAAAATCCTATTAAAACCAACCGAAGGTGTACACAAAATTAGCCATAAAATGTCTTTCATCGCATACGCTGCGAAGAGTATTAATGATAGGACAAAAAAATGTTTTCTAATTTAGTGATTCATGGTCGTTTTAATTAGCATGCTTATAACTTAAATATCTGTACCTATTTATGTCTACCCGTGCGAAGCCGGGACGGGCCGCTAGTAGGATATATATGGGAACTATGTGAAGAATATTGCATTCGTAAACAAATTAGAATTCGGGATTTTAATCAATTACGGCATTATTACCGTAGAGAAGCCTTCAAACTCTAGACTAAAAGTAGCCATTGGGCCGATTGAGTTCAAACTTGGAAATTTAGGTTGAAAAATAATACTATTCATACAAATTTGTTGGTAAAAAATCGAAAATTCAAATTTTCTCGAAAACAACCAAAAGATTTTTATAAAATTTCCTTCGAAATTGTTTTTCGTAACTCGGCTTCATATAACTACAAAAGGGAGCGTATCGAAATCTCGCTTTTTAAAATCCCATTTTCAAGAAATCTCGAATAAAAAGTTTTAAAACCCCGTCTTCTAAAATACAGATTTTTTTAAATCCCGTTTTTTAAGATCCCGCTTATTTAAAATCTCGTTGAATTGTAATCCCGCTTTTTAAAATCCCGTCAAATCCCGACTTTTACACAATACGTACATTAAACTAAATAGCAATAGGAATAAAAGGTTTTTATGTTAAATTACTTGACTAAAATATAATAATATCGTAATTTGTTTGGTTTTTTCTGTACATAAACATTAATTTTTGTTTACAGTATTAACTTTTGCACAAACAATATCCTACAGCAAATCTACCTCTCGATAACGGTTTTACCGCTCTGGTTGACTTTGTTAATTGATTTGAGTTGGTTTCTTTGATTTGTTTTACTTTATTTTTTTTTTTTTGATATGTTATATTTGTTAAAGGTTGCAATAAAATGTATCCAGAAACGCCCGATTTTTTAAAATTAAACAACTAGTTTTGATTGCAAAATCGGGATAATAAAAAACGGGATTACAAAAGCAGGATTATAAAAAATCGGGATTAAAAAAAGCAGGATTATAAAAAACGGGATGTTGATATCGGGATTTTAAGAAACGGAAATATAAAAACCGGAATTTCGAACCCAACCCCTACAAAATTTAATTAAAAAAAGAGGCTGGGATGCGACCCACACTGATAACTTTCCATCCCGTCTGTCGATTTGTCTTGCTTAAAAGGTTTGTAGGTTATTGAGTTTTGTTAAAAAGTCGTCAGTTGAATTGTTTTAAAAAAAATAAAAAATTAACAACATATTTGCATATGATGAAATAGTTTGATTTCAAAATCTATTTTGGTTAACGAGATTTTTATTTGAAAACCAATTTTTACCAATTTTAGTAGCATTTCTTAAAAGATTGTACTTCTTCTATAAACAAATACAAATTGGATAAATTAAGTTAATTTGAAGTCAATATCTACTATTATTCACGAGATATCGAGAACCGTACCATTTTTGCGTACTATTTTTTGTAGATTTAAATTTTTTATAAAAAACTGTATTTAAAACAATATTTTCTGTGAGATAAAATTAGTTTGAAGACAATTTTTTGATTTTTGAAAAGATATTTGAGTCGAAAATCAATTTTTACCAACTTTAAGTATTGTTTTTATTGTTTGTTAAAAAAAAAAAACTCTCAGTTAGATTTTTCTCAAAATTTTGCTGGATGTTGACAACAATATGTTTTACATGATAAAATTAGTTCAAACACAATATCTTAGGTTTTGGAAAAGATATTGAAGTTCAACTTTTAGTAATGTTTTTTTTTTAGGTTAGGATTTTTCTCAAAATCTTACCAGATGTCAAAAACAATATTTTTTGTTGCACAATATTATTTTGGAGATAAAATCAGTTTTTGTTCGTAAAATATTTGAGGTGACGTTAATTGGATTTTTTCCCAAAAATATACTAGTTTGGTATCACGTTACAAAATATAATTTCAAATTTAATTTAAGTCGCTAGTATTATTCGTTCGCGAGATATTTTGGGTAAACCAAAATTTCAAAAAGTTTTATCGATTTTTGAAAAAAAAATATTAGATATACGTTAAGGTTTTTCTTTAGAAATTAAATATGGCATTTAAATTTTTGAATATAAACTTATTTTGAAGGTATATTTTTAAATCTTAAAATATAAGTAGGTACCTTCTTTAAACAGACTCTTTGGACACAGGATCAAGTTCGTGCGAAGCAGTTGTTCATTTTATTATATCCTCCACTTCTACATTACCTGTGTTGAATATAATTTTAAGAAGCTTCTCTTAGCACTCAGCACTTTTGAGTATTTTTAAAAAAAAACCCTTTCAAAAAATGTTCAATAACGTTTTTTTTTTTTTTTTTAAAGCTCTTAAAAACAAAAAAGCTTCCGTTAAATTAGTTTTTCTTGCATTAATGAATCTGCCGTTTTAAGTAACTTACTTTCAAAGTTTACGTTTTTGAAGTAATACATTTTTTTAAAATTATATAAAAATATTTAACGAAACTTTTCCGAAACTGATTGTGATACCAAAACTCTGATAAAAATAAATAATCCATTAAGATCCTTCTTTTATTAAATTAAACACTGTTTTAAATTATTTGTCATTTTTAAGAAGACTGTTAACATCTAAAATATATACATATTTAAGTTAGTTCTTCCAAATTTTCTCTAAGGTAAAAAAGAATATTTTTTTTATTTCCCAAGACATTATTGAAATTAATTAGCTTCCTATAATTTTGTTTTAAGAGCTCTGAATACAGTAAACAGCTTCGGTAAAAGTCTTAAGGAGAAGTAAGGAAGACTAATTTTGTTTCGTATAAAAGTTCTTTCCTTTATAATTTAGAGTTATATTTATAGAATCACGAGAAATTTTGGAAATTTACTTAAAACAAACAAAATAAGTATGTTCGCAAAGTTCATAGATCACTTCGTCACTTTTACTGTTATTGGAAAATCGTTTTAGTGACAACTATTTTGCAGAAGCGCTTTTGTAACTCGGTTCCCTCTATTGTGCAATTTAACGCCTCCCGATTTATTTTTTATAATGGTATGTTAAGTCATGGGCTTATGCTTACAAACCAGCAATTCTTGAAATATTGGAGGTTAAAATTCAATCAAGTCATTGAAGCCAGATTTATTGGATAAAGTAGTGAAAAATTAATCAAATCGAATAGAACTCATTTCATAAGAACTATAAAAAAAACTGTTACCATTACACCTTTTTTGGCCAACATAAATTGTGTTTGAAAATGTCTTTTAAATAATGCTGTACAAAAACTCTCAAGAAAGTAATTATATTTGATGATATCTTGCCACTTTCTAATTTAATGAGTCAAAACTTTTATTGTTTAAGACAAAAGAATTAGTTACAGGAAAAAAATCTTTTAAATCTCAGAAAATTCATTTTGATTGTTCACCTGCGTTGGGCGCCATTTATAACAATCATAACCTTTCATGAATAAAAAAAAAACATAAATTAAATCTCCAAGATTATTGAGCAATCTTGTTTTTTAATTACCACTCTTCTTCTTCTAAATCACTTTAACAATCATTTATCAGGAAAAATAATATAAGAAGAAATAAGTACATAAATAAAAAAACATTTCAAAGGCCAACAAAAATAGTTGTTTTCCCATTTAAGCCATCCAATCCAATTTAATGCCAACAACAACTGTTGATTCATCATCAAATCATTAATCATTCTACCGAAAGACAACTTGAACAAAAAAAAAAAAATAAAAAAATCTTCGTTATAATCCTCCTCCTTCCTCACCTTAATCTTCTTTTTCAAATAAGACAAGATGGGACAACAATTCACAAAAACATGAACTGCCAAACAAAAATCTTTGCATAGAGGCAGAGCCTGAGGGACGACACGAAAAAATGTCCATCAATTCGTTACAGCAGGTGCAATATTCAAAAATAAAATCTCAAAAAACGAAAAACAAATTGAATTGAAGGAGGGACAACAAGAGAAACCTGTCCTGATGGTCCTATAGGTGATCCGGATATTCAAGATTTAATTTTATAGCTATAAGACCTAACCTAAGCAAAAAATACAAAAACACTCTCTGTCCATTATTTTCTGGAAGATACGAAAATAAAACATCGAATTGGTGAGACGAAAAAAGATTTAACAAACTAATGAAAGGACACAAAAGAGCCTGAGCAACAATCTGTGATTGCATTTTGGGTATTGAATTAGAATCGAAAGTAAACATCCTGCTTTTCAAATATTCCTTCTGCGAAAAACATTGAATTCATTTCTTATACCTATCTTGTTATAGAGAGAGAGAGAGATTCACCAAATCACTATCCAGGTAAGGCAACATAATACGTTGTATGGGTACAGTACCTACATACATATCTTAAATCCAATTCGCCCACTATGAGAGGGCTATAAGCGACAATGAATACTAATATACACTATACAGCAGATGTACCTGTCTTAACACTACGTGCAAATTGGTTGACACTTTTTCCAAAAACTCAAGTCTAGGAAATTTTTTCCTTTTGTAAATACTCCAAATAAAAAACAACCAAGCTTATACCAATAAAAATAACTAACTGCAATAAACATACTTTTTATACCAATCACGCATAAAGAGCAACACATCAAAACAAATAAATAATTAAACTTCTATTTTATATTTTAGAAACAGCAGTTTATACCAATTATTACCAGTTGATTGGTATACAGTTGTCTAAAAGTAGATAAACAAAAAATCAACAGTTCCTTATGATAAACAATGGAAAATAATTGAATAGACTCTTTTTCACCAACTTCTATTTTATATTTGTCAGTATAGTTTAAAAGCAGCAGTTTATACCAATTATTGTCAGTTGATTGATATACAGTTGATTTAAAGTAGATAAACAAAAATTCAACACTTCATTATGATAAACTATAGACTCTTTTGCACCTTCAGTATCAGAAAAAACTCGAATATGGTCTTTTTATACCAGTTGGAATTAGAAGTAAAAGAAGTTTAATGTTTGGAGATACATAAGACATTTACCAAAAAATTATGAATAATTTGTTTGAAGTGTAGTTAAAAATAACCTTCAGTTATAACGTGCATAGCTGCTAAATAGTATAAACTGGTCTAAATTAATACAGTGTAGACAAAAATCAAATATTAGTATGAATAAATCATTACTCATGGACAAGAACTGGACTTGAATCAGTTTAATTTTACATTTAAGTTAACAAACGAGTAGTACTAAGAATTTTTTGGTTTTATACCAGTTGGATACATATCTCAATCAATAGGTAAAATCTTTTTAACTTATACACTAATGAAATGAGTACGAGTATATCACTAAAATTTTGTTGGTTCAAGTTTTAGTCTACTGATTGGCATATACTGGTCTAAATTGATAAAATTAAAGATAAATATATATGATTTTGATAGAAACTTAAAGATAATCAAAACTAAAGTATTGAATGCTTATTAACATTTATAAATTAAAAGAAAAGCGCTTAACGATTTTTTTATACCAGTAATATGTAAAAGACACTTGAGTAAAATGTTATATCCTTGGCCAATAAAACTCATAAATAGTTTTCGCCTTGTTAAAAGACCATGAAATATTGAATAACTGCTATTTCATTGGTATACTGGTGTAAATTAGTACAATGTAGTAAAAATTATATACAAGTTTGAAAAATTTGTTGCACTTACAAACTTAAAATATTAGATTTTGTTTTTTAATGCTGATTAGTCTGTTTGTTTCTTATACTTTGCCTTGTCCAAATATTTTCTTTAAGCACTTGTCTGCTAATTCGTCAACTGTTTTTAAAAGCTCTACAAAATTAGCTAAAAAATAAAAATAAATTTATCGGTTGGAAATAAATTTGAAAAATAATCGAACTAAACTATTGACAATTTAAAGTTATGGAAGAAAAGCGTTTAATGATCTTTTTTTATACCAGTCATATGCAAAAGTCTATTAAAAAGTATATTAAATTCAATTTTTTGTAAAAAAAGTCATTAATAAATGTGTCTTCTATTATTAAGTGACTAACAAATATTAAATAATTGTACATGATTGGTATATTGGTATTATTTAAAGCACTGTAGTTAAACTTAAACAAAAGCTTGGACCGAATCAAGAGTTATACAGTAAAACATAAAATTAATCAAAAAATGGTTGTCATTCCCTTTTATACCAGTCTTATGTGACAACACAAGTGTAAAATTAATTTTGTTCAGACTATTTAAATTCACTTATATATTTTATTATATTTTTTTTGTAAAGAATGTCGTTATAGCATTTATATGCTGATTGGTATAAACTGGTTTAAATCAATACAACTAACAAAAATGATTCAGTCTGAGATGATCTGAAATTAATCATATAAACTCTTTTAAACTCATAGTTCTGGATGGTGATTGTTCTCCTTTTTTATACCAGTCATATTAAGTATACTTTTTTCCCTTATTCCTATGAAACTCACCGCTCTATTTTTCTAGCCTTATTGAGAAACTAAAAAATAGTAAATATTTATTTAGTTGCATCAAATGTAATTTGAATGGTATAAAAAGGTTTCAATCAATATATCAAATGAAAAAATAGAAAATGATTTGTCTTCAACTGTGCGACTCGGAGAGTGTTTTTTATTTCATCTTATACAGATGACTCATATAAAGAGAGGAAGAAATCAGACAAACGAAAAAATAATGACCCAGGATCAGCTTAACAAATGCAACAAAATGATAAAAGAATGGACGACGACGAAGACGACGATAGACAAGTGGAATGAGATCAAGAAAGAAAAAAAAAAACAAGAACAAGAACAAGAACAAACCATCAGCATCTTCGTTTCATCTTCTTCGTCTCCATCTTTGTCTGCCAAATCTCGACTTTTAATCTTTTTTTCTTCTTTAGAGTAGAAAAGAATTAAATACAAAATGAAGAACCTGAAAAATCATTGTCTAATAATGGATAAGTTAGGTTAGATGTTTGATGTTACCTAAATGAAGAACGCGCTGAACAAAAAAGATACCATCTCACTTATAGCAGATAAACCGCAAGTTAGATTTAATAGCTAT
This sequence comes from Eupeodes latifasciatus, assembly GCA_920104205.1. Taxonomy (NCBI): domain Eukaryota; kingdom Metazoa; phylum Arthropoda; class Insecta; order Diptera; family Syrphidae; genus Eupeodes; species Eupeodes latifasciatus. Next base: position 20,473,160 of record OV049926.1, on the reverse strand, counting down.
AAGAAGTACAGATGGACGTTAGGTTGGTCGGACCGGACCGGACCGGGACAGTTGGTGGTGATGGTGTATGAATTGGACAAGCATTGTACCCTCTTTGGGATAGACTGACCGACCAAACGACGACGGAAAGAAGTAAAAAATACAAAGAACTCATCGCAGCAGAACAGGTTCGCCTAAATGCACACATTCGTTCATACAAAATATAATAATTGACCAGGTTCTTCGACGGACGAAGACGTGGCGGCTTACGGGCTATATTCAAAGGTGATATGTTCTTTCTTTTGTAGGTACTGCATTACACTGTAATACCTGACTGCCATCAAGACGGTAAGGCATGGCACATGGATCTTTCTCACGTAATAATAATATAACTAGTCTTATAGTCTTGTCTCTCGCTGTGAACCATTCCGTCGTGGGTTCATTGATGCAAACAATTTAGTCTTTTTTTTTTCTTGTTTTTAAACTTTGATGGAAAAGGTGAATTTCACCAAAATAATACTTGGTCTCATAATTTTTGTTCACTTTACTTTTCTTCCGAACAAAATCGTTCACTTTTTAGATTGATGTCTTGCAACATAATTTGAAGAAAATTTTCCCTTGTCGGAAACATTTAACATTTCGAACTTATATACAGAGAGTTTTTCTCCAGCAAGAAAATTGGTTTTAAAATTCCAATTTTCGAATTTAAAGTTTGAATGACAGACATACTTCCCAGCTCATTATATTACCAAATAATAATCGATTGAATTTCGAAGATCAAATTTTCAAACTTAATTCTAAACAGATAACTAACAATATGGCCATATATGTATACTTAGAAAACTTTTTAGCTATACAATTGTTTAAATTTTGAATTTCAAGTTTTCAAATTTAAGATTTGAATGTATTTTATAACAAATCTCAAATGTTCAAACATTACCTACTTTACGAAGACAAAATTGGTTCAAACTTTAAGTTCAAATTTTTTAACAAAGTGTTTCTTCAAATACTTTGATATTATTCTTTCCTTGGAGAAAATAAGTTGAATTTCGAAAATCGAATTTTCGATCTTAATCTGAAATTCAACTCGTAATTGGATAAGACAGATAGACTCCAATATACTATTCAATAAAATCGCTTAAACTTTGAAGTTCGAATTTTCGAAAATAAAGTTTAAATCTTCATCTAAAATATTCATACAATATTTCTTGATGCAAATTGGTTGAAAATCCAAAATTATAACTTTAAAATTTATGAAAGTGTAAATTAAGTGTTAAATACCTTAAACAAATTTTCATGAAAATTTGGGTTAGTTCAAATGGTTAAATTATCAAATTTGATCTGAGACCCTAAGGTTGTCATAAATATAAAGACATTTCTCGAAAAAAAAATTGGTGGAATTTTAAACTTAAGAACTTAGAATATACCTCCCAAGTCAAAAAATAGGAAATGAGAAATATTACTACATTAAAATTATTTTAAATTAAAGTTCGAATTTTCGAAGTAAAGTTTAATACAGTCTTTCATATTTACATAAACAACAGTTTCGAAAACAAAATTGATTTTAATTTTAAGTTAATTTTTTTGAATGTAAAAGTATTATAACAGTTTATAACAAACCTAAAACATTTCTGGTAGTGTGGCCAAATTTTAAAGTTCGAATTTCATTTTAAATTTAATTCATTGAAGAACATTTTTTCGAACTTTAAATTTTTGAACCTTTAAGTTTGAAAGGAATATACTTTTAATAATAACCGTAAATAAATAACAAAAAGTGTTTAAAATAATTGTTGGAATTTCGAACTTTCAAATTTAATCTTAAAATCCACAATTGAGATCGAGTTTTTGAAAGAAACTACTGTTTTATAGTTCAAGTTTTTGCGCAAATTGTAACATCTTTGCTTTGGATTCGGTGGAACAGAGAAAGTTATATTTTCTGATTTGAATACGCCAATAAAACAATTACCAAATTTAGAATTTTCCTTAAACTTTTTTTTTTTACATTTATTGATATTCTTCTTAAGATTTCTTCTATTGGTGAAATACTAACTAAGATTCTAACATTTACTCTAACCTTCTGCGATCCATGAAAAAGGCTGAACCAAATGTAATGAGCCACCATCTATATTTTGTTTTGTATTTATTTTTCTGTTTGTTTATTGGTAGTTAGATGATTTTTTTCTAAGAATCTTTTTTAAAATAAAATTACTTTAAAGCGGTAAATTTACCGCCACATCACCGCCGTCGCCGCTGCCTACCGCACTGGACTTAGACAATCACGTTTCATACGTGCGATTGTGAAGATAATGAACATGAGGGAGAGAATATGAGATCCATGGTTCTAAGAGTTTTGAAGAAGAATGAACAAATAGGATTGAAAAGGTGACTCACATATTATTATGGCAAACCTACCAGAAGGTTGAGCGTTTGGACCAGTTTTCTTTCTTTGAAATATTTTGGTTTGTCTATCTACACTCCCTTCGTATTATAGTGTTTTTAATTTTTCCTATATAATGTATGTACATACGTGAACATGACCAAAGTCTAAAAGGTTATTTCCTTCTTCTGTGTTGTTTTTGTTTTTCATCTGAAGCTTAAGTCGGATAACTTATGACCACGAGTTAGATGTAATCCAACGGATAAGACCATATGTTATGATGGTGCATTTTTCTTTATCATTTAATCGCTTGAACATAAATTAAGTCTCAGAAGGGAGATTTTCTCTGCATGAGGAAGGTTAAAAAGATTCTTAAGATTGAAGATGAAATTTGTTGTGTTTTTTTATACTTTAATTTTCATGGGGGCTTGAAGTAGAGGTTTGAGTATATGCGCCTACAGCTGTTGTAGGTAAGGTACCTACCTGTGAGAAGTGGTGCACTGGACAAAAATTATTAACTCTTCCAATTTTTGTTGTATACTTTAATTGCATTTATGGCGGTGATGGTGGAGTGTAATTTTTTCTTCTGATTTTGTTTTGGTCTTGATAAGTTTATGTAATGTTTTGAAAAGATAAACGAGCAATAAAAGTTTCATGACTTTATGGATGTGGAGACAGCGAGCAGCAGCTACAATGACTATGAGTATTTTTAAACTATATAAGGTGCGGAGATTAAAGTACTTTTAACATGGGATTACGTGTTGAATGAAAGATAAGCAAAAGAGTGTAGTTAACGATCTTGAATGGGCGATTTGTTTTAAACCAAAAATGAAAAAAAAAAATTATTAAAATTGGAACATATTTTTGTATGTAAGTATAAATTTTGACAGACAGACAAAAATTAAATGGTGTGTCTTAATGATGTTCATTTTATAAGACTGAAGCAGGAAATGAGTTTTTAGTGTTTTATGCTTAAGATGCATTTAAATGCTTTAGTGAACTTTTGAGTTTGATTATATGATTTTGGAAAACTATGAAAGTTGAAATTTATGTCATTAATGTTTTGTTTTTAGAAAACCTGATAATTGTTGTTAGATCATCAAGAAGAAAGTTATGGTTATTTCTTTCAAGTACATAACATAATTTGTGAACGATTTTTTTAGAGGTTTATTTTCCAAATAATAACTATTGTTTTTTCGTAAAAGGTTTTATTTTAAGATGAAGGCATTCAAAAATTTAAATTCGAATTTGGAATGAAATTGTAAAATACAGAGAAATGGGAAGCTATTTAAAGTTCCAACTTTTTATCATACAGTTGCATACTTTTTTATTTTCTACATATAGAAACTATTCGTAAAAAATGGCGTTAGGTATTTTTGCACAAAGCCATAACTCCCAAATCCTAAAATGTCGTAAAGCCCAAAATTGACCTAAAACCTAAAAAGTAAAAAAAAAATTCTCAAAAAAACTTAAAGCGAATTTCATAAAACCCAAATTAATTTGCAAAGAAAAAAGAGGCTGGGATGTGACCCCCAG